>OZ024827.1:25275933-25451536 GCA_964016985.1 Anodontia alba
TTTTTGTTGTTGTTGTTTTTTTGTTGTTGTTTTTTTTTTGGGGGGGGGGGTTGTTGTTGTTGTTTTTTGTTGTTGTTTTTTGTTGTTGTTTTTTTTTTTGTTTTTTTTTTTCCTTTGACCTTTGCCACTCAATGGGCTAATTCAGCAGATGACAAAATGACAACATTTCTTCCCAGAAAACAGGATTTAACATTTCATGCAAATTGTCTCCATTGAGACAATTTTCAGGAAATGTTAAAACCTGTTTTCAGGGGAAAATAAGAAGAAAAAATCAATATGTCATCTGCTAAAAACTTTATCCAGAGTGTTGAGCGTTAAGGGTCTATCCTCCATTTGTGAAGGAATTCATATACGAAGGCAGCACAGTATTTTCTCTTTGAGTGATCTCCCTTAAAAGACGGAAGACAAAAACTTTAAGGTTAGAGTTAGAGTGCCAGCTCTTTGAGGTCACCGTAAAGCGAATGTACGCATTTCAGATGAGACGATTTTATGATTTTATCAGGATAATTTTTGCCTCCCTTTTGAAAGATATCTCCTCTAAAAGGAAATTATCTGCTTCTCCTTGGGAGCAAATGCTTTCCTTTTAGAAACGGTCACTGTTTAGGAGGGCCTTGTATACAGGAATGTACAGGAAAGCAAACAAAAATTCACAAAAAAAAGTTGTATCTCTTGTAAAAACGGTGGCAACTTGACCGAATTTACCCATTCGGATGAGTAATGGACAGGGCCCAGTAGTTCAAAGCGTCGTTAGCTTAACGAGCTCGTTAAGGGTCATTTCGTTAACTGTTTTAGCGGATTCAATATACAATATTCTGATATTTTTTGCTGAAAAAATGTGAGTAGCTTTTGCAATGCAAAAGCTACTCACATTTTTTCAGCAAAAAATTTCAGAATATTTGCGTATCACTCGATGTAAATTTTAACGAATCGTTAACTAACGACATCGTTAGCTTTGAACAACTGGGCCCTGATCATTAAATGAAATTTCTAAAGTACCAATGTGTATTTTTCACTAATGCGTGTGAAGACTCAATGATTTTTTTCGCATGGAACATGAATTTTTCGCACTGACCGTATGATTTAGTATTCAAACTCTCCTCCAAAAAAGTGAACAATTTTTCATATACGCTGTGCGACTTTAAAAGCTCCATATTCCTCAAAAGTAGACATTTTATTGTCCAAGAAAGGATTAATTAATTGATACATGGTATTAATACAATCATAAAATGTGGCACCTGACAGCAAGTAAAATTTAAGTCAGTCCCTCGTTCCTGAAATGAAATGATTTTTTTTTATCGTATTTCTGAATTAATATTGCCAACATTTCATTTTTGATCAAGTTCAAAAACAAGAGACCAACTGAAATTTTACTGGTTGTCAGACGCCACATTTTGTGATCGTATTGATAATATATATATATATAAGAAAGGAGATATATATATATATATATCTCCTTTCTTGGATAAAAAAAAAATGTCTCTTTCTGAGGAATATGGAGCCTTTAAGTTGGCTTGAATTTATCTGCGAACAATGCGCATACGTGCGATAAGACCTAACTGAAAGGGAATATGTATTAAACTACGAAAATGTTACCGGTTTTCTTACATGTTTTAGCTTTCACAAAAGCTTGGTCTACGCTTACCACACAATAAATGTTAAAGATCATTTTACATCACGAAAACATGCCTATATAATTTTGACCTCCTTATACCCCACTTTTATACAGTAAAACTGGGGTTTACAGGGGTATACATTATTTTTCTTATTTCTGCTCGAAAACATAGATTGTGGGTACTCGTTAGAACCGCCTCATCGAGGCGGTTCTAACGAGTAGCACAATCTGTGTTTTGAGAAGAAATCTAAAAAATATCAGAATTTTTTATCTGAAAATCTATATATTTTTTTAGGTAAAGTTTTCAGTACATTTTAATTGACTGTTTTCTAATGATACGGAATAGTGTCAGGTTCTTTCATGCAAATCCTGGCTAAATCAATTAAATTCCATAATGCAAACCGTGATTTCGAGAGGTCTAAACGAGATCTTGTCCTGTTGGCCTCAACAAGAACGACCCTCACAATAAAGTATAATAACAACCAATTTAACTTCGCGTTTTGGCTTACCTCATCAAAACTATAATAAGTAGTTAAAATTATCAAAGTGTTGTAACGCTGTCCCGGGAATGCTATATATATTGCGCTTAACAGTACCAATGCATCCACCCACTTTAAAAGTGAAATTGTCAAAAATAATGTATATCCTAAAACCTTTGATAAAGTGCTGTAATGGTAACCTTTTAACCCTTGTGATGCTGAATAAATTAAGATGCCACGCCTACTTCTAATTTTCAGCCAATCAGATTGCCTGGTCCAGATTGTTGCTATAAATTCACATACTTACTTGCAAACAGTGCAGATTCATATTATCAGAAGCCAACTGATCTGGATCTACACTGTTTGCAAAGGCAGGGTATATCCAGGGTCAGCAGGACAATAGTTAAGTGTGGTGTTCCAGTGCATGTGGATGGAGAACACCTTCTGTAGGTTTTCCAATAAATATCACACTATTATATTTTATTCTATTAACTGCTGCGGCTAGTACCGGGTTTTAGTTGTAGACGAAAAGCATAAGTGATAAGTTGCGGATCAACAATGGATTCATCTCCGTGTCTCTCCTCATCTTTATAGTGTCCAGTGGACGACAGACAATGACCATGGTCAATATTTAAAATCTGTATGTCGCAATAAACATACTCTGCATAAAGTGAAAATGTGTATTCAGGGCATACATTTAATCGAATATTGAAGGCACAGATCAGCCTGCGCATCGACAGTATCATTCGGGCATTTGATGTTCTACAGAAACAGATATTTGGGCCACTTCCAAAGACATCGTTTTAGCGCTGATTAAAATACCGTTTATTTACATTGTTTCGCATCAAACATTGTTAACCTTTCTCTTGCTGAATAAATTAAGATACCACGCCCACTTCTAATTTCCAGCCAATCAGACTACTTGATCCGGGTTTTTGATAGAAATTCACATATTTAATGACAAACAGTGCAGATCCAGATCAGTTGGCCTTTTCAGAAGCCATTTGATCTGGATCTACACTGTGTGCTAAGACGGGGCATGTCGGGTTAAGCAAGAGAAGGGTTAAGAAAAAAAATAATGTTTTGCTTTGGTTCAGCATCTTCATCTTTAACCTTTACCACACTTTGGTTTAATTCAGCAGACGACAAATTGATGATATTTTTCTTATTCTTTCACAGAAAATTGTCTTTGATATTTCATGCCAGTTGTCTCCTCCTTCGGAGACAATTTGCATGAAATGCATTTTTTTTCTGTGATAATGAACAATATTTCAAACTGTCGTCTGCTGAAATATTTACACAGCATGCTAAGCGGTAAAGAATGCATTCCGTAGTGATTAGTTATTTAATTACAAAGCAGCTACATGGGTATTTTGTTTCATGTTTCTTTCCTAGAAGTGAGTTGGCAGGCCGACTTGATATCATCAGCCAGTGACGTTTCTTTATCTATTCTAATTAGTCTACTGTTTTTATCATAGTAAGTTTGAATAACATTTAGGACGTTTTTCTAGCGCTATATTTTTACAACAATTTTCGATAACATGTTGCTTGTATATTCGCATTTTTTTATTAATTAGTATTTAACATGCTAGGTGAAACATTCAATGGCATTTTCAAATATATTTCATTTTTTTTTTTTTTTTTTTGTCATTGAAGATAGCGTTTATCGCATGCTAATTGTATTCTTAGGAGATGGTTTGTATGAAATGTCAAACTCGTTTTTTTTTTTTTTTTTGTTTTTTTTTTATTATTATTATTATTTTGCATAAAGGGCCAGACCCTGGTTTCTGAGCGAACTAGGATTCGTTTTCTTGTTTTCTCGGAAAATAGGGATTGACATGCCACGCACATTTTTACGTTGCATACAAATCGTTTCCTAAATTTCCATGGGACCTTAAACACTGTAATGTCTGAAAAAGGAAAACAAAGACATTTTTTCCTCTGCTTAATTTAACCCAGAGAGTGCTAAAAATTAAAATATGCCCTTCGAAAAGAATGTATCTTTTAAAAGAAAGTCTGGTAAAGACGAATGCATTATTATGATCTGGTTTTGCGTTGTCCATGCACGCAGTATGAAGTTTTTGTTGTTGTTGATTTTGTAATTTCTTTTATTTTCTTTTTTAAAGTTCCATCACGAAAACATACCTATACAATGTTGACCCCCTTAAACCCCACTTTTATATAGTAAAACTGGGGTTTAAAGGGGTATACATTATTTTTCTTATTTTTGCTCAAAACATGGATTGTGGGTACGCGTTAGAACCGCCTTGCCGAGGCGGTTCTAACGAGTACCTACAGTCTATGTTTTGAACAAAAATATGAAAAATACAAGATTTTTTTATCTGAAAATTTTCATTTTTTTGGTGGTAAAATTCTCAATGTATTTGAATAGGCGTGTTTTCGTAATGACCACTAGTGACGGTGATTAGTTGTGGTCTCAAGACTGACAAATAAACTACATCCACTTTTATCCAGTGTTCAAAACCTTCCCAGATAGCATTCTTTATAAATCTATAGCAGGCCGTTATTGCAAAAGAAAAAAAACATAAGGTATTACCCTACTTTTCTTTGCAGTTCTAAAATGCTGTATTTCTTTTTTGGGGTCAGTATAATATTATACAAACAGGTACATTTTACACCGGAATTTCCAATAACACAGCATTATACTTCTGAAGAAGCCAACTGATCTGGATCTGCACTGTTTGTTGTTAAGTTTGTGAACTGGTATCAACAACCTGGATTGGCTGAAAATTATAAGTGGGCGTGGCCTCTTAATTTATTCAGCAGGACAAGGGTTAAGATGCAGTCCATACTGTTTATAACAAATATAGTTTCGTTGAGATAAAACGAGAATGTAAATAAATTCTAAAACACTGTATCCTGTCGTGTGTGTGTGTTTTTTAGCTCACCTGACCCTTTAGACTCGTTGGTGATTCCATCGTCCAGAAGTCCACACTCTTCAAACATCTTCTCCTCAGAAACCACTTGGCAGATCAAAGCCAGATTTCATATGGCGCCTCCATGGACCGGAGGAACGAAAGTTTGTTCGCCGCATGGCCGCCACGCCCATATATGGTAAAAACCCTTAAAATTTTCTTCTCCGGAACCAAAGAGCCAATGGCCCTAGGGTCTGGTATGTAGCATTGGGGACTTGGGCCCAATAAAGTTTGAAAAAAAATGTAACCTCGGGTTAACCTTGACCTTTTTACGGAAAGGTCATTATTTTACATAGATTCAGGTAAAACTTTAAAAATCTTGTCCGAAACTGGAAGACCCAGACCTTTGATATAGGTATGCAGCTTTATCTTGTGGACCTCCACCAAGATTGTTTGAATTATAGTCTGGTGTCAAAAATGTCCCTGCCTCATGGCTCCTTTGTTTTTACATAGACTCATATAGGGAAAAACTTTTTAAATCTCGTCTGAAAGTAGAAAGCCCAGACGATTGATATTTGGTATGTAGCTTCACCTAAAGGACTTTTTCCAAAATTGTTCAAATTATGACCCTGGGGTCAAATGACTCCATTCCAGAGGTCACATGTCTTACGTACATAGACTCATACAGGGAAAAAACATTAAAGTCTTCTTCTCTGAAACTAGAAGGGCAAGGCCTTTAATATTTGGCATGTAACTTTATCTAATGGTCTTCTACCAAGATTGTTCAAATTGTTGCCCTGGGGTCAAACATGGCCCTGTCCCGGGGCTCATTGGTTTTTATATAGACTCATATAGGGAAAAATTTGAAAAATAAATCTTCTCGCCTGAAACTAGAAAGCCCAGACCTCTGATATTTAGTATGTAGCTTCGGCTATATGACCTTTACCAAGATCTTTCAAATTATGGCCCTGGGGTCAAAATGATTCCATCCTAGAGGTCACTTGCCTTGCATAGACCCGTATGGATAAACGCTTTAAAAATCGTCTAGTATGAAACCTAGGCCTTTGGTATTTTGTACTTAGTTTTATCTAACGGACCGTTACCAAGATTGTTCACATTATAGCCCTGTGGTCAAAAATGGCCCGCCCCAGGGGTCATTTATTTTACATATATCTGAGAAACTTAAAAAATCTTCCTGTGTGAAACTAGAAGGCACATGCCTTTAATCAAAGCCATATGTGAAGTTTCTGTTTCGCCAAATAAACTAAAGCTAAACTCCATAAGTTACTATAGGATACAGAGACCAATTTTTTTCAAACTGTACCAGCTACCATACCCATATGTTTTATTCTTTAAAAACGTTTCCATAAGCATCACGAAAACATGCCTATATAATTTTGACCCCCTTAAACCCCACTTTTATATAGTAAAACTGGGGTTTAAAGGGGTATACATTATTTTTCTTATTTCTGCTTAAAACGAAAATTGTGGGTACTCGTTAGAACCGCCTCGTCGAGGCAGTTCTAACGAGTACCCACAATCTATGTTTTGTGCAGACATATGAAAAATATCAGAATTTTTTATCTGAAAATTTTCATTTTTGGTGGTAAAATTTTCAATATAGTTGAATAGGCGTGTTTTCATAACGGCTTGCTCAGAACTAATAATCTCAAGTGGGCTACAGGACCGTTGGTCCTCTGGTTTCAAATTCCAACACTTATAACATGACCTTGACCTTGTTACCTAATCTTTACCGAATTTACCCTAAGTCTTGGGTCAGGCATGCCTGAGCAAACAGTGTAGACCCAGATTATACGCCACAGAACTTGGTGTCTGATCAGGACCTACACTGTTTGTCACTCACCCAGCTGTGTTTAGATTCGTCTATATACAGTTATAATAGTAGAGTGGTTCAAGTCCTAGTGACAAAATGTGTTAGTTTTCATAATTCCTTTTGATAAAGACCTTAATATAAGTTGGGCAAGGCCTGCTGTCCTTGCAGCAGGTAAGGGTAGAGGGGGTGTTTTTTATTTCTTCTGTTTCGTCACTGTCATTCATTTTCCTTTCTCCCCTGTCTCGCTCTTTCATATTTTCTACTATCTCTTCTATCGCTCATCTCCCTTTCTCTGAGAGACGACACAAAATGACCCACAAGGGTCGATGTGTCGTTAAACCCCAACACACACAAATCCAAGACATGTTTTAACCTTGTCATGCTGAATGAATTATAATGCCCACTTCTAATTTTCAGCCATTCAGATTACTGATTCTGGATTATGATACAAATTCACATACTTAATGACAAACAGTGCAGATCCAGATCAGTTGGCTTCTTCAGAAGTCAACTGATCTGAATCTACACTGTTTGCAAAGGCAGGATATATACGAGTTCATCAGGACAAGAGTTAACATGCTAAGATTATGAAGCACTGGTCACAAGTGACCAGGGCCAAGTTTTACAATCTTATCTCAAGTTAAGGTCGACCTTACCTTTGAGGATCGAGATTTGCAAAGCACAGATTGCGCTTTCACATAAAAACTGTTTTTCAACGACATTAATAAGTACAGTTCAATATCGTCTGCAAAAATTACACAAAACTATTCGTTTTAATTGATTTTAACTATCTTATTTCATGTCTTAAATTTTTAGACCTTAAGTTATGGTAGACCTTAATCTGAGGAATGACTGCAAATCTAGGCCTAGTGCTTCAAAACCTTAGCATGTTAATATTGCCTTTGCTTTTTTTCGTGCCGAAATCAAGTCGATTGGTAAAAGTAACCCTTGTCATGCTGAATAAAGTAAGATGCCATGCTTACTTCTAATTTTCAGCCAATCAGATGACTTGATCCAGGTTGTTGATATAAATTCACATACTTAATGGCAAACAGTGCAGATCCAGATCAGTTGGCTTCTGAAGAAGCCAACTGATCTGAATCTACATTGTTTGCAAAAGCAGGGTATATCCGGGCTCAACAGGACAAGGGTTAATACAGTGAGTCACTTGAGACTGGAGTCAGTCTATGGAATTGCTCAAATGTAAGGATAAGTATGGTAAAGAGTTAATGTGTCTGATTATTTATGGTATACACGATAATCATAAGTAGGTAACAGTAGGGCAAATGAGATTTAATGAGAGAATACGAATTTGTAAAAATCTTTATTCCATTTGCACCCAGTGAAGACTAGGATTAAGTTTGTTTCTAGGTATTATCACAACAAATGTCTCCAAGAATTAGTCATTATTCACAAATTGCATTTTAGCATTTTCTCTTATTTTTCTATTTAAATAACACAGTTGAACTATTTTCACATTTAACATGACAGCGGATTTCCTTGACATCCCGACACACAAAGCCAAACTTTTGAGTCAGTCAACTATTTGAAGAATTACATTTAAGCTAATAATGCTAGATCAAATGTGGAACAAAGTAACATTAGCGGGCTCGAGACTCCAAGAAATGAAATATATCCAGGAACGGCTTCTTCGAAAGTGTTTGTAAGTTAGTAGTGTTTCCAAACCCAAGATAACAGAAGACATGTCGACATGACTAATCCCGTGCCGATGGATACTTTTCACATGGAAGTTGCCACCTCTTGGCGGGGCTGGGCGGGGAGGCGGGAGAGCGAGGGTGGGGTGGTGGGGTCGACTTAAGGATGGAAAAATGCATTTGCAATTAATGTCTTGTATGAATGTGTACAAGTTGATCTAAGTACCTTGAATAGTTCTTGATTCATATGAATGGCAAATATACTGAACGTGTAAAAGGGAGATAATATTTTAATGAGGCAAGACAGAGTTATAGTTCTTACACACTGCAGTTTCATTGAATGTCCTCTACCTTTGTATGCATTTTTTTCTTTCTTTTTTTTTTTTTTTTTTTTTTGAAAATTCACCCAAATCCCTGAAACGGTTGTGAAGTTATGCACCTGATAATAAGTGTAAACGTAGTATTTTCAACTGGAGTTAAACTGTGACGTACAATCTTCAACATTCTAGAAGGAATTCTCCCTTTGAAAAGCATGGGTAAATGCGACGTTCAGTCTCGACATTCTAGATAAAATTCTGCCTTTCTAAAGCATGGGTACCTGCGACGTTCAGCCTCTAAACACTCTAGAAGAAATTCTCCCTTTCTAAAGCATGGGTACTGCACCGTTCAGTCTCCAACATTATAGAAGAAATTCTCCCTTTTCTAAAGCAATGGTAACTGCAACGTTCAGCCTCCAACATTCTAGACAAAATTCTCCCTTTCTAAAGCATGAGTAACTGCGACGTTCAGCCTCCAACATTATAGCAATTCTCCCTTTCTAAAGCATGGGTTACTGGGAGGTTCAGCCTCCAAACATTCTAGAAGAAATTCTCCATGTCTAAAGCATGGGTATCTGCGACGTTCAGTCTCCAACATAATAGAAATCTTTCCTTTCTAAAGCATGGGTAACTGCGACATTCAGCCTCCAAACATTCTAGAAGAAATTCTACCTTTCTAAAGCAAAGTTGAACATCGTTTGAACTTACTGAAGTAAACTTTATATCCGCCGATAAATTCACTCACACACTCATGAAATCACTCAGACACTCCATCCCTCCCTCCCTCACTTGCTCGTTCGTTTGTTCTATCTATCTATCTATCTATCTATCTATCTATCTATCTATCTATCTATCTATCTATCTATCTATCTATCTATCTATCTCTCTCTCTCTCTCTCTCTCTCTCTCGCTCGCTCGCTCGCTCGTTCATTCATTCATTCATTCATTCATTCATTCATTCCCTCCCTCGCTAGCTTGTCCGTCCGTCCGTCCGTCCGTCCGTCCGTCCGTCCGTCCTTCGTTCGTTCGTTCGTTCATTCATTCATTCATTCATTCATTTATTCATCCATTCATTCACTCTCACTTTGTGTCGAAAATCATGCGATGGGGAAATAAATAAATAAACAAACAAATAAATAAATAAACTTTCGCATGATATTGACACAAGTTGCTGGTGTCAAGTATATCATCGCATGCTTAGAATGTCTTAATGAATTATATACAGAACTTAGAAAATTTGTTCGACGTTCGGATTAAAAGTACATGTAAGCAAAATTAGGCGTAAATGGAAGAAACTTCCCGTTTAGCTATATATGAATAAATTACATCATTATAATCAATGGAATACTAACTTTCTGCTCATACGTTATAATAGATTCGCAAATGTTAGTTTATGTATGTTTTTTTAGGTCCAAAAAAGAGGATTCGCGTAATCTGAAGAAAATTCTATAAGGAAATTAGGATTAAAAGGAAGAATATTTTGGGCCCAGATGGAAGAAACTTCTCATTGACGTATTTCTATGATTTTTATACCAGATTAAAAAGCTTGAAATGCTCTTTCATCCTAGACGTTGTAATTTAATGTCGGATTAAACTGAGGACTGAATACAGGTAACTGCTTATCTCCGGATCGCTCGGAGATTATTGGAAAACCCAGTGACTATAACGACTATTCTGTCTTATGTTTCTAAAGCATGGGTAACTGCGTCGTTCAGCTTCCAACATTATAGAAAACATTCTCCCTTTCTAAACCTTGGGTAACTGCGACATTCAGTCTCCAGTATTATAGCAGAAATTCTCCCTTTCTAAAGCATGGGTGAGTGCGACGTTCAGTCTCCAACATTATAGAAGAAATTTTCCCATTCTAAAGCATGGGTAATTGCGACGTTCAGTCTCCAACATTAAAGAAGAAATTCTTCCTTTCTTAAGCATGGATAAATAATGACCAGAAGCAGATCAATCTGTAATGGTTGCAATGGTCTCCTTCAAAACAATGCTTATTTGGGCCAAGCGAAAACGTGTCTTCGAACATGCGCAAAACGCGCATTAAGATCATCCTGCGCATGCGCAAAGTATTATCCGGGCCTTTATCCATACATTTTGTTTCCAATGGTTCTACGAGCGAATAGGAAAGACCCTGATCAGACTGCACGGATGCACATGCTGATCTGGACCTACGCTGTCCGCATATGCCCGAAGACATGTTTTCCCAAGGCGCGGCCCAGGCTAAGGTCAGCAGTAGTAACTTACTTCATTAGCCAATATTGTTAGCAGAAAATTCTGCAAAACATTTTATAAACAACCTACAACCCAAAGCACACATTTCTGGTGAGCGAGCATGGCCATGTATTACTAGAGCCGGGACACAGCATTTCCTGTGCGCCCAGCGAAGACTCAGATCAGCCTGCGCATCCGCGTAGTCTGATCAGAGTCTTCGCATGGCACTCTGTGGATAGCTAAGGATCCAAAGCGTCTTCAGGCGCGCAGCGAAGTTTCTGATCAGCCGCGCAGGCTGACCTGAGTCTTAGCTGGGCGCACATTAGTTATAGGAAATGCGGTCTCCCCGCTCAGTTGTTCTCAGCAATGTTATACAAGTCTAATAACTCAGTTAAAGTATTTCCGCATTTAACACGGCAGTTGTTTCCCTTGATATATAATCACTCCAGGAAAAAAAAAGAGTTGTTATCCAGCGGGCGCGAAAGATTTATACAACGTCACAGAAACGTGTCCAGAATTATCTCAGAATTATCCCCAAATACTCCTTCTTACCCGTTGGGTAAGAAGGAGTATTTGGGGATAATTCTGAGATAATTTTGATTGAGTATTTGGGGATAATTCTGAGATAATTTTGATTATTTCTCCAAAATAAATTCTTTAGAAAACATATGTTTTGGGTACTCATTAGAAGCACCTCCGTGGGACACTTTTAATGAGTATCCACAACATAAGTTTTCTAAAGAATTGTAGAAAATCCCATAATTATCACAAGTACTCCATCTTCTCCTCTAATGGAATACAGTAGGCACTAATCCTAGGTGAGTTTCACGTACATACGAGACTCGGGTAATGATGTGCCGCGTTGAGAGACACGCCCTCAAGGCAGAGCAAAATGCAAATGGTGAAGAATGGCGATGTCAATACGAGATCTAAAATAATTTATACTTTGTTATACTTGTATGTTTATGAGACCCTCTCGTTTATGTATTACAGAAGAAGCCAACTGATCTGGATCTGGATCTGCACTGTTTGTCGTTTAGTATGTGACTTTGTATCAACAACCTGGATTAAGTAATCTGATTGGCTGAAAATTAGAAGTGGGCGTGGCATATTAATTTATTCAGCATGACAATGGTTAACATTTTTAATCATTGATATTTCATAATAGGATTCTAAAAGGAATGAACCTTAAGAGCAATAAACACACTCATAAATACTGAAAACAGTTGAACTATACCACAGTAAAAAATTCCCGTAGATTTTACGGTAAATACTGACACCTGGCTGCCAGCGGCTTTACCGTAAATTTTTACAGAGGCCCGTAGAACCTTTGCAGGAATTACCTCGTAGGATGGGGTAAGGATGTGTAAGCTTGAGATGCGGTGCGTTAGCTCACACCCCTACTATCTCCTATACCTTACCTACCTTGCCAGATAGATAGATAGATAGATAGATAGATAGACAGATACCCAGTGGGCACACAACGTTAAAATGACGTCGTATCAACGTCGATGCGACGTGATCACGTCGCATCGACGTTGATACGACGCCATTTTGATATTGTGTGCCTGCTGGGTAGATAGATAGATAGATAGATAGATAGATAGATAGATAGATAGATAGATAGATTCAAAAGTGTATATGGACATTACGAATATCTCGCTGACATGACCGGAGTCACTTTAACAAATGTTTATTCCCCAGTCCAGGCTTTATATGAAATTAAGTTTGGATTGATCCAGCGGTTTCTGAGATGAATTGGACGACGGAGCCTGCCCATTTTATAAGTTCACCTATTATTATTATTATTATTATTATTATTATTATTATTATTATTATTATTATTATCTTTTGCTCAAATTTAGTTCTCGACTTAACGCTTAGCATGCTGGGTTAACATTTCAGCAGTCGACATTTTAAAATATTTATCTTATATTTCCCAGAAAATAGGCTATGGCATTTTGTGCAAATTCTCTCCTAATAAAATGGCAAAGGAGACAATTTCCTCGAAATATCAAATCCTGTTTTTCGGGAAAAATAAGAAAAATAACACCAATTTATCGATTGCTTAATTAGCCAAGAGAGTTATAAAGGTTTAAGAGATACACAGGGATCAAGATATAGATCCTTCTCTTCAACATGATTGACATTTTTATCTATTTAGCTGGACATTCTCCATTTTATCTTTTTTTGTGTTGTATATTGTGAATTTTTTTATCATCAGACGTCGACGTCAACAGCAGGTGCGTTGGAATGGCCTGTAGATTAACAGTTCCCAGTCACGATAATAATTCTATATCTTCCACTTCTGAACGCCTCACATTTGGAGAAAAATGTTTCATGGGAATTCGAAATATTAAAAAGTTAGCAAAATGAACGGCTTAATATCATTTACGGTTAGCTTGCTGGCTATAGGTAGGATAATGTTGTTATTTACCCCATGCTTGTAAAAATAGTTTAAAATTTAGTTTTAAAACAAATCAAGTACAAAATTAAGATTGTTTTTTCTTAAATGAACCAATGGTATCATAGAAAATGTTTTCAATGACTTAACATGATGTGCGTCCAACGAAGACCCAAAGCAGCCTACATATTCGCACAGTCTGAATAGAGTGTTCGTTTTTTCACATGTAGGAACTTTTGATCATTGGCTATCCAAAATGCGACCAGTTAAGATTCTGATCAGTCTGCGCATTCGCGCAGACTGATCAGAACCTTAATTGGGCGCACATGGTCAAAGTCCATTTTTTAACGTGGTGGTTCATATATGATGAGTAATTTCAAGACCATACTCTTATGCAAACACCAATGACACAGATTTGCTTGTGCATTTACGCAGTGTGCCGAACGCATTCTCTGTTCATTGATATATTAAGTGTCCAGTGAGTCGGTAAGCGGTTAGCGATAGCTCTGATCAGTCTGTGCGAATGCAAAGGCTGATCTGAACCATCACTGCCTGTATAAGGCCTAAGGGCCCTTTTTCTTCTTGCGTTACGCATCATATGGACATTCTGACGTAACGGAACTGGATACACTTTCAGGGGAGGTAATTGTCTCAAATCGTTGTCTTGTACCCTTCTGAAAAAGGGTCTACATTAAAAAAATAAAACTTAGCTCCCCTTGGGAACATACGAGGGTTGTTCGAAAAGTTTTGCAACCGCACTGTATCGACAATCACAGGATTTACCTGTACAAAACCAATACGAAACAGCTGTGTATAAATATACTTGGAATCCACGAACCGGCTCTTTTGCAATTTCGACTGTTTTTAGGTGCATTCCTAGACACTGCACTGAAAACGGTTAGAAAACGTATAGACACTATTGCTGAAATCAGGGGTTATATAATAACCTACTGTAAGTTGGGGTATGAGTGTCAAAAGCTTGCATGATGAGATATGTGTTGTTTATTTGGATAAACAAATGTTATTTTCCACAGTTTAAAGGTGGTTTACAAAATTCAGTTCCGGTCAGGAATCAATCAAAGATGCCCCTTATTTAGAAAACCCAATCTAACATTATTTAATTAACTATTCAAATATCTTGAAAATTTCACCACAAAAAAATAAAAAATTTCAGATAAAAAATTCTGATGTTTTCCTTATTTCTGCTCATAGATTGTGGGTACCCGCCGAGGCGGTTCTAACGAGTACCAACAATCCATGTTTTTGAGCAGAAATAAGAAATATAATCACTATCCCTGTAAACTCCAGTTTTACTATATAAAAGTGGGGTTTAAGGGGGTCAAAACTATATAGGTATGTTTTCGTGATGGAAAAAAAAACCTATCTGGTAGGAGATATAGGTACAGAAGTGTACCCAAGGATGAGTATGAATATTGTTTCAAAAATTGGAATACATTACGAAAACACGCCCATTCAAATATACTGAAAATCTGACCACCAAAAAATGAAAATTTTCCGATGAAAAATACTGACAGTTTTCTTATTTTTGTTCAAAACATAGATTGTGGGTACTCGTTAGAACCGCCTCGCCGAGGCGGTTCTAACGAGTACCCACAATCTATGTTTTTGAGCAGAAATAAGAAAAATAATGTATACCCCTGTAAACCCCAGTTTTACTATATAAAAGTGGGGTTTAAGGGGGTCTGAATTATATAGGTATGTTTTCGTGATGAAAGTTTGAAAGGATGTGTTCTGGCTAAAGGGGAATATTTCGAAGGTAACTAGACAAAATATTATCATCTTTTAACTAATATCTCAGAGAAAACGTGTCATTTGCAAATACCCCTCGTATGTTATCCTTCCAGAGAGACATTTCTGTTCAGATGGGGATTGATGTGTAGGACAACAAACACGGAGTCACAAAACTTATCTCCCTTGTGCAAAATGGTGGAAAAACTACCAAATGTATTAATTCCCCTTAAACACCCTTTATGAATCCGTTGATATCAGGTCTGGCTTAGACTGGCTCCAGTCTCCAGTGACTAAATTTTTATTCTTATAATCATGTTTGTTTATCCACTAAAATACAACCAAAATAATATTATGACTATAAAGGCTGGTCACTAGTGACCAGCCTTTATTGTCACGATATTATTTTGATTTTATTTTGGTGGATTATAAACATGATTATAAGAATCAATATTTAGTCACCGGAGACTGGATCCAGTCTAGGTCAGGCTGTGCGTCTGACAAGAAGCGTCCGGGATGTTAGCGCTCCCGACTTCTGATCAGAAGGCCCCGGGTTCGAATCCCACATAAGGCAGAATGCAACTCAATACTTATGGCGCTTCATTGCTCATAGCCTTTATTTATTGCCCTTCGATCATCTCGGTTTGATTTGAGTAATGCTGAAAGGGCGTAAAACAGCAAACCATTCATACATATATATCTGACAATAATGTATCCGCAGAACCCGCCTCCGGGGACTGAATATCACCGACCAAATTACACCGGTCATTAGAAATGGCACTGGCTGCATTTAAGGTTGACGTTCGACAGTAAGGGTGATTCTCTCTCTTTGTCACATACACACACAGCCACTGAGTTTTACAAGAGATTGATTTAAATATGCGAAGGTATGATTTAATTTTTAATAATACGTTTGCAACCTTTCATTCCGGCAAATATTGACAATTTGTTGTGTATCTTTGGAATTAACTGTTTGAAATCTAGCGTATCATTGGAATGAACTGTTTGTTTCTATGAACTTACGTAAACTTCATTCCGGGAGATATTGGCAATCAGGGAATAACTCTATATATGTTAAAGAAACACGGGTACCTTTAATTTTGAACAGAATTGCTTTCCATAAGGTTGAATAGAAATGACGTGAACGGTGATGGTGACAGAGGTTTCGTTATTTGTCATATAGACACGATGGAAGGTTGATAATGAAAGGCTCTCTGCTATGAAGCGCCGTACAGTCATGAGCTGAATGCCGACTCGAGCCGGATTCGAACCTGGGAGCTAACCACTCGACCACACGGACGCTTCATGACATGAATAAAGCTAAGCTTTGATCTCCTTTGATCAACCAATTAATTGCCTTTCTTTAACACTAACAGTTCTATCTTCCAAAATTACATTCCCCATTATTAACCCACACGTAGTAAGTACACGTACCTTGTTCATTCATCGTTGTTACCGCATTTACCCTAAGTATTGGGTTGATCATTTCGGTGATTTACGTCTCTTTCGACACTACTTAACGCTTAGCACCCTGGGTAGAAATTTGAGCAGACGACATTTTGAAATAGTTTTTCTTTATTATCCCGGAAAACAGATTTTGACATTTCATGCAAATTGTCTCCACTGGAGACAATTTGCATGATATAACAAATCCTGTTTTCTGCGAAAAATAAGAAATAATATCACCAATTCGTCGTCTGCTGAATTAGCCCAGAGAGTGGTAAAGGTAAAGTCATATCAAGACGGTTAGTGAGATGATAGTGAAAAGTTCTGTGTAAATCAGTGCTTTACAGTCACCACCGAAGTTGTCATTACCAAAGCACGCCTATTCAAATATACAGAAAATTTCGCCTCCAAAAACTGAATATTTTCAGATAAAAAACTCTGATATTTTTCGTATTTCTGCTCAAAACATAGATTGTGGGTAGTCGTTAGAACCGCCTCAGAGGCGGTTCTAACGAGTACCCACCATCTATGTTTTTAGCAGAAAAACAAAAAAAATATTGTATACCCCTGTAAACCCCAGTTTTACTATTAAAAAATTGGGGTTTAAGGGTCACAAAATTATATATGCATGTTTTCGTGATGATTCCGCCTCCAGAGTGATTCGAACCCGGGACCCTTGTGAGCCGAAGTCGGAAGCGCTAACCACTCGGACCTTTCTCGTCAGACACAGGGCCTGGCCTACACTGGCTCCAGTCTCCAGTGACTTAATAGTTATTCTTATAATACAGGGCCCAGTTGTTCAAAGCTAACGACGTCGTTAGTTAATTCGTTAAAACTTACATCGAGTGATATGCAAATATGCTGGATTTTTTTTTTCTAAAAAATGTGAGTAGCTTTTGCAGTGCAAAAGCTACTCACATTTTTTCAGCAAAAATTATCAGAATATTGTATATTGAATCCGCTAAAACAGTTAACGAAATGACCCTTAACGACGTCATTAAGCTAACGACGCTTTGAACAACTGGGCCCTGTTTGATAATCCACTAAAATAAAACCAAAATATCACCACTATAAAGGCTGGTCACCAAACAAAAACCAAAATAATATCATGACTATAAAGGCTGGTCACTAATGACCAGCCTTTATAGTCATAACATTATTTTGGTTTTATTTTAGTGAATTATCAAATATGATTATAAGAATAAATATTTAGTCACTGGAGACTGGAGCCAGTCTAAGCCTAACCTGATGCTGTAACTATTGCGACTGACAGGCGTGAGCAAACAATTACAACTTTATCTAACACCATAGAACGCGCTGTCTGATCAAGATCTACATTGTTTTCCACACAGCCAGCAATTTCTAACACATCAACAGGCAATAAAATGGATGTGTTGATTTTTTCTATGGGAGGAGGCGATTGGGGTGAGGCGGAGAAAAGGGTATGACTCGTAGTTAAGGCATCCTGTTCTTTAGGGTACACACGGTAGTACCTTTCATGTGATGTTTTGTCTGCAGAGAAACTGTACCGAATGTCGAAGTACAATCGACTCTCGTTATCTCGAATTCCAAGGGACTCTCTGAAATACTTCGAGATATCCGTACCTCGACATATCAGATTTGCAGAGTTCAGAAGAAGAAAAAATAATTCGATTAACCACATTTAATAAATATATATGAATTGGACTCTTGAAGTAAGAGATATATTGAAAATATTGTGGAAAAGAGGAGCAATTTCTCCTCTTTTCCGCAATATATTTTACCTGTTGTTAGATTTTCATGTTTAGGCAGGGACCAGATGTACACTTCGAGATAAGCGGTTATTCGAGATAAGCGAGTTCAAGATAGCGAGAGTCAACTGTAATTGGTATATTCATGAACTGTAATATTCAAAGACATATGAGTTTCAATAATGCATTGCTTAAAAAGCACCGAAGAAAATAATAAATGACAATATATGGGCAATATCTTTCTTTAAGGTGAATAGATACCCCTGGATATTTTAGCCGTCATTTGTCACAAGGAAGACAACTGTTGTGACTTCCTATTTGCTTTTCTGTACACCAGCCCATCGTCAGAAAAAAGGGGTCTGCTCTAAAATGACAGAATTTGCTCCTTTGAGTGCCATCACGAAAACATACCTATATAAGTTTGACCCCCTTAAACCCCACTTTTATACAGTAAAATTGGGGTTTACAGGGGTATACATTATTTTTCTTATTTCTGCTCAAAACATAGATTGTGGGTACACGTTAGAACCGCCTCGATGAGGCGGTTCTAACGAGTACTCACAATCTATGTTTTTAGCAGAAATATGAAAAATATCAGAATTTTTTATCTGAAAATTTTCATTTTTTGGTGGTAAAATTTTCAGTATATTAGAATAGGCATGTTTTCTTAATGAGAATTTGCTCCTTTGAGTTCGATTTTTTTCCTTTAAGAGCAGCCGCCTTATCAGAAGGAAGAAAAAGTCAAACTCAATTTTGACACAATTGTCTCCCATGAAAGTCTACAATTAATTGTTTCAAAATTATTTTGTTTGTAGCCCAAGGTTTTCCGTCACAAACTAGAAGACAGGCTTTTAACCCCAATGAGTTGATGGATCGATACATGAACATGCGGACCGATCAAGGCACATTTGGTTCTTACCATCCAAACGATCTTGTAGAAGCAATAGCAACATACTTTAAAAATGGTGGAGGACAGGCCAATCAGGAAAATCATTGGGGTTTAATGATTTACAATCCGAATGCCGCTATGCCTCAATACATGGGTCAACTCCAGGAACCCGGTAATCTGGCTCCCGGAATGCAAGGCGTCGAACAAACAAAAGACCATTCTATTAAAACAGCAGCACAGTCTGTTCGGGTGGGTTTTAATCCGGATACCTTAAACCAGAAACTAATGGAATCTATTAAAGCGCCCACATATTCGGGGTTTCAGTCACCTTTGAATCTAAGAGAAGACTCATCGGAAAGCTTAGTACATGGGTTTAATCCCGATGCTGTCAATAAACAACTAATGATGTCTGTGCATAGCCAAGATCATCTATCCCAGTTGATGGCAGCCGGAAACCAGAATGTAACCGGAAGTCAACAAGGAAGCGGAATTGCGCATGCTGCTGGGAGTGACCATCATGTTGGATACAACGCAGATCAAGTCAACGCTGGTCTATACAGTTCTATGAATTATAATCCCAATGCTGTAAATTCAGCAACTTTTAGCATGCCCTCGTTTGGTGGAAGCAGTGGAGAAATTAAAACAAGTAGTGGAGGGTCAGAGTCAACTAGCTCAAAGAATGGTACATCGGCATCAGGAAATGGAGTAAATGTAAGTGGTGCACTAGGAAACGGTCAGGGTGGTGCAACTGGGCAGCCCTTTCAGACAAGTGCTCAAGGTGGTGCAGTGGGAAGCGGACAACTTTCCCAGACAAGTGGTCAAGGTGGCACAAAGGGAAGTGGACAGCCCTTCCAGACAAGTGGTCAAGGTGGCGCAATGGGAAGTGGACAGCCCTTCCAGACAAGTAGTCAAGGTGGCGCAATGGGAAGTGGTAAGCCCTTCCAGACAAGTGGTCAAGGTGTCGCAATGGGAAATGAACAGCCCTTCCAGACATCTGGTCAAGGTGGTGCAATGGGAAGTGGACAACTTTCTCAGACATCAGGTGCAATGGGAACTGGTCAAACAGGAGCAAATATGGCTGGCGGAGTGCAGGCTACTGGTATTGGAGGTATGGGGCCATCTTATCCATTCTCTGCAACAGGCACAGGCACTGGTTCCACTGGCGGTGGTGTATTGCCTGCTAATAGAATCAGTCAAAATGGTCTGCCCCCTGGTATTTCAGAAGGGTTACAACTGTCACAGACAGAGGCGAATGAACCAACTGTTAATGGTATTGGTGGACTTGGAAAATAAATACGCAAAAAAGAAGTCGAGGTTAATGGACACACCTCCAAGGGAGATCATTCTGACATGGAAATATTTGTCTCTTTTCTAAAATAAGACTACTTTTTTTCGAACAACATACCCCTTTAAAAATGGGGCTACGCTTAAAAGAAAGAATTTGCTCCTGCCATAGGTACGACATACCCCTTTAAAAATGGACCTACTCTTAAAAGAATTTGCTCCTCCCAGAGGAGCAAATTCTTTCTTTTAAGAGCAGCCCAATTTTTTAAGGATTGCGTCTTTTGGGAAACGTCCACAGATGCCTCTCCTCATAGTACTTATTATTTAGCATGTACGCTCGTGTGATACTTAAGTCATATTTGTTATTTGTGGTTGGATAAAAATAGTTATTCCGAAAGATTTTTGTTCTTAAAATTAGCATAATATGGAAATAGCTGCAATGGACATATCAGATATAATAACCTCCATCACTCTATGGGCTAATTCAGCAGACCATTTGATTATGCTTTCCAACCTCCCCCCCTCCCCCCTTCCCCCCCCCCCCCCCCCCCACACACACACACCACCCCCACCCCCGCCAGAAAACAAGTTTTGGCACTTCACGCAAGTTGTCTTTTATGCCACGGTCACAAGTCACTATTCGAGCCCCGTCCACCTTGTTGGCGACTGACTTTGGGTGACTGTAGTCCGACCGGCGTCCCGCCGGGCGTTGGGGAGTGGTGTTCGGGCGGGACAAGAAGAAATTTGAGAAAGTTTAGGAGAAGTGTGGTAAGAGTAAAAATGTCCAAACACTTAGGGTCTTTGTGGCAGTTCGCATACGCCCGTGCGTGGAGAGGGGGTCGAGTTGGGAGGGGGAATTTGCCATGACGGGCCCATATTTATTAGCCACTCCGTAGGACAGTCAACATAAACCCTTCCAGCCCTGCAGACCAAATCATATGAGCCAGCGCACGACAAAACCTACAAAGAAACCTGCGTAACCAGCAAAGACTCAGATCAGCCTGTACATCCATCCAGTAGGATACGGGTTCTCGTTCATTGCTCTTTGGATAGCTCTGAGGCTGTAGAAGACATGTGCGAACACCGAAGACTCTGATCAGACTGCGCGTGTGAGCAGGCTGATCTGAGTCTTCGCTGGTCGCACAAGGTTTATTGCAGGTTTTATCGTGCACTGGCCCATATACATTATGAAACAGTGTAGATCCAGATGAGACCGTCTCAACAAAATCTACACTTTTTGTATTTCTGAGTTTGATCATTTGCCGACGCTCCTGTCTACAATAATGGCCAAGTCCAAATTCAGATATAGAAGAGTCTAGTTCCAAAATTCATAGGTGAAAGAGTCAGTCTGTTTGTGTCCCGATATTTTCAATGGGCTCTGCGATCGCACACGTCATATACTCTTATCGCGTTATGTAAAAGTAACCTGAATAGGTTTTGTTGTAATGCAACAGTCATTTGTATTCACTGCCACCTAACCCCTACCCACCCACTCACGAGGAATAGCGGAGACAACGATCTTCCCTCCATCACAGCCCTGCTATATACACCACATTGCGGGGACAATTGGATATTAAATACCCAGCTTCTATTCCCCCACCTCTCGAGGACAATGAAAAATAAGAACTGGGTAAATATAAAATATAAAATAGAAGTCCCCATCTTTTTGGCGCGAAATCAAAACCCCAGTACTTTCTCGGCACTGCAGGGTCATAGCTCATCACATTACCCCGGTCATTCCCTTCCCCAAGGGGGGCGTGAAGAGGGCGAGGTGGGGGTCAGTGGATTCAGATTACTGGTGCCTAACATTTGTAAACAATGGTGAACCAGCTCTGCGTTCTGTACGTCTAGTCCAGGCCCCGAGGTTAAGAAACTTTTTTCAACTCACTGAGCATGAAATTTGTCCTGCTAATAAATCTCAAATTACTAATAATTGCAAATTCTTTCATGCTAAACATAGCTGAGCATGAAATATTCTCTGCTAATAAATATGAAAATGCCAACAATAGTTGGCATTTTCATATTAATTATCAGAGAAAATTTCATAATCAGCTGAATTGAGCATGAAAAAAAGTTTTATTACCTCGGGTCCTGATCTATACTGTTTGCTAAGGGGACTTGATACGCTTGGTAGATTTTCATCCATTTGACAAGGGAGACACCTTTTGTAACTTTTGGCTTGCTTTCCTGTACACCAAGTCCCTTCTGAAAAGGGATCTGCTCTAAAAGGAAATAATTTTCTCTCTTTGGAAGTACATTCTTTCCTTTTTCACTAGACCCTTTTTCAGAAGGGAGAGAGGGGCAATTTTTATAAAAGTTGTCTCTCCTGTCAGTGTATCTGTTCTCCTATAAGGTTAATATTGATATGCCGGCCTTGGTGGCTCAGTTGGATGCGCGTTCGACTGGTGATCAGGAGATCGCGGGTTCTATCCCCGCCGGGTACGGCAACATTCTCTCGTGGAGATTGATTATGAAATATTATATACGGTCATTCTCTCCCTTTCACAGATTCAAGAAGGGCAGTTGTCAGTTTTTAGTGAAAGAAGGCGCACAAATACTGGTTAACCGCTTAGAAGACTGAGTCTGTCGAGGAAAAATGTGGTTAGGTAAACTGACCGCGCTTGACATGATCTAAATTGGTTGACTGGGCCGTAATATCGCAGCATAAACAAACAAAAATCATATTGTGCGGCTAAGCATGGATAGATTAACCCCTCCGATAAGTATAAAACCCTTGTCGAAAATAACATCTAGGAGGGCGGTGCTCTTTCGAAATCAAAGAACAATATTTTAATACATACATTCGTTTGTACAGTTATGCAATCATTGTATGTCTCAGAAACAAAGTCTTCAAGTTCAGGCAGAAAGAGAGCGTGGCGTCTGATCTGCGTCTACATGGTTAGTTCGGGCCTGTCTGGCCGAATAGTATAGTATCATCGTGCTGGCGTTGCTTAACCCATATCCATTCCTTTTGAATATTTTATAGGTCTATGGTGAAGGGATTTTATCAGAATTGTTGTTGTTGTTTTTTTTTTTTGTTTTTTTGTTGTTGTTGTTTTTTTGTGGTTTTTTTTTTTTTTTTTTTTTTGTTTTTTTTGTTGTTTTTTTTTTTGTTTTGTTTTGTTTTTTTCCGTACTGTTTTCTGTTTCTTTCTGCGAACTGCCCACGCACAAGCCAAAGTATGAAGCAGATTATGTACAATCTAAATCTTGATGACCTCAAGTTGAGTTTATTTATCCCCATACGGGCATTAACATGTACTTACCGTATTTATCCAAAGTATTCCGACATCTTAACGCTAAGTATGCTGGGTAAAATTTTCAGCGTACGGCAATTTGAAATATTTTTTGTCTTATTATTTATTTTTTTTTTTTTTTTTTTTTTTTTTTTTTTTTCAAGAAAATAGGCTTTGACATTTCGTGCAAACTGTCCCCCAGTTTGTATGAAATGCCAAAGCCTAATGTTTAGAAAATACAAGAACAAAATACCAAGTGTGTTGGCTGCTGAATTTGCCCAGAGAGTGGTAAAATCCTTTTAACAAGTACAATTTACTGGCTATCTGTCAGTATCTGGATGATTAGCAAACAGTGTAGACCTTGATCAGCCGCAGTGTTCTTCCAGGTCTGATCAGGGTCTACATTGTTCAAGCCTCGCTATCCAAATAAGCAGGATAAATACGGTATTATTTTTTGTCTTTCGGTGGATAGAATGGCAACATTAAATTTCAGCTTACAGCTCAGTGACATCTCTGTCTGACACGAACCATTTGAAACCTTGACATTATGAAAAAAAAAAAAAGCCCCAAAGGCAATATTCAAATGACAGATTTTCGAGACCTTGAAAGTTTTTAAGCAGAAGCCAACGCAGAAATGGCAGAACTATTACTGGTAGCAACAACGATGGCGTATTGATATATCATAATGTTAATTAGTTCCGTTTGTTTACATTTTCCTCGTGCATATTCATTAGTCACTTAACCAGGCATTTTTTATTTCGGATTTTTTTTTTATTTTTTCATATTTATCCAACACAATATTCAAAAATCGAGATAAAATGCTCTGAAACATCAAACAGATATGATTTCAACGAAATTGGTTTGTTGATGCCGCAAAACCTGAGTATAGGTTGCAGTACTTTTGTGCGGAAGCATGTTCAGTGGCGGTGAAAGCCACTAACACTCGAAAAGTTGATGGCAACGAAAAATGACAGATAAAATCTGTCATTAAATACCATTAGTTATAACCCAGCAGGCACATGACGTTAATACAACGTTGCCTCAACGTCGATGCAACGTCATGACGTTGCATCGACGTTGAGCCGACGTTGCATAAACCCATGTGCCCGCCGGGAATGCTTTCAAAACAGTTAGGTATCTCAAAATAGTCAATTTCGGCGGCGCCATGCGAAAACGTGTCTGATCAGGGCCTTTCCAATCCGCTACTGGCATCATTGGATACTACAGAATGTTTGAAGGGAGATCAAAGGCCCGGATGAGACCTTACGCATGCGCAGAATATTCTCAATATGCGCTTTTTGCGCATGTTCAAAGGGACTTTTTGGCTTTATGCGGCCTAAATGTCGATGACATTGTTCGGCTTTAAACGTCAAGGCAGTTCCCCATTCAACGCCTAATATGCTACGCTGAAAAAAGACATGGTATTTTCCTATGAATAGACTCTAAATGGAGCGATATACACACTTACAAAACCGGACAGAGCTAATGTGTCAAGTTTTCTTGGCCAGATTAGACCGTTTCGGCCAATTAGACCTCATTTGTGCTTCTCATATACTTGCTTCTGACAATCATTAGTTTAAAATGTATTTACTTAACTTCGAATACACAGACTGCTCAGCGAACTTATAGACGCAGATATTAATCACTGAGGTGTAGAGGGGCGATGCTTTTCGACTTTAAAATTCTACGGAATTTCAAAAAATCGTAAAACTTTCATCTGATTAAATAGAAATATTATTAAACAAACAAACTGAAATGATGTAAGAATTTGGAATGATATATATATATACAGTCGAATCTCGTTATCTCGAATTCCAAGGGACTCACTGAAACACTTCGAGATATCCGTACCTCCACATATCAGAGTTGAGAGAGTGAGGAAAACAATAAATTGAACAACCACATTTAACAAATGAATATGTAATTTGACTCCTGAAGTTAGAAATATATATATAAAATAACGTGGAAAAGAGGAGAAATTGCTCCTTAGGAGCAATTTCTCCTCTTTTCCGCATTATTTTGTTACCTGTTGTCATAGTTTCATGTTAAAACAGGGACCAGATTTTCACTTCGAGATAAGCGGTAATTCGAAATAAGAGAGAGAGAGTGATGGAGCTCTGTATCCATGTAACTATTTTTCTTATTACCCTACCTACCATATGTATTCGGACAAACAGGCATGAAACAGTATGGACCCAGATGAGACGTCGTAAATGCGGCGTCTCATCAGGGTCTACACTACCTGCAACTCATCCAGCAATTTTTAGACACAACAACGTCGAGTAGTAAATTAGTAAATGTGTTTGTTTGCGTATATGCGTGTGTGGGTGCAAGCCTGCCTGCCTGCCTGCCTGCCTGCCTTTGTGTGTGTGTGTGTGTGTGTGTGTGTGTGTGTAATTGCTATTTGAAAGTAATATGCGCTGATGAGAGACGAAACAAAAGGTAAAGCTGTCAGTAGAAACCAAAGCACAGTAGACACCTTTTCTCACGGCGCGACGAGTTTAACAGTTTTGGTCTTGGGACATATTTCTGTCGCTTTTGGACTTAAACAAAAACATGATACATGGCTGTGTAATCCTAGTTTAACAAATACGTAATACTATATCAAGTTCGCGCCCTTCAATTTGAAACCAAATACCAATAGCGTAATATTAGAGCACGTCAATCTTTATGAAGATGTTTCTTCAGTTTTAGCTCATCTGAGCGAGGTCCGTATATATCCAAGCTTCAACAATTTAACGCATTAATAGTACTCTGTGTAAAATTTTCAACGGCCAACACACACAGTCTGACAAATTTTATTATTTTCCCCCAGGACTTGACATTTCACGCAAAAACGGGATTGGATATTTCATGTAAATCGACAATTTGCGAAAAAAAAAAAAAAAAAAAAATGTTGAATCCTGTTTCTGCATGAAATGTCAGATCCTGTTTTCTGGGAAATGTCAAATCCTGTTTTCTGGAGAAAATAAGAAAAGTTTCAATTTGTCGTCTGCTGAATCAGTCCAGAGATTGGTAAAAGATAAATGAATTCTCCTTCGGGGTATTCATACACTTTCATGGAGGTGTTAAAGGGTCTTTGGGAGCGAATTATTTCCTTTAAGAATGCACCCCTTTTCAGAAGGGAGTTGGTGTGCACAAAAGCAATCAGGGAGCCACAATAATTGTCTCCCTTGTCGAAAATAGTGGGAAATATAAAAAGTGTATACAGATACATTCTAAGAGGCATGCCCCTTGAGAACAATGAACACACACAAAATTGCATCACGAAAACATACCTATATACTTTTGACCCCATTAAACCCCACTTTTTATATTGTAGAAATGGGGTTTACAGGGGTATACATTAATTTTCTTATTTCTGCTCAGAAACATAGATTGTGGGTACTCGTTAGAACCGCCTCGGCGAGGCGGTTCTAATGAGTACTCAGAATCTTTGTTTTAACGAGTACCCACAATCTACGTTTTGAGCGAAATATGAAAAAAATATCAGAAATTTTATCTGAAAACTTTCAGTTTTTGGTAGTGAAATTTTCAATATATTTGAATGGGCGTGTATTTGTAATGGAAAATAACCTAAAATGAAACGTTTTCTGGGAAGACTGGCTAGTTTTGCCCAGTTACACTTAATCAGTGTCTCTCATGAGTTTTTGTTTTTAAAAAAATCCAGGAATGGGCTCAACGGTTGCACATTACGAAAACACGCCTATTCAAATACATTGTATTTAGAAATTTTTACAACCATAGAAGGAAAATTTTCAGAAAAAAAAATCTGATTTTTTTTTTTTTTTTTTTTTTTTTTTCAAATTTCTTCTCAAAACATATATTGTGGGTACTCGTTAGAACCGACTCGGCGAGGCGGTTCTAATGAGTACTCAGAATATTTGGGTTTTTTTAAGCAAACTAAGAAAGATAATGTATACCCCTGTAAACCTGTAAACCCTAGTTTTACTACATAAAAGTGGGGTTTAAGGGGGGTCAAAATTATATAGGCGTATTTTCGTGATGCAAAGGACCAGAAAACATTAACTACAGTACAGTGAAGTACTGAGAGACTTTTAGGCCGCCACGTGACACCAATACATGTTATAGTTATAGTTATAGTGAACCCCATAAATCTGCAGACGTAATTTACACATTATTTGATCAAATGTTAACCGCTTTGGGGAATGGTGCGTGAATTCTAATTTTTGTTAATGTACACTGATTGGCCATTTTAACAAATTGCCATGACAACTTAATGTAATGATAAAACGGTTGAATGGCATCTTCTCCGTAAACGATGACTCGTGGTTTTTTTTAGATTTGACAATATTCATTACGAAAACAAGCCTATTCAAATATATAGAAAATTTCACCTCCAATAACTGAAAATTTTCAGATATAAAAAACTCTGATATTTTTTATATTTCTGCTCAAAAACATAGATTGTGGGTACTCGTTAGAACCGCCTCGGCGAGGCAGTTCTAACGAGTACCCACAATCTATGTTTTCGAGCAGAAATAAGGAAAATAATGTATACCCCTCTAAACCCCGTTTTCCTATATAAAACTGGGGTTTAAGGGGGTCAAAATTACATAGGCATGTTTTCGAGATGGTTTAATAAGTGATCGGCTACATTCTACATAGTCTCTATTATATATCCATCCGCGATTTTGCTTGATGGCCGTGGGAACTGTTCATTTGAGATAATAATTTTAACCCATTTAAGCCTAGCGTCCCATACAAGGGACATTAATGTCTCTTATACTACAATTGTAACCTCATGTTGACATGTTCAATTCCGGTTTCAATGTTCGTATAAAACAAGTCTTTCTTTTCTTTCTACTGACAATACTGTCCATATGCATTTTGAAGCACAATTGTGTACATGTGAACTTACTTGCAATACTCTAGTGTTCATGTCCCTTATCTGCTGATTATGGACTGTCGCTCTTTTGCGAAGGTCGCCTGTTTCTCCTATATACATGTATCCACATCCGCAGCATCCAGGGCCCAGTTGTTCAAAGCTTCGTTAGCTTAACGAGCTCGTTAAGGGTCATTTCGTTAACTGTTTTAGTAGATTCAATATGCAATATTCTGATATTTTTTGCTGAAAAAATGTGAGTAGCTTTTGCAGTGCAAAAGCTACTCACATTTTTTCAGCAAAAAATTTCAGAATATTTGCGTATCACTCAATGTAAATTTTAACGAATCGTTAACTAACGACGTCGTTAGCTTTGAACAACTGGGCCCAGATCGTATCACTCAAAGAACATTTTTAATATCGCAAGACATAACACTTTTAATTTTCATTGTTCTACCACATTTAAAGGTAAATTCCTCATCTTCTATCAGATTAGTGCACACGCCACAGTTTGGTCTTTTGCAACTTTACTTTCTTCGTCCGATTCTGAAAAATTTTGCCCTTGTTAACAATTTCATAAAATGTATTGGCTGTGGTTTGCTCTGTATGACTGTGTAAGGTAACAGAACATCCTTCATGTGACTGTCTCTTTCTAGAAGGTCATTTCTAATTGGTCCAAAATGTTCCAATTTGCGGATTATGTGTGCTGACATATGGTAATATACTGTCATCGCACTTTCCTCTGACTGTTCTGGCAGTTTTTTTGGTTAATTGATTTCGCTTTTTTCAATGCCCGCTGTTTTTTACCCTTGTGAATAATTTTGACGTTCAAAATGATCTTAATTCTTGCAGCAGTTTATCTAAAATATCTTCCTTTGATACCACAGTATGAATTCGTCTAGCTAGTGAAAATGGAATACTTTTTTAGTATGCTTTGGTGGTCTGAAGCTCTCTGTTGAAATTTGTTTAAATTTTTTAACCCTAGGATAAGATAAACGCGCTTGCGCAACAAAAGAGAGAACCATATCCGACGCGCCCTTCAGAGACATCTACTGAGTATAACACAGTCCCATGAAACTCGTTTTGTTGTTGTTGTTGTTGTTGTTGTTTTTGTTATTGTGGTGGGGTGGAAGGGGGAGCGAAAGTAGTTGCTCAATGGTCAAAACTGTTGTCTCCGAGTTGTTAGGCACTGTCGCCGCAGCCGCCGTTATATATAACTTCATCTCTCAATGTTTACATGATAATTTAGTGTTTAGGCGAGAGCCTCAGGCCCACGTGGATCTTTTATTTACTTCTTATACCAGACTTATACCAGACTTTGCGCATTCATAAAATACAATTGGGGAAAGCTAAAAGGCGGTATGCACATAGGATGTAACTATGCAAACAGCGTAAATCTGTTCTTTAGACCTATAAATTCTGATCAGGAACCCCAGCTGGCACACAATGTTGAAACAACGTCGATTCAACGTTGAATCGACGTTGAATTAATGTTGAATCGACGTTGTTTCAACGTTGTTTGTCTGCTGGAACCTGTCTGTATGTTGTTTACAGTTTAGAGAGTTCAACTACCGTGCATGCAAGTTACGAAGGCATTGACTAAGCTCAGCTCTAATTCTAGCAACGCTGGAATGTTGTTGTGCTCGTATTCTATATAGTTTAAAGGGACTGGATGCAAGTTCAAGGGAGACAACTCTATCAAAACTGATTTGGCCCATTCTGAAAAGTGGTCTACTTGATAAGGAAAACATTTGCGCCCATGGAGATTAAATATTTCCTTAAAGAATAGACCCCTTTCAGAATGGGATTGTCGTGTAGTTAAGTATACAGGAAGTCCCAAAAGTTGACTCCCTTGGTGGAAATGGCAAAATTCTACCATGTTTATCCGTTCCCAGAGAGTTTTAAGCCTCGATACCTCTCTAATGTGCTTTCGCAAAGTTACGCTCCGCCCCATTTCAGAGTGCGGTTTGATAAAGAAAAAGATTTATTTAGTTTAGCCTACCAAAGAACAATTTTCATGTCAGAGCGGACATTTAGTGCTCTGGAACAAGCCGATTAGAAGACCTGTAGAAGCCGGCCAAAGAATCAGATATCGAAGATAAGAAGACCAGAAAGACCCAACTAAAGAATCAGGTAGTTCTTTAATTGCTTTAGTAAAGTTGTTTTTTTTTTTTTTTTTTTGTTTTGTTTTTTTTTGGTGGGGGGGGGGGGGGGTTGGGGGTTTTTTTGTTTGTTTATTTTTTGCACCCATGTATTCATGTATTCTAAAATATTAGTTATTTTTGATCTGAGCGACTTATTTTAAAAAGAAATATATAATCCGCCACACCATTCAAAAACGTGTCTTCGTGCATATGCGATCAGCGAGAGCCCCGATCAGCCTGTTCATCCGCGCAGTCAGATCCAGGCCTTCATTGTCCTCTGACAGAATCATTGGATACTACAAAACTGTATGAAGGAAGAGTAAAGGCCTAGATGATACATTGCACATGCGCAGTATGGTCTGAATGCGCATTTTGTGAGTGTTCTAAGGCACTTTTTCGTTTGACGCCACCAAAATTCATATACCGTATTACTGATGCCACTAATCGATCATCAGTCACTGTTGCCTCTTGTGACTGATGATCGGAAAGACTTTTTATCGTCGACTAATCGGAAAATTCCATTTTAAAAACATAATTATCTTATCTCATGTTTTATTTTTATAGGCAAGTTATAAAGAAATGAAATTCAAAGCTGTCTGTTTGGGTCATTCTAGATTTGTGGTCAGTAAAAGAGAATAAAAATGATAAAATAGCCTTAAATAAGTCAACCATAAGTGCTGATATTTTTCTGATTTCTCCATGAAATGAAAACATATGTTGTGAGTACTCATTAGAAGCGCCTCACGGTTGCTTCTAATGAGTACCCACAACATATGTTTTATAGAAAAATAAGAAAAATATCTGAGTTCCCTTCTTATTGATCTGGAGCTATGAATCTGTACCTGGAAGAGGGCTAAATTAAGAGAGAAAATATTTTCTACAAGTCGCTTGTTAGTCGATGATCAGTCGGTTGTACAAAACCGAAGATCGACTACGAAATTCTGGCCGACTCCCAACACTATATCGCATTTGACGTTATATTACCGTGCATATAAAGGATCTTACTTGATAGCAGAACGGCTAAGAGCCATATTTTCAATGGATTGTGCTAATCCGGATACAAGCATGGTTTTTGGCACAGTTGTAGACCATGACCGACTAAGCATTTTTAGATATAGAACCACCTTGACAAATGTTCACTGCGCATGCGCAGTGCATTTTCGCGCAACCCGTTTTTGGTATAAACATGAAAATTGTGTAAGATACAACACCATGGCCTACCTTTTTTATAAGAATAATGAAACTTGGTACAGTTGCATAGCTTGACTGACAAAGCGTTTCCAGATATACACCTCACTTGGAAAATGTATATTGCGCATGCGCAGTCCATTTTTTGTTGAATGCGCGGTCCATTTTTGCTTATTTTGGTCTGTTACTGAACATGCGTTGAATTGTAATAGGTGCAGTTAAACTATGATTTAAGCGGAAACGTTGTACCGTTCTTGAAACATTTTCATAAATAAACAACTGCATTAGAAATTATTAATTGCGCATGCGCAATGCCTTTTTGGCTTTTTACAATAAATAACATCGCTATAAATGGTCATAAATGCAATAAATATGTTTTGCGTAGAATCCGACATAGGACATGTGTTGAGTGCTGCATGCGATATGGATGACGATAATGATGCTGTGGTTCTGGCAAAAGCAGCAAGGATTATCCGAAGGGATTTGTTTGATTTAAGGTCTTCCACAGATGAATTCAGTGGTAGTTTTGATGATGACTGTCAAACATCTTCTGTTCCCGTGTCTTTGTTAGGCTTAGTGCGCATGATACATGAAGGTCCGAATATCAAAGATCAGAACGCTCAATCAAACAATGCGCTTGCCATATCACAGCTTATTGCTTTCAACACAATAAAACGAAAACGAAAACAGACACATGAACGCCATACGCGATCCTCCAAAACGCCCCTTTCTATTTACCTTGGCCTGCTTTTGCATGCACATACACGAAAAAAAAGACCTAGTCGACAAACTCTCTCACCTAGGTCTGTGTATTTCATATGATAGAGTACTTCGGTTGTCTGCAGGATTTGCAAATAGTGTTTGTAGACGTTTTGAGCAGGAGCAAGTTGTATGCCCACCGAAACTCAGAACAAACCTCTTCACAACAGCGGCTGTTGACAATATAGACCATAATCCGAGTTCAACAACAGCCACAGACTCGTTTCATGGAACTGGCATACCAATGTTTCAGCACCCAACAGCTGAAAATGAGGGCCAATCTCGTGATGTCGTAGTCATTGAAACATCCTCAACCAGCAAGGTCATTAACACATTACAAGAATCGTACACAACTGTACCGCCTTTGATTCTCCCATCATCTACTCCCGTGGTACCACCCCAAAATGGCGATCTTATAGGAAACGATATGTCTTTACCAAATGCCTTTCAATGCGAAAAAAGCTGGCTAGAAAATGTTTTCGAAGAACTGACGCAGGGCGACGTACAAAAGGATGAATACATATCTTGGGCAGCTTACCATGCCAGTTTACATAATGAGCTGTCTCAAAGTATTTCTCTTGGAGTTATGCTCCCCTTGTTCAAGGAACAAGCTCACTCTCCTGTAATGATAAGGCACTCAATGAGTGTTGTTAGAAAGGCAGTCAAATTTCTCAACCCCGGCCAAATTCCAGTTGTTACCTTTGATCAACCCCTCTATGCCATTGCCAAACAAGTACAATGAAACTGGCCAGAGCAATTTGGTGAAGACCAATTTGTGGTGATGTTAGGAGGTCTTCAAAGCGAGATGGCAGCTTTCAAAGCCCTCGGTGGATGGCTGGATGGCAGTGGTTGGACAGACTGTCTTGTACAAGCAGGGGTTGCTAAAGTTGGTATGGCAGATTCTTTCCTTAAAGCCAGCCACATAACTAGGACTAGGCATGCTCATCAGGTAACAGCCCCTGCATTGTTTATTTTACAAAAACATGCATATGAAGAGTACAAGACTGCAGCCAGCCCCGATGACATGTTAGACTTTGATGGCTGGTGTTTGCAGCAGCAACAGGCTATCCCACAGTTTAAATACTGGAGTCTCACTCTCGAATTGATACTTACCATCTTGATTTTCGTCAGATCTCTCCGGACGTCCGATTTCGGTCTATACATCGACTCACTGAGACAGCTTGCACCTTGGCTGTCAGCATTGGATCACACCAATTATGCAAGGTATTTACCAGTTCATATACGGGATATGATTGGTCTTGAATCAAAACATCCAGAAATCGCAAACGAGTCGATGGATGCTGGCGGGCCCAGAGATCACAAGAATAATTGCTGAATTTGAAGACCAGCTAACGACCGAACATGTCGATGAAACACGTCACCATGAACAACAGGGAGCCGTTCAGAAATCCCGGTGCACTCCGTCGATGGATGCTGGCGGGCCCAGAGATCACAAGAATAATTGCTGAATTTGAAGACCAGCTAACGACCGAACATGTCGATGAAACACGTCACCATGAACAACAGGGAGCCGTTCAGAAAACATTCTTTGAACAAGTGACTGCTTTGGATCCTACTTCGAAGAATCTGGTAATCCATTTCTGGAAGCAAGTAGTGATATAATATCTCTTGACACGAAAGATATTGCTGACTTAGCAATGCGGAAAACTGTAGATGAAATCAAACGAATCGGTCAGGAGCAGTTTGATACATTTGTTGAGGAGAGGCTCTTTTACAGAACGACGCCACTGTATGACAGTATACCGAGAAATAAGTTGGTACTATTTTTAACAGTCAGGATAAGAAAGCGCAACCGAAAAGCAAAACTGAGCTTGCCCTTGCCAAGAATGACACTGCTCTATTTTCCAAACTATACATCGGATGTCAGCATAGAGGTGGTGATGTTGATGAATTCTTCAAACACGAGAACCAAGCCTTTCCACCGTCTTTGTCTGACTCTGGAAAATTACGATTCTCTGCAAAATCAGATTTACTTGTCTGTTTTGAGACACTTGTCCCTTTTGTGACAGAATCTCCTTAGGAAATAAGTGCAATCATTTTAGATGGGGCCGCAATTGTTCAGATGCTCAAACCTATTGGAGTTACCACATTTGAACAGTACGCCCAAGATATTTTCAAACCATATATCATGTCGCAACTAAATGCAGTTGACCGAGTAGATATCGTCTGGGACACATACAAAGTTGACAGTTTGAAGTCCTCAACACGAGAGAAGCGTGGAAAAAGGATTCGTCGGAGGGTTACCCCGTCAACAGCCGTTCCAAAGAACTGGCAAGATTTCTTGCGCTTTGATGACAATAAAGAAGAATTATTCCACTATCTCTCACAGGTTTCTTCTGCTTGGGCGTCCGATTCAAACAAGGAGATCGCGGTCACAGACGGTATTGAAGTGTTAGTTTCTCCAGTTCGAGATACAACATCGCTTGCTCCATGTTTGCATGAAGAGGCAGACACAAGGATGTTTGTTCATGCTGCAGATGCAGCGAGCAGAGGACATAAGAAAATGATTGTTCGCACTGTTGATACAGATGTTGTAGTGCTAGCTGTGTCTGTCTTTGAACAACTTGGAATAGATGAACTTTGGCTTGACTTTGGTGTTGGAAAACATCGAAAATACATTGCATCTCATTTAGTGGCACAAGCGATAGGAAGAAGGAAATCTAAATGTCTTCCATTCTTCCACGCGCTAACAGGCTGTGACACGACCTCTTCCTTCCTAAGTGTGTGTTTATTCGTGTTGTTGTAAATGATCTCCAAAAATACAACAGGCACAATTTTATGAAATGATCAAATCAGATATTCTTAGACATTAGGAAGTTCAAAGTCGCGAGTTTAGGTGCAAAAGTTGATGAAACCATTGGTGATTGAAATGTTATGTTTTGCGCATGCGCATACATACATTGTTAGTCAGTGTCCTGTTTCCATTTTCCATCTACTGTAACTCGTAAAGCTGTAAGGATGGACATCATGTAAAACATGTATATATGTTTAAAAGAAGGCACGCATTTGTCCCATTGATCAGTAAAACGTAGGAGAAATTATACACTAAACCGGAAGTAGGTTTTTGCACATGCGCAGAACTATCCATTATTGGAAGTAATTATAAGGTATGTGAAGGCATAATGCACCCTTTGAGTCAAATTTATTGACACCAGTTGTAAGTATTTACCAGTTTATTCAAATTTGGTGCAAATTGTATACACCGGAAGTGAATTTTACTTCGCGCATGCGCAGAGGAAATTTGTCAAGGTGGTTCTATATCAGAAAATCATCGGCTTAGCAACCTTAACAATTGTGGAAAGTTTTATGCTTGTATCCGGAATAGCACAATCTTGGCTCTTAGCCGCTCAGCTATGAGTGGCCATTTAATATGAAATTTGTGAAATGAGTTTGGCGAGCAAAATACCGAAATTACCCAAAGAGTTTCATAAATTTCATATTAAATGACCACAAAATTAATACAAATGTAAGATTCTGTTTATCATACGGCCTTTCCGATAAAAATGCACAAAATATAATAAGATAACCGCTTTCCATAGCTAAGCGGAACAACGTACTACCAAGGATTCAATAGTACTACGCAACAAAAATAGTACGCATATTATTTGATAGTACGCATATTATTTGATAAGTACATGTACCAAAAATAACTAAAAACAAGATAAATGTGCCATTTATTACTTCGTTAAACTGTAGGAAATAAAAATGATTTTTATTTGAGCTAATAAATATTTCATTTTAATAAATCAATTCAAAACTAAATATTCCATTGAACAACGTCATTCCATTCAGCGAGTTAAGACGTCACTGAGAATCAGTAGGAAAATCCCGCCCCTTCCCTCCACCCACGCCCCCCCCCTCCCCGCCACGCACCACACACACACACACACACACACACACATAGTCAGCTGTAGTATTTAAAGGTCATTGACCTTGATCAATACAGTTTATACGGTGACACACTCAAATAAATGACAAATTTCAAGGATATAAAACGTTTTAACTGTAACTTGGATTTTAATTTGACACATTTATTCCGAGTCATGTTATCCTCCAATGCTTTTTAGGAGGAGGTGAAAATTTTTCCTTGACTGTTTGACAACATTGAAAGTGTCTCCAAATATGTTGCCAGAAAAGGTTGAATTTAAACCACCATAAATATTTCTGGTAGCCATATTATTCACACTGTAATTGTGTATTGTCTTCCATTTCCATCGATCTGAACTTTATCGTTCGTCTCAAAATTGAAAACAGGATCTATTTCAAAAGTGAAAGTTGTATAATCGGACAACGCGGACACTATTTTGGTTGCTATCAACAAGCGGAGTAATACGAATATTAATGAGGGTAACAAGGCTAACAATGGGTAGCCTTGCAGGTGTTATTACATGTGTGGTCATATGATTTTTATTACATGGGTTATTTTACTGAATAACTTGACGGTTATAGGATAAACCTTTATAAGCGCATAGTCAAGCAAGTTTGAGTGTTCAGAATACTGCCCTAGTGCTTTTATCCAGTTTTATATAAAAGCAATCGATGTGTTTATAATGAGTATGCACAATATATCCGTTTATATCGAAAATCATTAAAAACTCCCTTCATAAATTAAAAAATCCAAACATTTTCCTTTTGAAACAAAGAACACACAAATCAATGTAAAATCGGAGACTCGGTTTTATATACAGCTATGTAGTTTGAGACACCCCTGCATACCTTCCCAACCCAGCTGAAAGTCCGATGCCTATCTTCCTTTCATGTGTTACCTTATTAGACGGGTATTTTAAAACATGTTTTTGTTGTTGTTGTTTTTTTGTTTTTTGTTTGTTTGTTTTTTTGTTTGTTTGTTTTTTTGTTGTTGTTTTTTTTTGTTGTTGTTTTTTTTTTTCATTACGAAAACACGCCTATTCAAATATATAAAAAATTTCACCTCCAAAACCTGAAAATTTTCAGATAAAAACCTCAGATATTTTTCACATTTCTGCTCAAAACATAGATTGTGGGTACTTGTTAGAACCGCCTCGTCGAGGCGGTTCTAACAAGTACCCACAATCAATGTTTTTGGGCAGAAATAAGAAAAATAATGTATACCCCTGTAAACCCCAGTTTTACTATATAAAAGTGGGGTTTAAGGGGGTAAAAATTATATAGGCGAGTTTTCGTGCTGTCTAGTAATTTTGAAAACCCTTAGCGCAAGATGCAGTAATAAGGTCGAATACGGTATCGTAATCTCACTTTTCGGAAAAAAAAAAACTCAAGAAAAAAAATCAATATAAGTGGACATATCAGTATATAATATCTATATTAGATGTCTATAAAACGTCAGTTCGACGTCGATGCAACGTCATAAAGTGACTTTGTATTAACGTCCTTTGCCCGCTTGGAAATAGGATTTTCAGTATCATTTTGTTTAAAGGGGAACGCAATGTAAGTTGTAAGTATATCTAGGAGTAATGTGCTTAACAAGCCATTTATTTTGATGCAAAAGTTTTCAAAATCTTCCTAGAAATAAGGAAGTTATGGTGGTTTGAATATATCTAAAATGGCTGTCATGGATGCCGCCATATTGTAGGCTTTGTGACGTCACACAGCCCAAATTAAATATGCAAATTATAAAGGGTTTTTTAAGAATAAATTTGCTACAGTTTTTTATAATCTTTTAATTCTAGTGACAAGAAATCATTTCTCCCAAAATAAACAAACTTTATGAAATTAACTACCGTTATGAAACGAATTTGTGTATTTATGAAACCTCATTAAATATTCAAAATGGCGGCGCCCATTCTACCAATGTTAAAATATTCAATTGTCTATAATTTACTTATTTTTCCACCGATTTTGATCAAATTTGTGTCAAAATTCATTGTTTGTAAAGTTCTTTACTTTAAAGCACAATACATTTTAAGGTTGCGTTCCCCTTTAAATACAGTGGAACTTCAAACGCTCGAACATCTTTAGGACCATGGAAATTTGTTCGAGATATGGGCAGTTAGAGCCACTGAGGGATGCAAATAACGATAATTTAGTGAAGTATTGTCGATTTTTGTACACAATAATTGTATGTTGAGGGCACTAGGTTCAAAAGAATCGCCCAGATTAGGCGATTCTAATAAGTATACACTACATACAATTTCACGATGAACTAAGTAAAATGCCTAAACATTTGCTTTCTTGAACTATCGAGAGAATTTCTTAGAGACTCAAAAACGAGTTCACTATAGTGTAGTTAATATGTTCTGGTTCTTTGAAAACATTGAGCCTATTCCGGAATTTTTAAACATTTGATTCACTGAGGAGACCTAATTGGCAGAAACAAGCTAATCCGACTCAGCCTAACTTGGCACTGTGGGTTCTTTCAGTTGTGTGAGTGTCTCAAGAGTCATTCCGTTTAAAATGTATTTATAAAAAAATGTACAGTATGAAGCTTTTATTTACAATTTTATTTCGGGGACTAAATTTGTACATAAACACTTGTGCATATCAAATAGGAAAGTGGTGAAATGAATATGGGGATATCGTGTTTACCCCACATATTCGTACATCTTAACTCTGTATTATGATTATACTTATCCTAAAATTCAGAAAAAGTCAATTTTTACTTCATATTATTGAGTCTAATAGTACTGTGTCTAAAATGATGGATGAGGGCAAACAGCGTAGACCCTGATCAGACGCCGCGGAACGCGGCGTCTGATCTGTCTACAATGTTTGCTCAGGTCTGTCTGTCTGCTTGTCATTCTCTCTGTCTGATTACCTAGTGTATTGACACGGTGCCCATGAAAGGCTACAGCGACGGAACACATATAATAAGGTATAAAGGGTCGAATTACATCACAAACCAGCAAATATATAATAGGCTGTTTTCTAGCTCGATATGTGTTTATGAGGACTGCCAGGAAAAGCTATAACGAAGCACAGTTGTTGTATGTTATCTATAAACCAAAGCAGGATACCACTCGATCAGCGAGGCCTTTTCTCTTGACTCTTGTCCTGCTGAACCCGGATATACACTACCTTTGCAAACCGTGTACATCCACATCAACTGATCTGGATCTACACCGTTTATCATTCAGTACGTGAATTTATATCAACAATCTGGATCAAGTAATCGGATTGGCTGAAAAGTGGAAGTGGGCGTGGCATCTTAATTTATTCAGCATGACAAGGGTTAATTAGATATTATCAGAAGACTTGTTAAGGAGGAGTATTTGATGATAATTTTGAGATATTTTCCAGTTCCCTTTAAAACGCAATCTATGTGTACACATTAGAAACTCCTCTGTGAGGCCTTTCTAATGAGTAACCACAACATATATCTTATGACGGCTGAGGCGCTTCAAATGAGTTACCATAACATAAATTATCAAGGAAAAATAAGAACATCTATCGCAAAATTATCACCAAAAACTCCTCCTTGACAAGACCTTGGAGTATTCATCGATAAATATCACACTTTTGGAACGGTTGGCAAACTGCCACCAGATTTAATATACCTCATTTCGAGAATCCGTTTTTCTATTCTGTTCATACCAACCTAATACCGAGCAAATAGTTCCCTGCTATCGCTTATAGCGTTAAATTCTACATTCAAACATATTAGCCTTATACACTTGGGTGCTTATGAATTACGAATCAACAAACAAGATCGAAGAAAACTTCAAACTTTTAAAGAAATAAAATTTTAATCATTGTAAGTACAATATCGGCGGACGAATATGAATACTCCACTGACACGCGCCAAACTACAGCGTTGTGTAAAAGTGTAACCCGAACCGTGGCCATATTAATCAAAGCGCTAAAAGCACTGAAATGACAGATTCTATCAGAAATTCGTCAAAAAAAATCTTAATTTTGTATAAAACCTTTACAAGAAGAACGCCTAACGGCATTATGATTATCAGAAAGGTTAACCAAAAGGTAAACCTGCCGGACTTCGCTATTTTAAAGGACGGATTTTTGAAAACCCGTCCAATAAAAGGGTTTCAAATTTGTTTAAAAATGTAGTACTATAAATTCAGTTATCAAATGCTTGCAGCTGTATATATATAGTGCTATGAAGTTCCACTTGACGTTTTGAAGTTTCAAAAGAAATATTTTATCTCAAAATGTTGCAAAAAGCCAGTTATCACATGCACTATAGAACTAAAATTGTGATAAATTTTCTTCAATAATTTAATACCTGTACTTAAAATTGGTTGCAAAGTACGTCATTAAATTTGCTGTGCAAACCTGCAAATTTAAAACAAGATGCGGACCTTTCGTTGGGTTCTTTTTAAAGAAGCCAACTTGTCTACTTTCACTTTCACAATCGAGCATTCTATAAGAGGAAATAACCGAAATATCTTGAATTGTTAACGTTGCGCTGCAGATAGCAATGTAGATTTTCAACACTTTCCCTTTTTCTGACAAATAGTTACACTTTAAACCCAAACATCCTTTTTATTAAAATGCCGCAGCTAAACTATTTTAATGTCAACAACAGCGAGAAAAATATCTTGTAATGTTTGACTAAAGCCCTGTCCCTTTAATCCGACAGTATTGAATTTTTTACACACGTCAAACAAATGGGCAAATCTCGTGGGGGGGTATCTTAGGGGTAATTGTGGTACGGGTGTACGAGCCAGTATTTCAAAACCTACCCCATTCATATACCTAGCCTTTGAAAAAAGGGACCAATTCATATACTTGATCATCCGAAATGTTGACCTATTCATATACTGCCCTTTGATTTTTTGTACCCATTTATTGCTGGTAGTTAGACAAATATCGCAGTCAATTCATTGAATACCAAGAGAACAAGCAGCCTTGTAAAAATTTCTGAGCAAAAAATATGTGCATATACCAGGATGCCAGAAAAGTGGGGCAGGTTCACATAGGAATCCAGAAAAATGGGGTCAGTCGAATACTTTTTGTTGAAAAAAGGGGTTCAATCATATACCTGGCAGCGCTGAAAAAGGGGGCCATTCGGCACGCACATCCATACTATGCTATATATAGGAAGTTACCCGCACCACCACCCCCCCACCCCCCCCCCCCCCCCACACACACACACCCACGGGGCAAGTGCTCTGTGTAAAAGTTTTATCACACCATATTTGAAATATATTTTTTTTATTTTCCCAAGGAGACAGCATTTGACATTTCATGCAAATTGATTCCTCTTTTGAGACATTTTGCATGAAATGTCAAGTTATGTTTTACGGTTAAAATATCTGCTGAATTTGTCCAGGTAAATTTTTGACACGCGGGTCATGAGGCAGCGCCTGTTCTATTAACAGCTAACAACAAATTGCGCAGATCAACCTTACAACCTATCTAACGCACTCAGCTAATATCGAAGGAAACACTTTGCAGCATGATTATGAGCACAGCCTTTTTTTTTTCTTTTATTATCATGCACACAAAATCTTCAGAATCTATATTAAATTTGGACAGTAATAACAATAGCTGATTAGACAGTGTTTATATTGCTGGTAACAGTAGCTTACGGTCTAGTTTCTCGCGCCACGTCTTTAGTCCAGCGCAGGCGTATTGATACACAAGTATGTTGATATGTTAACCCTTAAACTGCATACTACGACTGTAGCAAATGTCAATTTCATTTTTTTTTTCACTTATTTTATCAGAGAATTTTATGCGATTCATCCGCTGGCAAATAATTCATATGAAATGCTTAGTCTGGTTTTCTCTGCAAAATAGGGGAGAATTCTGAATGTCGTCTGCTTTAAAAATTGCACGGCGCAATAACGATATTAATAGCATCGGGCTATATTTTGAGCGGACACATATTTCAGTGGTAGTGAAAGCCGGATGCAACTTGAAAACGCGTATGCCAGCAAGGAATGACAGATAGAATCTGTCATTAAAAACCGAAAAGGACCGAAATGGTGCTGTCGAACACGAAAAGGACTTTATAAACATAATATTACAATTTGCATATGACTTTTGGCACTGATACGATTTTAACACCAAAAAAAAGAACATCCAGTGCCGTAAACAGTTGCATTTATAGAATTAATAAGAAATATTGACCAAATGTGAGGCCCGTACGTCACGAAAACATACCTATATAATTTTGATCCCCTTAATCCCCACATTAATATAGTAAAACTGGGGTTTACATGGGGTAAACATTAATTTTCTTTCTTCTGCTCAAAAACATAGATTTTGGGCACATGTTAGAACCGTCTCGGCGTTGCAGTTCTAACGAGTACCCACAATCTATGTTTTGAGCAGAAATACGAAAACTAGCAGATTTTTTTCTGAAAACTTTCAGTTTTTGGAGGTGAAATTTTCAATATATTCGAATAGGCGTGTTTTCGTAATGAGAACTTAAGGCAACCGCCGCATCAGTACTCTCAATGCTTTGATTAGTATGCTCTTTTACTTATGGTTATTGCGTGTTTATTGTAATTTTCAGAATGATAGTCTCACAATACAACAGAACTGGATTCATTATTCTCTTCTGTGCTATAAGCAAGTGTTTGGGTGTCAATACAACAGCCGTCGGAAAACTCTTTAAGGTCAACCAGGGGTTCCAAAATCTGGATGCAGGCATCGCCATCGTCGGAAGTTCCGAGTCAAAGGACACTTGCAAAGTAAGAGTGGAGAATGGAAGTGTTCATTATTTTCGAAATAGACTTAAAATATCTCGGCCAGATTTCATTCATTTCAAGGTTGCATTTGGAACATATCATCCGAAGTACACAAAAGAAACATTTCTGCCTTTCCGATGGGTTTGGACGTATAACACCACCCAGGGTTTATTTCCGTATCTTTACTGGAGCACTGATTTTTATGTTTTGTCATTTGGACTTTTGGATGCCAAAACACTTGGGGGTGATCCTTTCATCGTTTTTAATGTCTCTGATAATTGTCATTTGAAGCTTGGGACACGAAAAACAACAGAATTGCTCGTGGAACAGCTAGCTGTGCTGGTCTCTGAGCTGAGTGGGGACACAGACACGATTACGGAATACCAGGGGAGTTATTGGTGCTATCTTGCCGAAGCCCCCGGTTTCCGCAATAGTTTGGGTTATTACATGGGGTTGTACTTTGCCTATCCGACAAGTTCTATTAACTACAACTGCTGCTTCACGTTCTATAACTTTACGGAATTTAAGTATGCATATAATTGCCTAGATACGCAGATGAATAAATGGATTCAGTGCACTACTTTACCCTACTTTTTAGGAATATTATTATTCTTATATTTTCCAATTATACTTTGTCAGGCAGCCGCTAAACTTCTGTCTAGAGAATTGACCGACTGTTACGAAATTTCCTGCGGAAGTGATAGAAGAGGCCTTAATTCTACTTATGATGACGATCAAAATCCAGCTTCTAATTTGGAAAGCGAAAGCGAGTGGCTTTATCTAGATGGAAAGTTTCCAAAAACGTTCACCAGTCTTTTTGCTTCTTTGTTTCCGAACCGCTATTCTGTGTCTATATCGAGACTCAAAAGGTTCGTATTTGTTTTAATCGGTCCATCTATAATTTTCATACAGATTCTAATTTACAATAATAAAATGCCTAAATCCATAGCAGCGATGATTTCAAGAAAAATTCCAGTAGGTTTCTTGGCTTTACTAGGTAGTACGATACAAGACATGGCTGGTGCGTTTGTACCATATTTTGGTGGTCCGATAGTTCTCTTAGCAAGTTACTATCTTTTGGGCATTCTGTTTCTTGTCCTTCCTCGCAATATAGCAAACATTATAGAGAACGGTTTACCAACATCGCACTCGGAATTATTTGTGCTTGGTTTAACCACCAACGAAATCAAACAGTTCTCTAAAATAAATGTGTCAGATAATCCAGGGTATACCAATGCAGCTAACCTCTTTCTTTGCAGTTTTTACATGCTTTTCAGTGGTGAGTTTTGGAAAAGAGTTTATAAAGTGCAAATATCTAGACTTAGTCACTGTTTTTACAATCAGAGCGGCTTTCGTAAATGCTTATGTTTCACGTTTATTCCCTTGTATGCCCTAGTTTGTATCGGCGAACTTTTTATAAGTATCATATATTTTTTAATTCCTTTGTGCGGCTGCGTTATTCTACTCATACGTGGCGCTGTTAAAACCACCACTGATTCGTTACGCACTAGTAGACTTTTTTCGAACAACGACGTTCTGTATATGTTATTAACACATACATTTACAGCAATGATATTTTCTTTTGTTGTTGCTGTGCTGTTTATATTTTACGTCTATAGTTTTTGCCTGGTGTTCATTCAGAGTTTCTTCGTCATATTTCAAATCCTTGTGTATTGCTATGTGGCTGTCATAGTTTTTCCGGCTGAATCGTTTGGGTATCTGTATTTCGGTGTGGCACTCTTGTATTATATAATTCGTCTTATAAGAGGATTTGGTGTCAAATATTTGGATTTGCTAAATGATATCGTTGAAATTTCTTTGAGAATGAAACCAAATGAGAATCGTATAACTGCATGTATATGTGATGGCAATGTAGTGCTAACAAACGTTCAGATAACAGAGATAAAAAGTGTGCAAGTCAATAACATTGTTATACCAATTGCTAAAAATGCTTTACGTGGTATACAAAATGGGCAAAATGACACAACAAGTAGGCTCAACCTAAGAAACGACGCATATGGCATTAAAAAGGATTTATTTGACTACGTAGTGAAAAGGCATTTACCTGTTTCTAAGGAAGTTCTACACGTAGTGCTTCATGTGTCCATGATATGTTTGTTTCTCCTTGTTACAATAACACTAACAGCCACCTTTGTCATAGGTCCTACAACTACAAGATCCGACCTTATGCACGTCGTATTTATTGTAACAGTCGGGGCCCTACCAAGGGCTCTGGAAGCTGGTATGCTTTACTCAAGCGAGAAGCGCATACAAAGGGAGATTAAATTACGCCAGCTAGAAAAGACAATTAACCAGTATTGGCTAGAAGTCTCAGAGCAGACTGATGTTGGTTTACATGAAGTTTGGACTGATCAAGTATTGGACAGAGATTTATGATAAACTGGTTTTCATTGACATTACGAAAACACGCCTATTCAAATATACTGAAAATTTTACACCAAAAAACAAAAAAAAAAAGGGAAAACTTTCAGACAAAAATGTGACTTTTTTCATATTTCTGCTCAAATCATAGCTCGTGGATACTCGTTAGAACCGCCTTAGCGAGGCGCTTTAAATCAGTAACAACAATCAATGTTTTGAGCAGAAAAGAAAAATAATGCATATCCCTGTAAAACCCAGTTTTACTATATAAAAAATGGGGTTTAAGAGGGGGGGGGGGGGTCAAAATTATATAGGTATGTTTTCGTGATGGATAAAACTGAGCCGGGGCATAGCATTTTGTACAAGAGTGCGCCAGTGAAGTTTCTGATCAGCCTGCGATTTCCGCTTGAAGATGTTTTGGATCCTTGACTACCCACTAAGAACCCTGCAAAGACTGATCAGATTGTGCGGATGCGCAGGCTGATCTGAGTCTTAGTTTGCCGCATATACAATCTTATAGGAATGCTGTGCCTGACTCTGTAATATGAGTATAGATACCTTTGGACCTATGAGAAGAGCGCAGGATAAGGGAATGTGCTATGATTGCATCGTAAAATCCAACAGAATTTCGCTTGCGAATAGCGAAGAATCCTGATCTGACTGTGCGGATGCGCAGTCTGATATGGATCTTCACTGTCCGCATATGCCCAAATGCACAAATTCAAGTTATTTAATGTTTAATGTTGGGCTGTTTGAAGAGAACTAGCCTAGCCCTATTGCTATGAGTTTTAGTTTTCTGATCTAACAAGATTTGACTAATTTTCTACACTTATTATCTCCCTTACCTGGCAGAAACTCAAAACATCAGCAAAATCAGTCAGAAAGACAATCCAAAAGATAGAATTTTTGTAAAATATAAATAATCTTTATGCTGAGTACAGCATCAGTTAATCGGGAGCCAGCCTCTGAATGAATGTGGATGCGCTCAGTAGTGAATACACAATCAAGCACAGCCACAGGAGCTTGAAATTCGGTCAGAAATGCATGTTAAAATGGCCAAAATCGACTAAGCGAAGGCAAAGCCAAGCTTGAATTTCGGTCAGAATCATCACGAAAACATGCCTATATAATTTTGATCCCCTTAAACCCCACTTTTATATAGTAAAACTTGGGTTTACAGGGGTATACATTATTTTTCTGATTTCTGCTCAAAAACATATATTGTGGGTACTCGTTAGAACCGCCTCGCCGAGGCGGTTCTAACGAGTACCAACAATCTATGCATTGAGCAGAAATATGAAAAAATATCAGAGTTTTTTATCTGAAAATTTTCAGTTTTTGGAGGTGAAATTTTCTATATATTTGAATAGGCGTGTTTTCGTAATGGCATGCTAAAATGGCCAAAATCAACTTTCCAATAAGACGATCCGAAGGCGAAGCCAAGTTTGAAATTCGGTCAGAATGCATGTTAAAATGGACAAAATCGACTATCCTATAAGACGATCCGAAGGTGAAGCCAAGTTTGAAATTCGGTCAGAATGCATGCTAAAATAGCCAAAATCGACTATGCTATAAGGCGAAGCCAAGCTTGTGTAACGGATTAGGTATATAATCACTTCTACAGCCTCGCTGTGGAAGCCGGCTTTTATGGCGGCACTGGTAGAGTGATTGGCTTTTTTATGAAGTTAAGCAACGGAGATCGCGGTTAGTACATGGTTGAGTGACCGCGGTGTTTGACTTCGTAGAAGACCCGGTTTCACGCTACATTGGTGGCAGCGGTGGGATGGAAGACACACTCCTTAGTGTGTTGCAAAGGCTCCCCCTCGGATTCGCCTAGTGAGGCGTGTGTCACTTCGGGACGGTCAAGAGAAGAGGGGGAGAAATGTAATGGATTAGGTATATAATCACTTCTACAGCCTCACTGTGGAACCCGGCTTTTTTGGCGACACTGGTAGAGTGATTGGCTTTTTTACGAAGTTAAGCAACGGAGATCGCGGTTAGTACCTGGATGCGTGACCGCGGTGCTTGACTTCGTAGAAGACCCGTTTTCACGCTACACTGTTAGTGGCAGCAGTGGGAGTTGTCTGATTATCGTCAGAGCGTTCACATCGTGAATACAGAATAGTTGGAGAAGTAAGAGGAAACCTATTTGCTATTCAGGGACTTTGAGCCAAAATCGTAACAACTCCTTTCTCGTGTTCTCTTATAAGCTTTGCTTTCAAGAGAGGGACTGGAGTAGCCTACCATTAGCGTTCGAGTCGCTGACAGTTATCTTGTAGGCTGAAACTTAACAGCTGGAACTCATCAGCTGGAACTTAGTAGTTCGAATTTAGCAGCTCGAACTGAAGGCTGAGCGTCTTGAATAAGTCAGAGGTAGCTGACGCTATAATTAAATAGCCCCAACTCTACTTTGTTTAATATACTATTTTTCAAGTTGATTCCACTTTGATTGTTTTATCATTGTACTTATTGTCAATCATTTGTAACTAATCAATTGGCAAGGTAGTCCAAAGAAAAAATATATATTATACTATTATACTGTGTAAGTACATTTTACATAATTTTGAACCCATTGCACGTTACAACTGGTGGCAGCGGTGGGATACGAGGTAAGATCACCATTACCTCAACAACTGCATCTTTCATTAAAAATGGATGATGGTAGTAGTTAAGTAAGAGGGTTTCAAGACCAATCCAGCATACCTCGGCTGGAACGTATGCACAGAATGAGTACCCAGCTAGCATACTACGTCAATCTACATCGGGCCGTCATCGGCCCGTCAGCTACCCTGACGGGCCGATGACGGCCCGATATAGATTTACGTAGAATGCTGACTGGGTAAGTATACAAGGTTACAGTCTGAAATTCCGTTCATCGAACAATAAATAGCTGAATTAGAGAGGACTCAACAAAGCCTCCGAGTTAAGACTGCTGGTACTCAGACAGATGGTTATGACAAGGTCGTGCTGCATGGCACATCACGCAAAGGGATGCAGATAGATAGAAATGTTAAGAGAGAAATTCCGGAAATGACATGGGAGATGAGACCCGAAGAAAGCTACAGGACTCTCCAACAGGTTGAAGCTCGAACTAGCCATATTACCAGTCCAGTAAACAATGACAAAGCTAGCGAGAATAGCACACTATATCTGAAGAAATCGTTTGGTTCAAACCAGCCACTTTTGACGGCTCGGGAAACTGGCTGGACTATAAAGCACACTTCGAGGTCTGTGCACAGCTTAATGAATGGTCAGAAAAGAAAAAAGACATGTAAGAGCGGTATCATTGAGAGGACAAGCGCAGGGCGTTTTTTTGGCAATATTACTGAAAAGTTTCATGACTACACAGCGCTTATACAGCAGCACTTATAAAAACTACACAGCACTTATAAAAGCATTAGAAGAAGAAAGGTTCGCCCCGCCTAATCAACCGAACTTTGTAGGGTTCAGCTAAGAGAGAGAAGTCAGAAAACTAGGACAAGACATAAGGATATTGACCAATTTAGCATACCCTACCGCCCCATCAGACCTAAGAGAAACGTTGTCCAAGGAACAGTTCATCGACGCACTCGTTAGTACAGACATGCGGATTCGAATCAAACAAGCTAGGCCTGTCAACTTAAACGACGCAATACGCCATGCTGTCGAACTTGTGGCCTATAACAGAGCTGAAAGAAAGCACCTAGAAGGACAAGGATTTATGCGAACAACTGCAGAAAAGGCCGACGATAGTAACAAGCTGGAAGACGACATGAAGCTGGCTTTTATGACAACACTAGTAGAGTGATTGGCTTTTTTACGAAGTTAAGCTACGGAGATCGCGGTTAGAACCTGGATGGGTGAACGCGGTGCTTGACTTTGTAGAAGACCCGGTCTCACGCTACACTTGAATTTCGGTCAGAATGCATGCTAAAATGGCCAAAATCGACTATCCTATAAGGCGAGCTGAAAGAGAAGCGTATCCTATGTCGGTCCGAAGGCGAAGCCAAGACTGTCCTATAGGGCGAGCTGAAGGCCTTCGGCTTGCCTTATAGGATAGTCTTGGCTTCACCTTCGGCTCGCCTTAAAGAATAGATAATTTTGGCCATTTTAGCATGCATTTCTGACCGAATTTCAAGCTCCTGTGAGCACAGCCTTCCCGAGGGACCTAAAGAAGAAGAGATGAGGAACAAACACAGGACACAATAGCGCAGTTGCATACATGCAAACAAAGATGATATGTAACAGAAGAACCACCTTGGAATAGTCAGTACAAATAATTACTTGGGGCTTTGACTTTCGATGTCATTTAAAGTCAACTCTCGCTATCTCGACTTTGCTTATCTCGAATAGCCGCTTATTTGGAAGAGGAAATCAGGTCCCCGTTTAACATGGAAATCTAACAACAGGTAACAAAATATTGTGGAAAAGAGGAGCAATTTCTCCTCTTTTTCACAATATTTTTAATATATCTTGAACTTCAGGAGTCAAATTTCATGTTAATTTATGAAATGTGATTGTTCGATTTATTTTTTCCTCAACTCTGCAAATCTGATATGTCGAGGTACGGGTATCTCGAAGTATTTCGGAGAGTCCCTTGGACTTCGAAACAACGAGAGTCGACTGTATTTGATTACATAGAGGGTCTACGTGCACTTCTAGAGGGAAGCAAAATTACCAACTACCGGTATAATTGGATTAAAAAAACATGCATGCCAGTTGCCTCGAGATATTCTTGTTAACCTATTTTTTGTCACGACTGTTTAAAATGAGAATAACAACAGCCCTCCTGAATTTATAGACTAAGATACATTAAAATTCAAAATCTGATAGACCTTCTGGCAGTAGTGCTTTCCAAATTTGTTCGTGCAATTTCTTTTTTCCCTGTTGGGTTTTCGAACATTTTCCCAGCGGGTACGCGCAGCTGAAGCAACATCGCATCAACTTAGTTGACACTGTGTATTTTTTCAGTGATAAATGTATTTAACCCAATTGTGCCGAGTGGACTTTACCATAACTATTTGAACTGGTCTATTTCCAATAGAAGGGGGTTTGGTTAGTTATTATTATTATTACAATGTTTGATAGAAATTCCTGTATTTAATGCAAACTGTTCTGCGGCGTCTGATCTGGGCCTCACTGTTTGCCAATGTCCCTTTTATGGGACGCTAGGAATAAATAAAATAAGAATTTCAGTACTATTCCAAAATATTTTGAATTGAAGACAAGACATATTATTATATATACTCCACTCTCGTTATCTCGACTTCGCTTATCTCGAATATTTTTTTTTTTATTTGGGTTTTACGGCCCTTTCAAGAATATTTCACTTATATCGAGCCGATCGTTCATCGAAGGTGGGCGAAAACCGGAGAACCCGGAGAAAAACCACCTGACCATCCGTAAGCAGAACTTGGCTTTCCCACATATGACCCGAGCGAGGATCGAACCACAGCGGTGAGAAACCTAATGGATTAACAGTCAACTCTCTTATCCACTAGGCTACGGGGGCCCGCTTATCTCGAATAACCGCTTATCTCGAAGTGAAAATCTAGTCACTGTTTTAACATGGAAATCTAACAACAAGTAACAAAATATTGTGGAAAAGAGAAGAAATTGCCCTTAAGGAGCAATTTCTCCTCTTTTCCACAATATTTTTAATATATCTCTAACTTCAGAAGTCAAATTACATATTCATTTGTAAAATGTGGTTGTTCGATTTATTTATTCCTCAATTCTGCAAATCTGATAGGTCGAGGGATATGTCGAAGTATTTCAGCGAGTCCCTTGGACTTCGAGATAATGAGAGTCGACTGCATTGCATTCTGAGCAACGTAAGACAGGCTTTTGTGTCACATGAGGGCAACGAAGACCCCAATTGACCAGGGCATCCTCGCAGTTTAATCAGGATCTTTGTTGCAGGGTCAGTAGTGTCGACTCTCGTTATCTCGAAGCCCAAGGGACTGTGAAATACTGAGACACCGCCATCGAACGTCTATAAGCAAAACTATTGTCTAATGCCCATATCTTGTCAACTTCAAGCCCGCCATTTTTGAACTAAATTACTGCCACTTGTTTTGCTTTCTAAGAGATCACATGACATATGTTCGCCTATCACATGACCGGATCAACCGAAGCTGGACAACGTGATCGTGGAATGAGGTTCAGATAATGTTCTTCTTGCTCTGAACTAATCTAATATATTACATATCTTAACGCTTAGCACCCTGGGTAAAAACATTACGAAAACATGCCTATTCAAATATATAGAAATTTTTCATCTCCAAAAACTGACAATTTTCAGATAAAAAATGTCTGATATTTTTTCATATTTCTGCTCAAAACATAGATTGTGGGTACTCGTTAGAACCGCCTCGGCGAGGCGGTTCTAACAAGTACCCACAATATGCTTTTTAGCAGAAATAAGAAAAATAATGAATACCCCTGTAAACCCCAGTTTTACTATATAAAAGTGGGGTTCAAGGGGGTCAAAATTATATAGGCATGTTTTTGTGATGATTTCAGCAGACGACATTTTGACATATTTTCTTATTTTTCCCAGAAAACACGATTTGACATTTCATTCAAATTGTTGAGACAATTTGCACGATATGCCAAATCCTATTTTCTGAGAAAAATAAAAAAAATATGACCAATTAGTCGTCTACTGAATTAGCCAAGAGAATGGTAAAGGTTATCTTTTAGTAATTTCTTAAAGGGAAATAAAATATAATTCCTTGAACTCGATCCCAATGTGTGATGAGAGACGATGATATACCGCATATCTGAAAATATTTTAGCCATTTCTGTGGGAAATGGTATTTATAATTCATTGTTAGAAATATTTCCTCATATCTGCTTTAGAACGCTATCACGATATACGACAAGTAAAGATACGTACGTTAACGTCGCGAACTTTGTTGCACTGATTTGAAAACGCAGTAAGAAACAGAATCTGATAAAAAAGAAATCATGTTCACGAAATGTAACATAGAATCTGATAAAAGAAATCATGTTTACGAAATGTAGTATATACGTTCAATACCATGAGCTTAAAATAGAGAAAATATTTCTCTCGAGACTTGGGTCCCATCAATATCCTCGTGCTATCGCACTCGTTTGTTAATCGAATTTGCAACACTTTCGGAAATAGTTCCTGCATTAACCTCTGTAGAAATATCATGCTGCATGATCTACCTACCGACACAATATTTCTAAATTGTTTTGTCAGTAGGCGGCGTTTTCGATCTTCGTCCGGTTAAGAAAGTAGAGCTAGAAAACAAGACCAGTCAGATCGCAGTCAGTATAGTATGACGTATTTACCGAAAGTATTCGCAAAAAAAAGCCGCAAGACTAAACAGTGTAGAACCAGCGACGTGGTAATCAATGTGGACCCTGATCAGACGCCGCAGAACGCGGCGTCTGATCAGGCTCCACATTGATTACCACCTGTTTCGGACACGTCATCAGGTACGGTAGTCAAAAGTACTTATTCAAATTTTAGGACAGGTACAGTAAAGAGTCATGGTATCCGTATACATGTACATGTATTTATGGAAAGTCCGGTAATGTGACTGAGTGGACCGTCGTGTCTTGGACATGATGTTCCAGTGAGACAGCGCTGAAATAGAAACCGAATAATGAACTCCCTCATATATCCAGTCTTTGTGTTGAAGTTTTACGGCCCAGTCAACCCAATGGGGCCATGTCGAGCGCGGTCAGTTTACCTTACCACACGTTTACTGGGCAGGCTTAGTCCTCTAAGCGGTTAACCAGTATTGTGCACATTCTTTCGCCAGAAACTGACAAATGCCCTTCTTGAATCAGCGGAAGGGAGAGAATGACCGTAGAAAATATTTCATGATCAATCTCCACGAAAGAATGTTGCCGACCTCGGCGGGGGTTGAACCCGCGACCTCCTGGTCTCCAGTCGGACGGCGCATCCAACTGAGCCACCGAAGCCGGCTCATATATCCAGTCACTGTCGATGCTAAACCAAACCGAACTCACCCACCTGACCCACTAACTACCTTATTCGGATCAGAACAAATTACCATACTTTCCCAAATTATTCATAAAGATAGGCTTGAATAAACAGCGTAGACCGAGATCAGAAGCCGCAGGTGGCATCTGGTCAGAGTTTATATATTTTTGCTATTCAACCAGCAATTTTGGACCACAACAATAAATAGTAAACGGGGCTGTTCAGCTTTCAAGGCAAGTATAGTAAGAAGTAAACCCCTGTGCTGCTGAATAAATTAAGATGCCATGCCCACTTCTAGTTTTCAGCCAATCAGATTACTTGATCCAGATTCTTGATACATATTCACACATTTAACAACAAACAGTGCAGATCCAGATCAGTTGGCTTCTTCAGAAGCCAACTGATCTGGATCTATACTGTTTGCAAAGACAGGGCATATCCGGGTTCAGCAGGACTAGGGTTAAGGTATCCGAATGTGTTGGGTATGTCAAACGTTCTACGCGAAAAATCAACGAGGATCGGTCTCATCGAGTAGAACAATTATCGAGTCGGGCCTGGTACCACAATAACCCTAATCATTCGGACAGATAGGCTTAAAAAAGCAGTGTAGAACCAGATCAGATGCCGCTATTCGCGGCATCTGATAAAGGTCTATACTGTTTCTCAGCCTGCTATTTGTTAATGAAATTAATGGATTTATTGAAAGTGTAAGACAAGTATGGTAATGACTTGAGGTATTCGAATACTTAGGTTATATATGGTAACAGTGATGACCCAGATTCTTCACACACAAACATACAGAGAGAGAGCGAGAGAGAGAGAGAGAGAGAGAGAGAGAGAGAGAGAGAGAGCAGAAGCAGTAGCAACAGCAGCAGTCATTACGAAAACACACCTATCCAAATACATTGAGAATTTTACCACCAAAACATTGAAAACTGTCAGATTTTGTGTGGGCTGAGGTTTTACGGCCCAGTCAACCCAATGGGGTCATGTCGAGCGCGATCAGTTTACCTAACCACACATTTACTGGGCAGGCTAATTCCTCTAAGCGGTTAACCAGTATTGTGCGCATTCTTTCGCCAGAAACTGACAACTGCCCGTCTTGAATTAGCGGAAGGGAGAGAATGACCGAGGAAATTTTTCATGATCAATCTCTACGAAAGCATGCTGCCGACCTCGGCGGGGGTAGAACCCGCAACATCCTGGTCTCCAGTCGGACACGCATCCAACTGAGCCACCGAGGCCGGCGAAAACTGTCAGATGAAAAATTCTGGTAGTTTTCATATTTCTGCCCAAAACATAGATTGTGGATACCCGTTAGAACCGCCTCGGTTTTCACACGAAATTACCATTGTCGAATTTAAAAGAGGAATAACAAAAATGTATAGACAAAAGTTACGGTTCTTATGTTGTGCACATTGTCTGATGATGCTTTATATTTCTATGAAGTTTCATGAAAATATCTTGAAGGGTTTTCAAGTTATAGAACGGGCACGAAATGACCATTGTCAAATTTTAAAGGGGAATAACTACAAAACTGTACAGACAAGAGTTATGGTTCTTGTGTTATGCACGTGGTCTGATGATGCTTTATATTTCTATGAAGTTTCATGACAATATCTTGAACGGTTTTCAAGTTATAGAGTGGACACAAAATTACCATTCTCTAATTTTAAAGGGGAATAACTCGAAAAAATGTATAGAAAAGAGTTATGATTGTTGTGGTATGCACGTCGTCTGATAATGCTTTATATTTCTATGAAGTTTCATGAAAATATCTTGAACGGTTTTCAAGTTATAGAGCAGACACAACTGCGTGACGGACGGACAGACAGATGGACAGACAACCGAGGAAAAAACAATATGTCTCCGACCCTGCCAGGGGGAGACATAATTACTTGTGAAAATTGAAGTCAGTAGTTCAAGTGTACATACAAAGTGTGTAATTTGCTATACCCGCCGACATACATACATACATACATACATACAATGTACATACATACATAATTACATACATAATTACATTAATACATATATACATACTTTCAAAACACATGTGATGTGCCTGTAACGCTTAGCATGAAATGTTAAAACGTTTTTTTCTGGGAAAAAAATAAAAATATCATCAATTTGTCGTCTGCTGAATTTGTCCAGACCGCGGAAAAGACTAATCTAAACCGTGATCCATTACATTTATTTTACGTTTGTCTTTTTCATGAATTGTATCGAAAACTTTCAGCAGACGATATTTCAGAATATTTTCTTATTTTTTTCCAAGAAAATAAACATTGGCATTTCACGCGAATGGTCTCCGAATTTCCCCCAGAAAATAGGCTTTGGCTTTTCATGCAAATTGTCTCCTTATTTGTCACCTGTTTTCTGGGAAAGTAAGGCGACAATTTGCATGAAATGTCAAAGCCTTTTTTTCTGGGAAGGATAAGAAATATATTTTCAAAATGTCGTCTGTTGAAATGTTTACCCAGCACGCTAAGGGTAACAGACGCGTAACATTTGTCTTCTGCTAAATTATAGAATTAGTCCAGGGCGTGGTAAAGGTTAAGCTAAATGAGTATCTTGATTCAACAAACAGAACTTCGAATGTACATGTACATGTACGTCTTAAAAATGCAACTGTGTGATCTTACTCGAACAAACTACTTTTACAGTTTTCATTCAACTAAATCTTTCTTCTTTTACACCCACTTTCCACACATATCACTATGTCCCCTATTTTCGTGAATTACATCTTAACCCAGTTATTCCCTTAAAAGAGACATTCGCAAACAGCTTAGTCCCGGATCAGACGCCGCAGAACGTGGCGTCTGATCTGGGTCTGCACTGTTGGCATTAAATACACACAGCTCCAGATAAGGTGCTTTTTTCATCCAAAAATGTATTGACAGTTTTCTTATTTCTCGACAAAATCTTATGATGTGGTTACTCATTAGAGGCGCCTCGCTGAGGCGCCTCTAATGAGTAACCACAACATATGTTTTCATCCAGAAATAAGAAAAATATTCTTCGGATACCCCCTCTTATCTATAGCTATGAAATGTACATGAATTTCTAAACATGGTACAGTATAAACTCAATGGCTCGAAACCGGATGACTCGTTTACCGTGGATGATTCGAACTCGTTTTTCAGTCCCTACAAAATCCTTCCAATAGCTGAAGAAAACAAATATTTAGGGATTGTTTTTCTTATTTTATCATGGAATTGTTTGTTGTGTGTACTCATTAGAATCGCCTCACCGAGGCGATTCTAATGAGTACACTCAACATACAATTATTGTGTAGAAAATCGAGAAAAATCCCTAAATTATCGCTATTTGCTTCATGACCTGGCACCATGATTAATCCTCAGTGGCTCGAACTACCCATGTCTCGAACAATTTTCTATGGTCCCAAAGATGTTCGCGCCATTGAAGTTCGACTGTAATAATAAAGACTACCAATACCCCCGTTCTGCTGGAAATGGATCTGTCCAAAACGCTGAGGTAGGACAGTCCCCTAGGCATAAATGGGTGGATATGTGATTCGTGCAATTTCTTATATCACTATCTGTCTCCTAACTTTCCGCTATATCCTCTCCTGGATTAAGCCAAAAATGCACGACATGGTCATATACCCAAGCCCATGCCATCTTCTCCGTGTTGAAGCTGTTGACATGTCTCCTTTCGTATTAAGAACGATAACTCTGTCACCATCTCCCTGAATTTTTTCGACCATACGTTTTGGACCCTTCTAGCTGCTTCATCGGGAGATAATCCATGACCCTTCAGCATATGTATATGGCAGCACATTACGAAAACACGCCTATTCAAATATATAGAAAATCCTCCCCCCCCCCCCCCCCCCCCCCCCCCAAAAAAAAAAAAAAACGAAAAATTTTCATATTTCTTACAAAAAAAACATAGATTGTGGGCACTCGTTAACCCTGTAAACCCCAATTTTACTATATAAAAGTAGGGTTTAAGGGGGGTCAAAATTATATAGGCATGTTTTCGTGATGTAAAGCTCTCTCCATGGCCTGTGTAAGTTACAGCATCCACTTCGTTGTCGGCATATCCTTCAACAGAACTTCGAATCTGCTCCTTAACATTGCAAACGCACAAAATATTAACTCGAACCAGCTACAGTAGAACCGCAATGGCTCGAACCCGGATGGCTCCTTTAGCGTGGATGATTCGAACTCTTTTTTCAGTCCCTACAAAATCCTTCCAACAGCTCAAGAAAACAAATATTTAGGGATTTTTTTCTTATTTTGTCATGGAATTGTATGTTGTGTGTACTCATTAGAATCGCCTCATCGAGGCGATTCTAATGAGTACACACAACATACAATCATTGTTTAGAAAATCGAAAAGATTTTCCTAAATTATCGCTATTTGCTTCCTGAACTGGTGACATGATTAGCCCTCAGTGGCTCGAACTAACCATGTCTCGAACGAATTTCCATGGTCCCAAAGATGTTCGAGCCATTGAGGTTCGACTGTACTGATGTATCTTTTATTCAGCTAAATTCCTGAATATCTGCTCTCCGTTTACAATCATTTGACATTCAATTCTCAATGTTCTCTACGTTTTGTGATTTATATCTTAATATTATTCGTACATTGCAAACTTTCAACACACGATATTTTGAAATATTTTCCTTATTATTTCAAGTAAATAGGCTTGGCATTTTCATGAACATTTGCTCCTATTTTCCCAGGAAAAAAAGGCTTTGGCACATCATGCTGACAATTTGCATGAAATGTCAAACCCTGTTTTCTGAGACAAATAAGGAAAACACTTCAAAATGTCGTCTGGAATTACTTTTACATTTTCATTCAACTAAATCTATATCTCTGAATATTTACCCTCCTTTTACACCATTTTACACTTTTCCTTTTACACTTTTTCTTCACAATGTCCTCCATTTACAGGAATATATCTATTTTTTATTATAATTTCTCACTATCTGTCTCCTATACTTTCCACTATATCCTCTCCTGGGTTGAGCCCAAAGTGCATGACATTATCACGTACCCAAGCCCATGCCATCTTCTCCGTGTTGAAAGCTGTTGACACGTCTCCTTTTGTATTGAGGACGATAACTCCGCCATCTCCCTGAACTTTGTTGACCATATGTTTCAAACCCTTCTTAGCTGCTTCATCGGGAGATAATCCATCACTCATCAGCATATGTATACGGTAGCACAAACAGACTTTTGCCATGCTCTCACCGTGGCCTGTGGAAGTTACAGCTCCCACTTCGTTGTCGGCATATCCTCCAGCCCCTATCACTGGACTGTCTCCCACTCGTCCAGGTCTCTTGTTAGATATACCGCCAGTGGAGTTGGCATACGCTACATTGCCGTCTTTATCAAGGGCAACTGCTCCAACAGTGTCATGCCCGCTATCACTCTGACCACCACCCACCATCTCTCTGATGCGATCATCCGCTGTACTTCCAAACGCCGAGAAGCACCCAAGCCTTTTTATAGCCTTTTCAGTAATTAAACTTTCTTTCGGAACTGTCTTGATGCCAATTTCTTCTGCAAACTGACTGGCTCCCTTTCCAACAAGAAGGACATGTTTCGTATTCTCCAAAACTTCTCTAGCTAACAATATGGGATTCTTTATATCATTGACACATGCAACGGCGCCTGCTTTCAAAGTCTTACCACACATGATACCAGCATCCATTTCAATGTCACCACTTGAAGTCATGACAGACCCATACCCAGCATTGAAGTACGGATTATCTTCCAGGGAACAAACTGCCGCTTGTACCGCATCCAAAGCTGATCCTCCGACCGCTAAAACATCATACCCTGCTCTAGCTGCGTCCTTGACCCCTTTGTAAGCGGCGTCCAGTAACTGTTCCTGCCCTGTCACCGTATATGTGTACTTGCCGGCGCCGCCATGTACAATGATCACGGGTGAAGTCATAATTCAGTTTTACACACAGAAAAAAACTGTTTCCTGTCCGTCCGCTCGGATTACACAAATGTCGAATGAGAGCTGTAAATCGAATCACACACTGTTGAATACTATCGTCTGAATGAGCTAACCTATTCGTGTACGATAGCTAACCGCGTCACGTGAAAATAACACCGAAAACTATAGCAATACTATATATACGAACTATTCGCAGACAAAAAAAAGGTGGCCTAGCATTTCATGTTAATTGTCTCGTGACATAAAATACAAGGCATATTTTCTGAGAAAAGAACTAAATAAGATATTGCTATGTTGTCTGCTTGAACCTTTCAGTCTGACAGACCAAAACAAAAACCTGTGCAACAATGTAGATCCAGATGAAACGGCTCGTACGAGCTATAACATCAAGATCTCCACTGTTTTTCTTTCTGTTTTTTTTTTTTTTTGTGGACAAGTCAAAATTAAAGAATAAAAACTTCAAGGACACCACACTCGGTGCTCACGGGGATCGAACCCGCCACCTCTCAGTCTCGAACCTGTTGCTTTATCACTGCACCACATAGCTTGCCCTATCCAGAGAGCACCATGGAAATACTTTGATTCCCGAGTCTTTGCACGGATACTCAGGGTCAGGTGAGCCAACTGGTCACGCTAGATTGTGTCATTTTACTATAATTCGAACATTCACTGAGCCTTGATGGTGAAAGAGGCGTTTTGTTTTGTTTTTGTTTGTTTGTTTGTTTGTTTTTTGTTTTGTTTTTTTTTGTTGTTAATTTGTTTTGTTTTTTGTTTGTTTGTTGTTGTTTTTTGTTTTTTTTGTTGTTGTTTTTTTTATTTTGATTTTTGTTTGTTTGTTTTTTTTGTTTTGTTTTTTTTGTTTTTTTTTTTGTTTTGTTTTGTTTTTGTGAGTGGGGATGTCAATTGTCTAGAAGTTTCGAAACATTTTAATGACTACCAGCTAGAAGTGTTCAAATTATAGGAAACTGCAATTAAAAAAAAAAAAAAAAAAAACCTTTTGAAAAATCCATTTTAGAGACCTGTTTGGGTCAGGACGCTCTCCTGATCCCAAGTATCTGCCCAGCAAACACACAACGTCTTTACAACAACAACGTCGCTGCAATGTTACGACGTTGCAGCGACGTTATAACAACGTTGTTGCTACGTTGTGCGTTTGCTGGGTGTAAGTCTTTTCATAAGGTGCATTTTCTCATTACATGTATGACCTCATATGTTGTCCAGTGTGTAAATGAACTTTTATCACTGTCTGGGCCGATTCAGCAGACGGCAAATGGATTATTTTTACTCATTAACAAACAGATCCCCACAACATATGCCTTTTTAAAGAAGAAGACAAAGAGTATACTAGCTGTAATCTGAAGACTATGGAATTGCTTGACTGTGCGCTTCTAGGGGTATGTGCAGAATTAGGTCGAATACGTTATTTTTGTTGCTATTTTCGTGCATTATTAATACTTCTTACACAATGTCAACAAGTTTAAGCTTTTCGAAAAAGCATGCCGTCCTTTCAGTCCGTTCCATAACTTGAACTCGGCATCTCTTTAACCTGTTCATAGATAACTAATATTGTTTTTGGGTAGTTCGTGTAATAACATTTCTTAGACAAATTTCTGCACAAGTAGTTCTAGGAATCATTGACTGTTTCAGCATATCAAGTTATCGTGTAAATATGACTGTTAATTCCGTTCTCTGTGAAACATACGGTGTTTATTTAAAAATATTCTCAAATTAAACGAGTCACTGATGTGACAGTTTACTGCCATATCTTTTTCATATTATCATTTTCCCTAGAAAACAGAATTTGACATTTTATGCAAATTGTCTCCACTGTTTCCAACAGAGACAATTTGCATGAACTATCAAATCTTGTTTTCTGGAAAAGAAAAAAAAAAAGAAATATCATAGTGTGTTGTCTGCTGAATTCGCCCTCGTGTGTGCGTGTGTGTGTGGGGGGGGGGAGAGGGAGGGGCGGAAAAGGGGTAACTACCTATATCTGGCATGGTACGTATGTGCGTACCGAATAGCCCCCTTTTTCAGCGCTGCCAGGTATATGATTAGCCCCCTCTTTTCAACAAAAAATATACGACTGACTCGGTTTTTCTGGATTCGTGTGTGAAAGGCAGCAATTTTCTGAGATCCCGGTATATGCATTTATTTTTCGATCAGAGATTTTTCGAGGCTGCATGTCCTCTGGGTATTCAATGCATTGACTGCGATATTTGTCTAACTACCAGGCAGCAATAAATGCCATGGGCAAAAAAAATAAAAATAAAAAAAAAAAAAACGAAGGGCAGCGTATGAACAGGTCAACATTTCAGACAATCAGGTATATCCCAGCGGGCACATGACGTTTATACAACGTCGGCTCAACGTCGATGCAACGTTATGACGTTGCATCAACGTTGAGGCGACGTTATATTAACGTCATGTGCCTGCTAGGATGAATAAGTCCGTTTTTTCAAGGGCCATGTATATAAATTGGGTAGGTTTCGAAATACTGGCTCGCACAACCGTGCCCCCCCACCCCCACCCCCACCCCCGAGAATTAGCCCAGAGAATGGTACATGTTAAAAAGATATATGTGTACTTGATGCGATCCATTTATTTAACCTTGTGTTGCTTCTACTGCACGAAATACCGTGTTTAACATTTGTATTCGGACCCTTTTTTCCTTACCATCCTTGTCCTATTGAAAATCAGAACAAGTTAATTCCACCAAATATTGCTAGGTGAGTAGCAACTCTGAGAGTAGCAAACAGTGTATATCCTGATTAAACGCTGTTCTTCAGTGTCTGATTTGAGTCTACACTGTTTGATCAGGCCTGTGTGTCTGAATATTTAGAGTGAATCAGATATACACAAGATATGCATTCTCCAAGCATGTTTCCGCATAAATTATGATTAATATCCACAAGTAATACTTTTCCAAAAACCTTGTGAGCCATATAAACACATGCTGCTTACCAGTCTGTAATGAGACTGATCAGTTGTTTCCTTTCGCTCCGACTACACTGTTTGCAAGAGAGTTCTTATAGATCTGTTTCATCACCGCGTTAATAGTTAACCCTGGGCCTGTTGAACCCGGATATGTTCTACCTTTGCAAACATTGTATATCTGGATCTGCACCCTTTGACACTCAGTAAGCTCGGGGAGGCGTAGGGGCGAAGGTGACTTCTTATATATGGCATAGTATAATGGGTCAACATTTCAGACGATCTAGTATATGAATGGGTCCGTTTATTCAAAGGCCTGGTTATGAATGGGGTAGGTTTCGAAATACTGGCTCCCACACTGGTACAACAATTATCCAAAGTTACCCCACCCGCTTCCCGAGTCAATGGGTGCGACACATTAATGTATTCAGCAGAGCAAGGTTTAATATTCATATTATTCATATATGTGTGTGGGGGTGTTTTATTTATTTATTTATTCTTGTTTGTTTGGTTGTTTGTTTTGGTTTTTGTTTGTTTGTTGTTTTTTTTGGTGTGTGTTTTTTTTTTTTGTGCTGATCCATTGATGAGTTAGGGAATCATATGCGGACTATAGAAAATGGCACCACTGACCAGATGGCGTCACTAACCAGGCTCCGAGGTTATAAAACTTTTTTTAATGCTCAAGTTAGCTGACCATGAAGTTTTCTCCGCTATCCAATATGAAAATGCCACCAATAGTTGGCATTTTCATACTTATTATCAGAGAAATTCTCATGCTCAGCTATGTTTAGTAAGAACGAATTTGCAATTGATAGTGATTTGAAATTTAGGAGCTGGACAAATTTTATGCTCAGCTGAAATGAGCAAAAAAAAAAGTTTATGTTTAAAAACCTCTGGGCAACGTTACCTTTCTTTCCTGGAGAAGTCAAGACCATTGTCACTATGGTAGACTGACTGTTTAACCAGATGTGCTTACTGTCAAAAAATAATGTATACATAGAATAAAAATAAATTAAAAATGGCCTTTGACTACCCATTTTTACAGTGCACACATTAATATCCTTGCAAATGATGCTAAATGGACATACATGTAAATCCTTGCTAAATCGATTAACATTATTTATTTATTTATATATTTATTTATTTATTCATTTTCTTTTGTTTTGACGTTGTGTTCCTAAGGGCGCATTACCTTGTTGCAGTTTATGATAACCAAACACCAGCTTATGGCTTGCAGCTAGGAAATATTTGCACGTGATAAAAAGGTTACCCTGCTGCAATTTATGATTAGCGCACAACAACGTATGGCTTGCAGCAGGCACAAATTATCACACGATAAAAGATTACCTTGCTACAGTGCATGATTAGCATGCAACAAGGTACGGCTTGCGACCGGAAAAATATGAGTACGCGATTAAAGATAATCTTGCTACAATCATCCCGGAAACATGCCTATATAATATTGACCCCCTTAAACCCCACTTTTATATAGTAAAACTGGGGTTACAGGGGTAAACATTATTTTTCTTATTTCTGCTCAAAAACATAGATTGTGGGTACTCGTTAGAACCGCCTCGCTGAGGCGGTTCTAACGAGTACCCACAATCTATGTTTTCAGCAGAAATAAGAAAAATATCAGAGTTTTTTATCTGAAAATTTTCAGTTTTTGGAGGTGAAATTTTCTATATATTTGAATAGGCATGTTTTCGTAATGCAATTATAGGCACACAAAAACGTATGGCTTGCATCAGGAAGATATTAGCACACGATAACATATTAACTTGGTGCATTTTATGAGTAGCATATAAGCCCACGATAAAAGGTTACCTTGCTGCAATATATGATTAGAATTCAGCAAAGTATGTCTTGCGGATAGACACTACAAGCACACGATAAAAGATTAGCTTGCTGAAGTTTGTGAGTAGCAGACAGCAACATATAGCTTGCAGCAGTGAAGTATTAGCGCACGATAACATATCAACTTGCTACAGTATAGGATTTATAATAGCATACAACAATGTATGACCTCAGCAGGGAAATATTAAACACGATAAAACGAAAAGTTAACTAGACTTACAGGTTTTCCTTTTGTCTTTATTTAACTTAAAAAGGCTACAATGTAAACGTTTTATATTTGATAATAGCAAAACACATAGACAATCAGAATATTTTCACTTCACGAAAGAACTACAGTTGACTCTCGTTATCTCGACCTCGCTTATCTCGAATAACCGCTTATCTCGAAGTGAAAATCTGGTCCCTGCCTAAACTAAAACCTAACAACAGATGGAAAATATTGTAGAAAAGAGGAGAAATTGCTCCTAAGGAGCAATTTCTCCTCTTTTCCACAATATTTTCAATATATCTCTAACTTCAAAAGTCCGATTACCTATCAGTTTGTTAAATGTGGTTAATCAAATTATTTTTTCCTCAATTCTGCAAACCTGATATGTCGAACTACGGATATCTCGAAGTATTTCAGAGAGTCCCTTGGAATTCGAGATAACGAGAGTCGACTGTACAACAGACCAAGAATGAATGTGAGAAACAATCCTGTGTTCACAAAAAAGGCAAGGCAACGTTTGAGCAAAATGATGAAAATAGATTTGTTTTCAGAAATGATAGGAACCAAAGATATATTTTGTCTTTGCCTTATTTAAATCGCTTGCCTGTATATAAAAGACTTAAATATCGATGTATAATTTGTACGCTATTATTCAGTTAATGACTATCACATTAATTGCAAGAAAACCCGTTTTGTGTGCTATGTACAGCGTATAAAGTGACATTTTCTTTTGATGTGGAGCAATTCATCTGTAAGGAAAATTTTTAGTCATAATACTCGAACTTACTTATTAACGAGTTTGAGCCGGTTGGTATATTTCAACAGTACCATCTAATCTATAACCGGCCTCGGTTGCTCAGTTGGATGCGCCGTTCGACTGGAGACCAGGATCACTTCGAGATAAGCGGTTATTCGAGATAAGCGAGGTCGAGATAACGAGAGTCAACTGTAGTTCTTTAACTTAAACTTCAACCAGTGGGTTGGGGCTTGACGATATGTCTTTGGCTTGGCCCGCCGTGGTTCAGCTATTGGTTTTCATTTACTCTGGCATACAGTAAAATTAGCCATGAGTACTCGTCTTTGTTTATTATAGTGATTAATTTGATTTTTATGTTTTCGCTTTGATACATTGACTGGGTTGGGAGCCTTTATGCGGACCGAATTTTTATGTGTTTCTGTATTAAGAGTAGCATCGGGACCCAGGGTGAAGTTAGCTAGCTGTAAAAGTGCTTTAAACCCCCCGGTGATTTGCTCTACTGACCGTTCTAAGGCGGTGGTTCCGGTGTTAGTCTTACTCTTTGTTGCTTTGTGGTTTATTCTACGAGGCGATTTGTTGAATGTCGTTCCGTGTGTCATTTTGTTCTTGTGTTTTTCAGTCCTTTTAGTATTGCGATTACCTTTTGGGGAAGAGAGAGCTAATCTGAGTGCTTTTCGTACGTTTTTTCGGTTTGTGCTTGTTTAGATTTGTCGGTTTCCTCTTCCTCTTGGGGTCTGGGAAGGGCTGCGGTTTGTGATTGTGGCACTCCCTGGACTTTTCTCTTACCTTTTTTGCACGATATACGGACAGGAGATTGGTTAACCAATAACTAACCGCATACAACTCCATTCATGTTATTTTAGTTACCAACACCAACCACCAACACCAATTCGTGTACACGAGTTGGTGTTGGTGGTTGGTGTTGGTGACTAAAAAAGCTTATATCAATCCATTTGCGGGAAGATGTCCCCCTCCTAGTGTGTTAAAGAGTTTCCTTTGGGGGCTTCTAAAAAAGAAAAGTGGCTTGGTTTTCCTTTTCGGGTTTCTCAAAGATACATATATTCAAAATATATCACGGGGAAATTTGCACGTTGGAGTAAAGTTAATCTATGTCAAGTTCATCGATTTTAATGTATTTTTCTGGAAAGTCAACGGAATAAGTTGCATTAATTGATAGATCCATGATACTATAACCTTATTATTCTAAAAAAATATTCATATAACTGATGAAAGCTTATTTTTTCATTTTCGGGGAAAGATAACGATCAGTATATAGTCGAACCTCGTTATCTCGAACTCGCTTATTTCGAATTACCGCTTATCTCGAAGTGAAAATCTGGTCCCTGTTTTAACATGAAACTATGACAACAGGTAACAAAATAATGTGGAAAAGAGGAGAAATTGCTCCTTTCTCCTCTTTTCCACATTAATACGAGGGTGAGTCAATAAGTAACCAGCCTAAATTATTTCCGGTTGAGATCCACCTCTTCTTTTTCGATGTAATTGCCCTCTAGTGTGATGCACTTAGACCAACTGTGTTCAAGTGCCATCAGCCCAGAACTGAACAAAGTCAGGGTCCGTTCCATTGACCCACTCCTCAACTGTCGTCACGACTTCTTCATCAGACCGGAAATGAAGTCCACAGATATCCTTTTCCAAGTTTGGGAATAGGAAGAAGTCGCTAGGAGCTAGGTCAGGCAAATAGGCAGGATGTGGTATTAATTCATATCCGTTTCGCTCTACAGCATCCATTGCAACTTTGCAAGTGTGGACTCGCGTTGTCCTGTTGCAGCAAAACACCTTTAGAGAGTTTACCTCGGCGTTTTTCACGGATGGCGGTTCTCAGCTGGTCTAACAAGTTTGCATAGTACACTCCAGTTATTTTACTTCTCTTGGGTAAAAATTCGAACATAATAACGCCTTTTGCGTCTCAAAATACTGTGGCCATCACCTTGCCAGCAGATAGTTGCGTCTTGAACTTCTTTGGCCTCGAGGACCCAGGCCCTACCCACTGACGACTCTGAGCTTTATTCTCTGACTCATAATAATGAACCCAAGTCTCATCTACAGTCACCAGACGCAAAAGAAAATCATCTTTTGACCTAAAACGCTTCAACAAAGCGCTGCATACTGATGCTCTGGTTGCCATTTGCTCATCGCTAAGGGATTTGGGGACCCAACCGGCTGTTAGCTTGCGCATACCTAAACGATCATGTAAGATTGTTGAAACGCTACCATGTTAAATGCCTAATGCTTGCGCTATTTCTTCCACCTGAATTCGCCTATCAGAGTATACCAGATCCCGAACTTTTTTACACATTTCTTCGTCGGTGGCATCCAGTAGGCGTCCAGACATGGCTTCATCTTCTAAAAACGTTCTACCGCGTTTGAATTCCCCTACCCAGAATTTAACCTGAGCATAAGATGGTGCAGAAGACCCAAAAACATCAGCTAACTCGCCGTGTATTTTCTTGCCTGTTTGACCTTTTAAATACAAGTACCGAATTACAGCACGGTACTCAACTTTAGATGAAAAGCATGCCTTTGCATCACTAGCCATGTTTGACATTCAATATCTTATTAAAAAATGACTCGATACGTGTGCAATTTTGTACCCATGTTTTAAACATATATTGAAACAAAGCATGAAAATCGTGACCGTCTCGGTCCATCGGAAATGGAATAGACTGGTTATTTATTGACACGCCCTCGTATATTTCTAACTTCAGGAGTCAAATTACATATTCATTTGCTAAATGTGGTTGTTTGATTTATTGTTTTCCTCACTCTCTCAACTCTGCTATGTCGAGGTACGGATATCTCAAAGCGTTTCAGTGAGTCCCTTGGAATTCGAGATAACGAGAGTTGACTGTATATAGTATTTTTCTAACCAAGTAACTTATATCAGTGCCTTGTGAGGAGGATATTTCCCTCCTAGTGTGTTAAAAAGGTTTTCTCTGGGATCTTTTAAAAAAGAAAGGGGCTTGGTTTTTCTTTTAGGGTATCTCAAAGATACATTTAATGAAAATACAAAAAAGGGAAATTTGCACGTAGGAGGAAAGTTATTCTGTGCCGTTTACATCATACTAAATGGTATTCTTTTAATTTACAAAAGTATTAGTTAATGCAGCTTATTCCGTTATTTTAGTATAGCGATAGAAGAAAAATCGTTTATATCAGTACATATTGTTTATTCTGTGATATGGACTATATTCTTTTAGCATTTGCAACTTGCATGCAATTCGCATGATATCCATTTATCATTAATATTTTTTTCTTGTGCTTACGAATTGCTTTTCACGTTTTATAAGTCAAGTATGAGTGATACACTGCAGGCTGCCAGAAATAGAGAAATATACTATCTTGGGAAAAATATCTAAAATATAATTGGCAATGCTAGTAAATGACGAAATTTTGGACAAGGAATTAAAAAAAAAAAAATCACAGATGTATTGTAGCTACCTTCGTTTATGTAAATGGACTTAATCCTGTTGTGTTTTTTTTAGATCGGGCAAAAAAAAAAAAATGTAGAGACAGAGCAGAATTCAATAATTTTCGTCTCCTGCTCAAAAGCTTTGAGGAAAAGAAAATATAATCTTTATGCATACAAAGCAACGAACTGGTATGAATGTGTAGATTAGATGGTTTGTTTGTTTGTGTTGAGGTTTTACGGCCCAGTCAACCCAATGGGGTCATATCGAGCGCAGTCAGTTTACCTAACCACACGTTTACTGGGCAGGCTTAGTCCTCTAAGCGGTTAACCAGTATTGTGCACATTCTTTCGCCAGAAACTGACAAATGCCCTTCTTGAATCAGCGGAAGGGAGAGAATGACCGTAGAAAATATTTCATGATCAATCTCCACGAGAGAATGTTGCCGACTTCGGCGGGGGTTGAACAACCACATTTAGCAAATGAATATGTAATTTGACTCCTGAAGTTAGAAATATACGAGGGCGTGTCAATAAATAACCAGTCTATTCCATTTCCGATGGACCGAGACGGTCACGATTTTCATGCTTTGTTTCAATATATGTTTAAAACATGGGTACAAAATTGTACACGTATCGAGTCATTTTTTAATAAGATATTGAATGTCAAACATGGCTAGTGATGCAAAGGCATGCTTTTCATCTAAAGTTGAGTACCGTGCTGTAATTCGGTACTTGTATTTAAAAGGTCAAACAGGCAAGAAAATACACGGCGAGTTAGCTGATGTTTATGGGTCTTCTGCACCATCTTATGCTCAGGTTAAATTCTGGGTAGGGGAATTCAAACGCGGTAGAACGTTTTTAGAAGATGAAGCCATGTCTGGACGCCTACTGGATGCCACCGACGAAGAAATGTGTAAAAAAGTTCGGGATCTGGTATACTCTGATAGGCGAATTCAGGTGGAAGAAATAGCGCAAGCATTAGGCATTTAACATGGTAGCGTTTCAACAATCTTACATGATCGTTTAGGTATGCGCAAGCTAACAGCCGGTTGGGTCCCCAAATCCCTTAGCGATGAGCAAATGGCAACCAGAGCATCAGTATGCAGCGCTTTGTTGAAGCGTTTTAGGTCAAAAGATGATTTTCTTTTGCGTCTGGTGACTGTAGATGAGACTTGGGTTCATTATTATGAGTCAGAGAATAAAGCTCAGAGTCGTCAGTGGGTAGGGCCTGGGTCCTCGAGGCCAAAGAAGTTCAAGACGCAACTATCTGCTGGCAAGGTGATGGCCACAGTATTTTGAGACGCAAAAGGCGTTATTATGTTCGAATTTTTACCCAAGAGAAGTAAAATAACTGGAGTGTACTATGCAAACTTGTTAGACCAGCTGAGAACCGCCATCCGTGAAAAACGCCGAGGTAAACTCTCTAAAGGTGTTTTGCTGCAACAGGACAACGCGAGAGTCCACACTTGCAAAGTTGCAATGGATGCTGTAGAGCGAAACGGATATGAATTAATACCACATCCTGCCTATTTGCCTGACCTAGCTCCTAGCGACTTCTTCCTATTCCCAAACTTGGAAAAGGATATCTGTGGACTTCATTTCCGGTCTGATGAAGAAGTCGTGACGACAGTTGAGGAGTGGGTCAATGGAACGGACCCTGACTTTGTTCAGTTCTGGGCTGATGGCACTTGAACACAGTTGGTCTAAGTGCATCACACTAGAGGGCAATTACATCGAAAAAGAAGAGGTGGATCTCAACCGGAAATAATTTAGGCTGGTTACTTATTGACTCACCCTCGTATTAATGTGGAAAAGAGGAGAAAGGAGCAATTTCTCCTCTTTTCCACATTATTTTGTTACCTGTTGTCATAGTTTCATGTTAAAACAGGGACCAGATTTTCACTTCGAGATAAGCGGTAATTCGAAATAAGCGAGTTCGAGATAACGAGGTTCGACTATATACTGATCGTTATCTTTCCCCAAAAATGAAAAAATAAGCTTTCATCAGTTATATGAATATTTTTTTAGAATAATAAGGTTATAGTATCATGGATCTATCAATTAATGCAACTTATTCCGTTGAATTTCCAGAAAAATACATTAAAATCGATGAACTTGACATAGATTAACTTTACTCCAACGTGCAAATTTCCCCGTGATATATTTTGAATATATGTATCTTTGAGAAACCCGAAAAGGAAAACCAAGCCACTTTTCTTTTTTAGAAGCCCCCAAAGGAAACTCTTTAACACACTAGGAGGGGGACATCTTCCCGCAAATGGATTGATATAAGCTTTTTTAGTCACCAACACCAACCACCAACACCAACTCGTGTACACGAATTGGTGTTGGTGGTTGGTGTTGGTAACTAAAATAACATGAATGGAGTTGTATGCGGTTAGTTATTGGTTAACCAATCTCCTGTCCGTATATCGTGCAAAAAAGGTAAGAGAAAAGTCCAGGGAGTGCCACAATCACAAACCGCAGCCCTTCCCAGACCCCAAGAGGAAGAGGAAACCGACAAATCTAAACAAGCACAAACCGAAAAAACGTACGAAAAGCACTCAGATTAGCTCTCTCTTCCCCAAAAGGTAATCGCAATACTAAAAGGACTGAAAAACACAAGAACAAAATGACACACGGAACGACATTCAACAAATCGCCTCGTAGAATAAACCACAAAGCAACAAAGAGTAAGACTAACACCGGAACCACCGCCTTAGAACGGTCAGTAGAGCAAATCACCGGGGGGGTTTAAAGCACTTTTACAGCTAGCTAACTTCACCCTGGGTCCCGATGCTACTCTTAATACAGAAACACATAAAAATTCGGTTCGCATAAAGGCTCCCAACCCAGTCAATGTATCAAAGCGAAAACATAAAAATCAAATTAATCACTATAATAAACAAAGACGAGTACTCATGGCTAATTTTACTGTATGCCAGAGTAAATGAAAACCAATAGCTGAACCACGGCGGGCCAAGCCAAAGACATATCGTCAAGCCCCAACCCACTGGTTGAAGTTTAAGTTAAAGTCAGGGGCTGGAGAGAGTTCGTCCTCTCACCGGATTTTTTGCGAACTTTCATATGTTATTCTTTCTTGACATTTTTTTTATTTTGACATTTCATCTTGACATTTTATTGACATTTCAGAATTTAAACAATTGAGAATTTCAAGAATTTCATATTTCGCGCACATAGTATTTCAGAGCTGGGAGAACAGGTCGTCTCTTGATGAGCTTGTGTTGTTGGTGAATCGGATTCTTCTTCGGTATAGCGTGGATTTTCTTCTTCTTATTGCTGCCTGTCGTCTCCTGAGTGGCCCTAGTGGTCTGGCTTCATTGCTGGTATCCATATCAATGGGAGGGGATGGGGGTGAGCGTCGTGGAGTTCTTACAAGGCCAAGGTGATGCCCGTCTTGCTGGATCTTGTTTGGTGTTGGTGGTGGTGTTGTGTCTCCCGTCTCGTCTAGTATACCTATCGTATTGTTGTCCTAGAATTGGTTGTTTTCGTCGTCTGAATCTGCGGGCCTGTTGATGTTGCAGGAGCTCATTGGATTGTTTCTCCTGTCTTGATCTCTATCGAAGGGTTTCGAATGGTGTATTGGCTGGATCTGTGTACAGGTGTCCACAGTCAATAATCGAGTCTGAGGTTTTGTATGTATGGGTTCTGGTTCCTCCACGCTGCTTCCGACCTGGGCGGATGTGTTTACCTTGTGAGCGGTCTCGACGACGTCGTCTGCGTCTCGTTGTATTGTCCCGCATGGGAGAGCTGTTCTTCTTTATGGGTGAGACTTCGGGCTTGGCAATGGCAGTGGTACGTCCCTCGCGTCTGAGTTAATAACTGGCGATGTGATGACCTGACAGTCTTGGCTCATATGCTGCTTGACAATGTCCAGGTGCTCCAAGAATATCTCGTTCTCTGGTATGTTAAAGTAGTTTTGAATATCGTTGACGTTCTCGAATGCCGTCTTCCAGAATTTCGCCGAGGGCGCTCCTTTTGTCGGGAACTGTTTGATGACTGTGCTGTACCAAGATGCATGTATGAGACCATTCGGTTGAGTAGAGGCTCTCATTCATTGCTTACAAATCGCCATATTGGCTGGATGCTTGTGATAAGCACGAGTTTTCGGTAGAGTGACTCAGCTGGCTTGTTCTTTACATTTACATAGGTTTGTTCCCCTCCCAGGATATTCTTGTAGAGTTCCACCTCAGACTGGTTCTGGAGGGTAATACGTTGATTAGTATGATACTTCTCGTCGCGCATTCGTGGAAGGGGAAATCCATGGAACTTATGTGTGATCCGACTTTATCTTTGTGTGGTACAATGCCCATCCAAGACGTAGGTTCTCCCGGCATTTGAGGTTCCGTGCAGACACAGCGTGTTTGTTTTCGGGTGTATCTTCCGTAGAATTGAGTATACTTGAAAGACAAATAACATCAAATCTATTCCTTGTTATGCTTTTCAGTTAGTCATGAGCGCCGTCGTACCATCCTGCGACATGGTTTTCTGGTGGCTGTCTTCTACATCCTCTATGAATGTTGTTTAGTAGTTCTGCGGTGATCGTATAGTGCTGAACTTATATTCTTCTTGCGCCTTGCGATAGATAATATTCCAGTTATTGGCCCGGATCATGAGGGTCATGGCGCCCATGTTGTTGGTGTCTTCGTTGGCAGTGGCTTGTCTCAATAACTGAATTTTATTAGAAGTCTTGTATTGGTACATGATTTGTAGGAGCCTCTCCATGTTGAGGTACATGTTAGGGCGTCTCTGGTTGGTGTTGGTGGTGTTGTCTTTGTCTGGCTTGTCCTGTTTTGACGTCTTTTCCGAAGCATGTGCTGTTGCCGGTAGCTGTCTGATCCCGTCCGTGTTGGTGCCTAGGTATTGCTTTGACGGCTTCGTCAGGTAGACTGTTGTGTTGGCTCGGGATCTTGTTTTTGGCTGTATACTTGGGTTTTGACCGACTTCGTAAGATTCTTGTATCCGTAATTATGCTGGGCAGTGTTTCTCTTTTGTGTTGAGTTTGGGCATGATATGGATTTGATTTGAATGGAATTGGCACTTTATGTCCTCTGTTCCGTCGTGCAAGGAGACGGCGACCTTATGCTTCTTGAGAAACTTCTTGATGGCGTTGATCTGTTCTCGCACTTGCAGTATCAAGGAGTTGTAGATCTGGATGGGGGTGCTCAACTGTTTAACTGTGATGTCTTGTATCAGTCCATTTTTTGCCGGGTCATAATACTCAGTGAACGGCTGGCCTTCTTGGCTACAAGCATAGTTCCCGTTCTCTAGTTGGGTTGTTACTTTGAGCTGGATGGATTTGGCTGTTACTTCTTTTGGGAGTTCGTCAATTATTATGCTGTAGTAGTTACTACTGTCCGGTTGACTCTGTGCTTCCTTGGCTGAAAGTAGAGGAGGTATATATTTCGTATATGTCCCCGAAGAATTTTAGGGTGTAGTTTGGGGAGTTGTACGTGTTTGTGTGTGTTTCTTGGACGTCTTCTAGTTTTTGCAGTCTTTCGAGTATTGGTTGCAAGTCATGTTCTTGCGTTTCGTCGATGCTTTGTTAAAGGTGTTTTCGCCTTTTTGCGTGGTGGTCCTGCCGTTTTGGACGGTTGTGTTCAGGAGTCTACGGTGTTCGATACCGTTTGTATGGTGTCCGACACGTTTTGACCCTGTCGGTGACGTTTTTACCGTGTCTGTGGCCGCTTTTACGGTCTGTGCTATTTCTGCTATTTTGCTGAGGATCGTCTGTTGTGTTTCTTGCGCTATTTGTCTCGCGTTGTTGGCTATGACGAATGCGTTTGATGTTATGACTGTTGCTTTGGCTAGTGTGTCCCAGGTTGGGGGGCTATATGTCGTCCCTTATCTCTTGGACGTTTAGGTCTGTCTGCTGTATGCTTCTGTCTTGGTGTTGGTGGGTGATTTTATTTTGTTGTATCTGTGCTGCGTTTTGTTTTTTGCTGTTGTTTTGGTGTGGTTTGTTATTTTTAGGGCAGCTGTGTCTTGTGTGTTTCTGAGTATTGTCTGTCGGTGTTGGTTTTGTGTTTGTTTTAGTTGGTCTATTTCTGTTGTTTTTTTTTTTTTTTTTTTGTTTTTTTTTTTGGGGGGGGGGGGTTGTTTGTTTGTTTTTGTTGTTTTTTGGGGGTTTTTTTTGGTTTTTTTTTTTTTGTGATATGATTGGTGTTGGTGTTATTTCGGATTATTTCCTCAAAAAATCGATTCTTACAGATTTTTTAACATCACGTGAAAGGTCATTCAAGACATCTACTCTGAAGTCCGCGTTCCATTTATAATTTATGCCAATACGAGTTGCTTCCCTCACCTTGCGCAGTCATTCGAAGGTTACATAACGAAAATATGCCTATACAATTTTGACTCCACTTGAACCCCGCTTTTATATAGTAAAACTGGGGTTTACAGGGGTATTAATTATTTTTCTTATTTCTGCTTAAAAACATAGATTGCGGGTACTTGATAGAACCGCCTTGCCGAGACAATTCTAATGAGTACCCACAATCTATGTTTTGAGCAGAAATATGAAAAACAATATCAGTTTTCTATCTGAAAATGTTCAGTTTTTGGTGGTAAAATTCTCAATATATTTGAAAAGGCTGGTTTTCGTAATGAAGGACATTGGGCATGATTTTTCATTAAATTCATGAATGAAAAAGTCCGAAAGTTGTCTGAAATTTTCATGGGACGTGAGTAAATAGTCTATTACACTTTCACCGTTATTCATTGTGCAGGTAACTATAAGGACCGACTTTTCTAATCCGTAATGTTTTCTTTGTTTCCAAAGGCATTCTTTTTGACGTTTATTTACGTACAATACGTAAGTTTATAGGTTTAATAAAAAATCATCAAACCGGTTCGATCTGTGGTCCATCGAAAAGCGCTGCAAAGGCATATTTATCATTCTGTATCATCTTGAAAACCCAAACAATTCTGTAATTTACTATTTAATCTGCTTTGTTTAACGTTCGGCTGATAAATCGCCGCAGAGAAAAACTTTGCCCTTTTCTTTATAATAAGTTACGTCAGCTTGAAGTTTCTGAAAAATATCAAAAATATAAAAACATGCAAAGCCGAATTTTCTGGGACAATATAGGTTACAGCTCAACAGATACCATCTTACATTAGGAAATAGGTTTTTATCGAATTTTAACCAGACTAGGCCGTCAATGTAATTTTTTACTACCTTAACAACAGCTTTTTTTGGAACCTTTCACGAATATAAATTGTCCACCAATCGCCCGCTTGGCTCTTCTATTTTGTAAGAGTCTATAATATATTGACTTATTATACATAGTGCTAAATGCGAAAATAATGAGTTTGAGTCACGTGACCTTACTATAATGCTTGCTATACAGAGATAGTATAGTATAAATATATTTAATTGCATCATTTCATCTGGCAATGGGGTAAGGCTACAAGTTCTACCAATATTAGTTACGGCCCTCCCACTACAGAGTTTTATTACAACAATGTACAAACACATGATAATGGCAAATTGAGAGACATTATTTAAATTCTTCATATGGAGTGATTGTTTACCAAAACATGGAATCTGAAGTAAGTATACAACACATAATTTTAAAAGATGATGGCTAATATGAGATGATGAGAAAAATAAAGTAAATAATTAACCAAACAGAATGTAATAAGATAATAATGGAATGTCATACTGGCCTTAAGTTAGCAGCAGACTAGTTGGGGAATCTTCTGGTATCCTTGATATACGTTTGGACGGCTGAGAGAATAGTAGTATTTTCTTCAGCTGTCAGATTTTTATCTCCAAACAAAAGATATTAATTTTTAATGGATAGAAATCCTTGGTAGTTCGAAAAAGCGCATCTCTTTCATTATTGAAGTTTGAGCAATTAAAGAATTAAAGAATTAATGATCTGCCTCATCGACTTCTTCTGAGTAACTATAAGTAGGACTAGATGACAAATGGTTTATATATAAATCAGATAGTAAATTACTACAATTATTTTTAATTCTAGCGTGTAAAACTGAGAGATATCTGCTACCAGTTCAATAGTATGTTGGAACACTTGAATTATTTTGATGCTTTTTCAGTTGATACTTAAAACTTGCCAGAGATGGTGAACTACGTAGTTCTATGTCAAGAAATTTCCATGCAGAAATAGATGATGGTTTCATATGATTTACATGAAATTTCAGTCCTACAGAAGGGAATAATAATATCGTGTTGATTTCGTAGAATATAGGTACTTATTTTTCTGACAGAATGCGGAATCAGGTCAGATAGGTATGTAAGAAAAAGACTATTGATTGATTTTTACATGAAAAAAAAAAACAACTTTTTTTGCTGCCTGCGTCTTTCTGCAAGTGACACCCTACTGCATTCTCTACAGAGATTGTCTAATGAATCCGATCTTGTTAAGCGTGTTACTATGCGGGCGGCTTATTTCTGAAGTTTTTGAAGAGAACTGATATCTTGTACTGTGCAGCCATCCCATACAACACATGAATATTCGATAATTTGCAGTAAATATGATAAGTATATTAGTTTAAAGCAACACGGCTGAATGTAAATTTAAGTTTCCGCATTATACCAATAACTTTAGATGCACTTTTAATTATGTTTTCAATATGGCAGTGCTATTGCCCATTACTACTTAATGTAAGACCTAAATGTTTGTGTTCTGTTACGAATTTTATGGGTGTATCATCAAAAATTATATTAGGGAGAGATTTAATAAGTGTTAAAGTAAAAAACATTACTTCAGTTTTAAAAGGTTAAAATTTATTAGCCACTGTGCTGCCCAACTTACTAGCATGCGTTAATCGTAACTGATAATACCTTCGATGTCTTTAAGATTAGCTGCAGAATAAAACAAACAACGAGCTATGACCTGCAAATAACCTAGTAAGACTAATAAGTGATTCAGCTGTATCGTTAATATACACTACGATAATAGAGGACCTCGAACAGACCCTTGAGGAACCCCAGTTTTTACTCCCATTAAGCTTGATGAGGTATTTCTTATGACGACCTTTTGCTTCCTTCAGCTCAAGTAGTCACTAATTCATTCGAGTAATTCACCATATATGCTATTTTGTTTTAATTTAAAAATAAGTCCCTTGTGCCATACTCTATTGAATGATTTGGAAACATCTAAGAAAACCGTACAAGAATATTGGTTACTGTCAAAAGTTTGGCAAATATGATGATATATGTCTAAAAGTTGGAAAGTTGTAGGATAGTTGGGTAAAAACCCAGACTGATATTTTTAAGGTAGATCATTTTCATGTAAAAAGTTGTAGATATGTTTAAAACTATTCTTTCTTGTAGTTTATCAATATTACTTAAAAGTAAAACAGGTCGAACATTTGAAGGATCAGAGTTGTCTCCCTTTTTTGGTAAAGATATAACATTGGAATGTTTATACATATCTGCAAACTTGTTATACATAGAAATTAAGTAACTATAGCCCTGTGTATATGCTAGTTAGCTTTGAAGGGTCTGTCGGAAATAATGAAAGTGACCCACAAGTATTCATGCATCTATTTTATCAGATCATTCTTTTCCTTCGAAGCTATTGGGCATACCATTTGCCAGAAGGTGCAGCGAGCGCATCGCCATATCGTGGACGTTTTGTGCTAAATGAGCAACGGACTAATTAAAGGCTCCATACTCCTAAAAAGTAGACATTTTTATCAAAAAGTGCTTAATAAATTGATATATAGTATATATACGATCATAAAATGTGGCATCTGACAGCCTGTAAAAATCAGTTAGTCTTGCTGGATAAAAAATAAATGATTTTTATCGTATCTCTGAATTAATGTTGGCAACATTAATTCGGAGATATGGTAAACAAGAAGCATCTCCAAAAAAGAGGATTAGTGACGAAGAATAGCAGACAATTGTTTCTTTTTGTTTTTGTTTTTTGTTTTTTTGTTTTTTGTGTGTGTGTGTGTGTGTTTTTTTTTTGTTGTTGTTGTTGTTGTTGTTGTTGTTGTTGTCTTGTTGTTTTTGTTGTTGTTGTTTTTTTGTTTTTTGTTGTTGTTGTTTTTTTTGTTTGTTTGTTTTTTTGTTGTTGTTTTTTGTTTGTTTTTTTGTTTTGTTTTGTTTTTTTTCAATATTATAATAGAGGTTCTTAAAATGAAGCCCACTTCATACCCGAGACTTTGACAGTTTCTTTGTCAAAGTCACACCCCATTCTATGTAATGCTGGATAGGAAGTTGATATCTATTTTCACCACCGTAAGCGTCTTTCTTTGCACGACAGCTTTTCATTGTTATTTTGACATACCGTAATTTAAATCTATGGAGTGACTGCCGGAATTCTTCAATTCCCAGGATGTCTGATTGCACCCTTTCTTTTTGGGTCCGCATGTGTCTGTTCACCTGAACATTATGACTTGTCACTGGTTCAACATTTTATGAATATTTAATGGCATGGGCACGTAGACCACATTTTTATTAATGTCTACAAAAAAGGTCTTGTCACTTTGAACAGTTGCAAGTTTCAAAAATTCCTTTCTGGGGCCATTAAAACACACCCAAAACACCCCAAACTACATTAAAACTACCCAAACCATACCCCAGAACACATTTTAAACTTATTGTCACAAATCAGACAGTTGAAAATCAACTATGATTAAATACTATATGATTAATCATCTACAGACATTATAGAAAAAATTAACAAAGTAGTTCTACATAGCTTCTGATGATTAAAGGCACCTTACCTTCTCATGTTTGTTCAATAGCATGTAAGATATGAATTCCTATAATGGGTTGGCTTCTTTGGATGTGATATGACAGGGCAAAATGTTTATTCATCACTTCTTTCATTTATTTGTTTATTTCTTTGTTCGCTCATGTCATCGTTCGTGCATACCGCGTGCATGTGTCCAAGAAAGAAAAAAGTCACATGCAGGACCAAGGAAAGACAAAATAGCCTTACGTGTTTTATTATTATTGTTGCAAAGATCCTGCTCAAACTGTTCGGATGCACATGTACATGCTGATCTGGAACTTTGATTATAAGTTTTCTTGGACGCCGTCTTTTATTTCATGTAAGTCTTTTTTTCTACAGTAAAGGCCCAAAGACCTTGATCAGACTGTGCAGATGCACATGCTGATCTGGAACGTTGCTGGTCAGATGTTTCTTGGGCATCACTTTATGTTTCATTTAAGGATAATCTACCGGCTGCCCAAACATAGCGGTAAAATTTGCCATCTCTACATGCCATCATAAAATATCAACAAAAATCACAAATGAAATGAGTGTCTGATAAGTGTTAAGGCATATCAAGTGGTCATTAATAGATCAAAAATGCATTTTATAAATATGCAAAAACTAACCTTCTAACTTGTGCAAATTCGGGACAAAAAAGTTCCTTTTTTTCATGAATGCATGAAATACTAACGTCAGTATGTTTCACGATATGTCAGAAATTAAGATATCCAAAAGTTTTCAAATAAAAACACAATATGTGTATGCCCATAGGTACCCTAATTCATTCAAAAAAACCTAAAATCTTGTCCGTTCACGTATATAACAGACTGGATAGCGTCTTGTATTCTATCTGCACGTGCAATGGGGGGGGGGGGGTAGGGTTGCAGCTAAGTAAATTATATATGTACGGTCAGTGTACAGTGTATAGAGCTGTTTGAGTAACCTACTTTGTAGCCATAATATGCCTTTATTTGAATGAATTTGGATATTTCATTTGCCGGCTGCTCTAGATAAACATTGTAAAACAAAATGGCATTAGTACTTTATATATTCATGAAAAATAAAAGGAAAATGTTTTGTCCCGAAACTGACTAAATCTGAAGGTACGTTTTTTTCATACTTATAAAATGCATTTTTATCTATCAATAGCTACTTGATAGGTCTTGACATTTAAGTTATCAGTTAATTTGTTAGAAACGCATTTCATTTGTAATTTTTGTTGATATTTCGTAATTAAGTGTATAGATGGTAAATTTCGCCGCCATGTTTGAGCAACTGACAGGGTTTTATTTTTAGCAAAAGTTCCGACCGGCCCATATTTTACTTCCGTTTATCTGTTGCAAAGACCCAGATCAAACTGTGTGGATGCTCATTATACTGACACATTTGATACCCCGTTCTACTTGAGATAATAAATAAACAAAGAAATTTAGAGTGAAAAATAGATAAAGTAATTGATTTGATGTGAAACCGTAAATAAATAAAGTAGTTTGGGTTATTTCGGGGTTGTTAGCGGCGGTTTAGTGTCTTTTGACAGACTGATCTTTTTTTTTTTTTTCCTCAGCAAAGCACCTTGGTGCAATGTACATCATTAATTCTATCAAATTGTTATTCTAAATAGAGGTTTTCTTTGATTTTCAAAACTTGACTTTAGGATGAACTTGAAGATTATATTGTAAAAATGATTTAGAATGCACACAATGGAAGTTGAATCAAAGTATTCGACCATAAGATTTATTGTCGCTTCAAGGTACGTACATTCTTAGAGAGACTGGCAGGCTTAGGTCACATATGATCTTATGAGACTTCGTCCGAAAATCGTTTCATTTTTTATCCAGTTCAAGAACGAGAGAATAATTGAGGTTTATCAGGCTTCCAGGTGCCACATTTATGATTGAATTAATATTTTAAACCTTTCTTGGATAATAAAATGTTTATTTTTGAAGAATTTGGAGCTTTAATGCGAGTGGAGTTTTGTTTATTTTTACCATCTGCTGTAAAGGTTATTGTCATTAGCTTTGTGGCATATATTCTTGCACATATTGAGTAGCTATCTGCTCTGTGAATGTGTATATGTCACACATAAGAATATATTTCATAACAAATGTGTTACATATGCTCACAGTTGTACACATACGTAACAAATTGTAACACATGCGTATGCATATGTAACACATTGCAACGGTATCGTGTTACGTTTGCCTACAACTGTACGCATATGTAACATGTGGACATGTTAGTTTGAAGCGTTCGTATGATATGTACGAACCATACACATATGTAACACCTGTTCATTACATGAAATACAGGGCACTATTTGGGGAACGATTACTGTGACCGATTTATTTCTTAGTATCCACGTTTTTATTTGACACACGCCCTGCTTACAAACAAAAGTCTTGGTTTAAAACAGTATGTATACAGAACACAATATTACATGATGCAGGATCTGATTAAAAGCTTAAAGCTTATATAAGTCATCTTCTAAAACAATGTTGGCAGTAGTAATATATAATTAATGGGTACTAGATAAGCAGAATCACATAAAAGATAAACATCGGTAATAGTTATAATGATAATAATGATTAATATAATGATAATTGTAGGTATAATAATGAAAATGATAATAATGATAATAGTAATAATAATAATAATAATAATATGTAAACTGATACCAAACAGTGCATGACCTTTACAACTGTAGTACATACAGACATCGCAATAGATGTAATACGTATTTTGTTATATAAAGATGTATGCATGACATAACCATATGTTGGTAGCACGAGTATTTTGACACTGACTGAGACCGTAGACACCATCCTAAGGACATGTTGGACCATGGTTATATTACAAAAATAATAAATGAATGTTGATGCCATGGAAGGATAACATACATAACAGCTACATGGATTTTTTGGTGTTTAGAATATAGTTTTGAACTTGTATAAATATTTGCTCATTTTCAGTATTTGACATGTCATCTCTGCCAAATAATAACTGTTCCATAGTAAAGTTGTGTAGGTTTGGTGGTAGATGCAAATTTCTTGTCCTCGAGTAATTTGGACATTTAAAAAGAAAGTGGTATGTGCTTTTAAACCACATGTGCAAGAAGGACAAGGTACCATATTTTTTCGAAAGAAATGCGAATTTAGAGAGCTACACTACACCCTCAATTTAATATGTAGTATTTGACCCTTCCTTGAACCTACATTGAAGTATTTAGGTGGAGTATATCCGTTCCTGCTGAGACGAAATTTAAAGGGAAAGACTGTAGGAGATTTTGTTTTTGTTGTTGTTGTTGTCGTTGTTTTTTTATCGTCAGGTAAGTCGTTCCAAGCCCGTATTGTTGATGTAAAAAAAAGAATTGAAGAACAGATTGGTGTTCGCTCTCGTGTTTCTTATATCGTTTTAGCTTCTAAGGTCATAAATGGTTGTTTCAAGTAGAAGTTGGGGCATGATATCCTGAAGATATTCTGGCATTTGACCATTTATTATTTTGTAGTTTATGTTTATTTCTGCGTTGAAGCTTCGAGTGAATTCCATCCTAGGTCAGCAAAGGGCTTTTCTAAACTGCAGAGTTTGGTCGCCCCAGTAATTATTCGAGCAGCTGCAATGTGTACTGCATCAAGTTGTTTCTTACTTTCGGCAGAGGCATTGTCCCATACAGCCACTGTATTCATGAAGCGGTCTTAAGTATGAAAAGTACATTTTTTCGAGGGAATGTCTTTTAGGTTTGAAGTTTAGAGCTCTTAAGAGAGTTAATCTGCTCCAAGCGGTTGTTGCGATTTTGTTGATGTGTACGTTCCAGCTGTATGTGTCAGAAAATGTGAGTTCTAAATGTTTATGTGACTTTTTATCTTCTATCATAACACCATTTATATAGAGTGGAGGATGTTGGACCAGATTGTTTTTTCGAGATATGAGCATTGAATCAATTTTAGAGGCATTGAAGTCGAGCAGCTATTTGGCGGTCCAAGTAGTTATGTATATTTGGTCGTTATTTAGTACAAGAGCTGCAGAGTTTGGAGTGTCAACTATGATGTATAAGCTAGTGTCGTCCGCAAAAAGTCTGACAGACGCACGGAGCTAGTTCACTATGTCGTTAATGTAAACGAAAAATAACAAAGGACCAAGAATCGACCCCTGAGGTACACCTGCTTGTACATAAGCCTATTCTGACGCTTGTCCAATAATAACTACACGCTGTCGTCGGCCCAAAAGATTGCTAGAAAACCATGTCAATAGACTTACATAACACCCTAGATTTTTAGCTTATGGTGCTACACACTACCAAAAGCGTTGCTCATGTCGCAGAAGACCACTCGAACCTCTTTCCGCTGTCCACAGCCTCACAGATAACGTCGTAAGTGTGTATAATAAACGTCAAAAAGATTGCCTTTGGAAACAAAGAACCCACTATGGATTAGAAAATGGGAGTCTCGGTTTAAAAGTTAACAGGTGGTTGGGTCTCCTGGAATAAAGCCAGATTGGAGGCGTGTGTTGTGGTTGTTTTTTCTGAACATAATTATATAGTTGCTTATGCATACAGCGCTCCATACTTTTTCCAGGTTGGCAAAGTAGAGAATTTTGCCGATAGTTGATGGGAGAAGCTCTATCTTCTTTCTTGTGAATGGAGGTGAAATTAACATCTCTCCATGGAGAGGGAAAATGTCCAGCCTGTATCGATCGATTAAAAATTATGCAATATGGCAGTGAAAGGATAGAAGACCTTCTTTCAGAAGTCAAGGGTTCAGGAGGTCTGGACCACAAGCTTTATTGACCAAAATTGTCAAAAACATCTTTGACGTCTTAAACGGTAAAGGAAATCAACTCTAGATGCTCATGGGACAGAGTAGTGTTTGTTGGAAGAGGTTTGTTATTGTTGACAACATACTGTGATGCAAAATAATTGTTAAACATAGAAGCTTTTTCAATGTCAGTTTCAGCAATTTCATTATTGTATTTTAAGAGTTGGTGCTGACTGGGTACTATTGTTGACTTTTTAGGATTCGTTTAGATGTTTTCCAGAACAGTTTTTTTTTTATTTTATTTTTGGCAGTGTTTAATGTTGTTTCAAGCTTGTCATAGTATTCTGTCTTAGATTTTCTAATCACCACTTTGTTTCTAAGTGCCTTGAACCTGACAGTGATGCATATTGTTTGTCTTTTTTAATTTTCTGTAAAAGTGTCTCCTTTTTCTTATAAGAGATTTAATCTCCTTTTTCTGATAAGAGATTTAATGAAGCATGTGGTATACGCATAGTTATTAGGACGTATTGCTACGGGTTTATTAGGTATAGACATTTCTGTGGCCTCAAAAGCGGCTGCTTGAATACTTTGCACACTGTCATCAATGTCAGCTTGCATTTTCTAAATGGTATTCTGTTAGAAGTTCTCTGTAGTTGTCGAAGTCAGCCTGCGAGTAGGTCAATATTTAATGGGTATAAGATATAAGCGATGGTAGGGTGAACTTTAAAAGTAGTATTACAGGGCAGCGATAGCGTACCTGATGTGGTATAAATGGATCAGCAGCGCCACTATGTACTATATTGTTGGTATTACGTGCCATAACTAAATCTATAAGAGATGCTGAGTATTCGGTGAAGTGTGTTCCTTCCGTAATCAGTTGTTGGAGATTATAAGTTGCAATAGGTCATTTATTTTATTTGACTCGTTAGAAACCATATTGTAGTTGAAGTCCCCGGTAATTATAACATCGTTTATATATGTTGGTTTTGAACGCATGGTCGATACTTTCAGTTAGTAAATTGTAGTATTCTACATTGCTGTTAGGGAGTCTGTAGAAGCCGCCAATAAGCATTTTCTTGCGCTTTATATTAACTTCCATCCAGACAGCCTCCAGACCCCGAACTTCCAGATCAAGGCGTCTTTTGCAAGAAATCGAGTCTCGAACGTAAATTACGACACCTTCACCAGGTCTGTCAGCCCTGTCAGTTCGAAATGGTGGTAGAAAGTGCTCAAATAGCACTTCGTCATCGGGATATCAGGCTTTAACCAGCTCTCAGAAACTACAGCTATATCGAATGCATCTGCCTCAGACCGTACCTAATCTATTTCTGATCATAAGCTCTGGATGTTTTTTTGGAGAATGCTTAGGTGACAAGCAAGTAATTCTTGTAGAGAATCGCGAGAAAGGCTAGACGCGTGGTTATGTTCTGTTTACCCCCTTGCAAGGATATAATAGAACCCTCATGCAAATCGAAGCTGAAGCATTGAAAGATAAGTGTCCGTGTTTGGTGTAGATGTTGTGACCAGTACACTTTAACCGACATTATCTTTAATTCTGACAATGGAAATCTGCTATAACCGTACATGCGCTCGTATATGAGCCGTGTCATGAAAAACAACAACATGAAAGAAGTATAGACCCAGATTAGCCGTCATATTGCTGTTATAACAGTTGATCACGCTTTACACCTTTAAGAGTGATATTGGACAGAATAAGTGGCAAACACTCTAGATCCTGATCAGTCGCCACGTCCAGTCTACACAATCCAAATGTATCGATTTTCTTTGCAATTTTATAAAATGTAAAAATTTCGTTTTGTTTGCACACGTGTTAAATTCGAAATGTGACACTTTTACACATATGTAACTGTTACGTATGCGTACAGTTGTACGCATATGTAACACATATGTTACGTATTCGTATGTGTGACATATGCACACTCACACTACTCTATGCTTGCAAGAAATGAGAACCAACGTTGGCATCATTGTATCCTTGGGTACTGTAACAAAGACATTATCATTTATTATTTCTGAGGTTTCCAGGAGAACGTATGAAAAGAAATTTGTTTTCGGAATCGAGACAATCCCACTTAATAAAGCATTACAGAAATTGCATGATACCCCATCACTGCAGACAACAAGTATGTAACTTTTCTCAACATGATATGCAAAGTCACAATTCTGATGTCAATCAATCACTATAACTCTGTTTTTAAAAGTAACGATACTGACCCATTTTCTGCCATCAACCTAGTTCTAGTCAATATCAATGATTACATAAAACTGATCAAAATGCATTGATTTGTTCTCAACCTATCAACCCATTTATGCCTAGCGTCCCATAAAAGAGACATTTGCAAACAGTGTAGACCCAGATTAGACGCCGGTCTACACTGTTTGCATCAAATAAAGAAATTTCTATAAAACATGGTAACAATAAGAATTAACCAGACACTCCGTCTATTGGAAATGAACCGGTCGAAAGAATCACGGTAGAAGAGTTCACTTGGCATAAACGGGTTACGCAAAAACTCCATTTTGACGTCAACTGTTGAAAATTTGGCCCATTTAAATCCTAATATAAATCTTGTTAAAATCAAAGCATATACAGTCAGTCCTCTTTATACCGACACTCGATACAACGACAAAATTCGATTTAACGATAATTTTACGGTCACAAAACCCTCCCCCAGGAAGTGACAGCTAATCAGAAATTATGCAAGAAATTTTAATACTTTAAGAAACATATGTTTTGGATATTTGTTAGAATCGCTTCAGTGAGGCGATTCTGACAAATATCCAAGACATAAATTATATAAGGAAATAAGAATAATATAAGGCCTTTCTTACATGTCATTCTGCTCATTAAAGATTATTTACAACAGCAAATTTATTTTATCGGCAAAAATGTTTGGGAACAATTGCTGTCGTTGTAACGAGGGTTCACTGTAAAAATGTGATCGAAAGTCATTCTTTTGTTCTCTCACGATATTATTAAACGGAAACCAAATTTTGTCATCAAGGGCTAAAACATTGTCCAAAAGTGATGAAATGTTCCCATTTACAATTCCATACAAAGGCTGAAGAAAATTCACACACACAAAAAAAACAAATATATATATTAAAAAAAAATCGTTATAGAGCGGACACAAACTGCGGACAGACGGCAGACGAACGAATGAACACTCGCCGGTAAACATAATTGATCCTTGATGGTGGCGGGTATAGAAATTATGACGACGTTCAAGTTATGGTTTTAAGTTTCCTCTAGAACAAAAATAAATAAATAAAGGGTGAGATAACACAAATCTTAAAATTATCTGTGGATTCACTACATAAGGAAGTTAATCACTTCATGAAAACATTCATAAGGTTATCATGCCTTTGCCCCACGTGTTTACAATGATCAGTAAATAAAAAGACAACAAGAAATATCTTCCTCCAGAATATCTTTACGCATAGCATTCTGAGTAAAAATTTTAGCACACACCATATTGACACTTTATCTTATTATCACCGAAAAAAAAAAAACAGGTTTTGATAGTTCATGCAAATTGACTCCACTGGAGACAATTTGCATGAAATGCCAAATAGTGTTTCCTGGGAAAATAAGAGACTCATCATCAGATGTCGTCTGCCGAATTTGCCCATGGAGAAGTAAAGGTTAAAAACAAGATATTCGGCGAGGGTAGCAATAATAATTATAATGCTTTTGTTAACCCTTAAACTGCTAATCGCAACAATTGTTGTCTGCTTTGTCATCAGCTTGTGGTTTCAAAAATCATTTTTGCAAACAGTGTGACCAAGATCAGACTGTAGGAGCAGTCTGATCAGAGTCTAGATGTTTGCCTGTATGCAAAAACAGGTTTGAAAAGTTTGCAAGATTACTCAGCAGACGACATAAACAGACGACATTTTCAGATGCAGGTTTTCTTGGCATTTTAAGGGTTAAGAATAAAGAACAAAAGCATATGAACAACTGAAATTTAATTCAATTACTTGAGCCGTGATGTCAGAAAACATAACTTCGGACATGTACGTCCAATGAAGATTCAGATCAGCCTGCGCATCGGTACAGTCTGATCAGAATCTTCACTGCGCGCGTTTTGGATATCTAAGGATGCAAAGTTTCTTCATGCTCCCAAAGAAGACTCAAATCAGACTGCGCGAATGCGCAGGCTGATTTGAGTCTTCGTTTGGCGCACATGTCAGAAGGTACGTTTTCCCATATTGTGGCTCATTTGTACGGTATCAAATAAATAAGTACTAATGACCTGATACAATCAGATCCACACCAAACCACCAACACCTTAGGGAAAGACAGACAAACATAATAAAGCAGCCACAAAATGAACAGATGGCAAGAAGATTTGGCAACTCTTTCCCGAAAAGGTGGCAACTCTATTACCCAAAGTTAAATGAATTTGTCCTATACTTATATAATTATTTAAAGAAAATCATTAGAAAGTGAAACACTACATAATTACCGCAATGAAAGAACCGCCTTGGAACTCGCTCATAGATCATACTGCCAAACTTGGCTAAAATTTCTTCTGTGATTTTTTTGAGAAGTTATTAACCCTAGTCCTGCTCGACCTGGATAAGTCCTGTCTTTGCAAACAGTGTAGATCCAGATCAGTTGGCTTCTGAAGAAGCCAACTGATCTGGCCCTGGACTGTTTGCCATCAAGTATGTGAATTTATATCAACAATCTGGATCGAGTAATTTCATTGGCTGAAAACTAGAAATGGGTGTGGCGTCTTATTTTATTCAGCAGGACAAGGGTTTATTCATTTACGCCGATTGGACGACTCTTATACCTAAACTTTTCGGACCGGTCCGTTTTTAATAATTTTGTTAGTATTTTAGTATTAATATCTGGTTAGTTTTTATTACTAAATCTTCTATAAAAATTTCTGTATTTAATGCAAACAGCGTAAACCTAGATCAGACGCCGCACTCTGTCGCATGTGAACTGTGTCTATACTCTGTTCCAATATATTTTTATGGGACGCTAAAACGATTTTCCATTCTAAAAATAACTGCCAACATTAAACAAAACAGCGGGTAAGCATGAAAATTTTCACTTGGTAGAGAATTACACGCAGAAACGTTCACTATGATGCAGTCGTTATAGTATTAAATTTCTAAATCGTTTATGGAGAAATAACTTTAAGCCATTTTCAAATTTTAAGTTTGTGGTACATTCCAATTGTCATGGGGAAACAGTTCTATACACATCCATTACGAAAACATGCCTATTTAAATATACTGATAATTTTCCCACCAAAATATGAAAATTTTCAGATAAAAAATTCTGATATTTTTCATATTTCTGCTCAAAACATAGATTGTGGGTACTTGTTAGAACCGCCTCGCCGAGGCGGTTCGCCTCGCCGAGGCGGTTCTAACGAGTACCCACAATCTATGTTTTGAGCAGAAATAAGAAAAATAATGTAAACCCCTGTAAACCCCAGTTTTACTATATAAAAGTGGGGTTTAAGGGGTCAGAATTATATAGGCATGTTTTCGTAATGTCCATTGGTTATGACTGCACCCAAGACTTAAATCCCATTGGTTGTTTCGGAAGAGCTGTCATTTGAAGGCTTGCTATTAAAAAAAAAAGAAAAATAAAACAGTTGGCATGGTAACCAATTAGAATAGCTGACGGTCATGACACTATTATAGAATATATAACGTTTACAACATCAGTGGCATGTTCAGTTAAGATCGTTTTACTATCATAGAGAAGACGTTATTTAGGTTTGTCGTGCGAATAAGAGCCTTTTGAGTCTGTGCGGACAGCGAAGGCCTGATCAGACTGCGCGGGTGCGCAGTCTGATCATGGCCTTAGCTGTCCGCAAACATAATTATTTGATGCTATAGAATATATCAATGGAAAGCATAGGGCTGGATACAACTTTACGCGTGCAAGGGATGAATCTTAATCTGCGAAGCTAGACAAGTTCAAGACGTCTTTTCGTTTGACTATGCACATTTAATGTACAGACGCACAGAAGATGGACGGAAAGTGAGTACTGTAGCTCATCACACTAGAGATCATCTCGAGCTTCTCTCGTGGTTATTTAGTTGTAGCTTAGAGGGAAATCAGGTACAATTTCAATCGCTCAAATGTCTTCGGAACCTCCGACATTTGTTCCAGACAGGGGTAGTTCGAACCAATGAGGGTTAATCATAGGGCCAGGTCAGGAGGTAAAGGGGAATGAATAAGGGATTTTTTTAGGATCTTCTATAAAATAATTGTATGTTGTAATAATTAGAATTGCATCGATAAGATGAGTTTTATGAGTATGCACAACATATATTTTGATGATGAAATAAGAAACTGTCCCTAAAATATACCTAAATAGTTGTTTTCTTGAGCTATCGGAAGTATCTCCATAGGACACGAAAACGTGATTGAATCAGCCATTAGTACGGGTTCCAGTACTCAATTTTTGCTAAGCATAGAATCTGAAAATATATGAATTATTTTGATGTAGGAAGGAAGCCTTGATATGTCTGTCTATAAAACATTTGAATAGCAGATATGAATAGCAGATATGCATAATCGGCATTTCGCGGAAACTTGCACATTTATATAGAGGCCTATTTGATACTTAACAAATTCTTGTGTATTCAGGTTATAACCATAAAAAAAAGAGACAACGTTCTTAAACAGAAAGCAAAATGTTTATTTTCTCATGTGCATATGAAACATAAAGCCATGAATGACACTCCGGCTATTTTCCGCATTTAAGGGAGTGTACCACGAAAACCTGTCTGGCATCAATTTTTAGGGGCGGTTTACCGCCACTAGATTTATTATACCGCTTTTCAACTATCCGTTCAGCTGAAAAATACCTACCTAATAACTACCCAAAATCGTCCCCAGTATAGTTCCCTGCTAACGCTGATAACGCTAAATTCTGCATTATACTTATTAGCTTTATGCACTCCGATGCTTATAAATAGCGACTAAATGAACTAAAGCAAAGGAAACGTCAAACTTTTGAAGAAATATGATTTTGATCATAGTGTGTACAATATCGGCGGACGAATATGAATACTCAAGTTTTCCAGTAAAGCAAACCAAACCTACAGCGGTGCCTAACAAGCAGAGGTGATTTTAAGAATTCGCAATAGAAGGGTAGCTCCCCCCATTGAGACATAAAGTGGGATGGGAAGGATCAAAACCCACAAGGTGCGAGGCATTAGCTCTCCTATTAATTATTCTACGTGAATAAGAAAGAAAAAAATACCATGTTTACCCTAAACATTCTGACACCTTACCATACTTGCCTCCAAAATTAAAAAAGCTTATTGATCTGCCCTTTTATTTATCTAAAGGTGCCAGATGAGTCACATTCAGTAACGACTCTAATCACTCCGCGTTCTGCTCTGGGTCCACACTGTTTGCTCAGACCGGGTAAATACAGTAAATGCCAATTAGCCGGCGTCCTTTATAATGATGTATTAACAGCAGATGCAATAAGCCCCATTTAGCTGTTTTTTTTTGTTTGTTTTTTTTTTTGTTTGTTTGTTTGTTTTTGTTTTGTTTTTTTTTTGTTTTTTTTTTGTTTGTTTTTGTTTTGTTTTTTTGTTGTTTTTTTTTTTTTTGTTTTTTTTTTTTTTTGTTTTTTTTTTTTTGTTATTGGATATAAAAATGAATAATGTTTAAGCCACAATTGATTAAAAAATTCCAAAGTAAATTACTAAACAAAACTAACAATAAATAAAATAAAATAAAATAAATAAATAAAAAATAAAAATAGAAAAAGTTTGCGAGGTGCCAATACGACAATTTAGTCTGCTACAGACAGTCACACTCCAGCGATGTATCCATTACACCACGCCAATATAGTTTATATATTTGGTATGCTCATGGCGCTATCGCCGAACAATTAACGGATAAGTCCGAAAATGCACGAGATGTTATTTTTAGTCATGCTTACCTAAAAACGGATTTTGGATGAACTCGTCCAACCTTTGACACGACGGTAAACATTCACCGAATGATAATATTGAGCTGTATAGCTGAAACTTAAAGAAAAAACTTCTCTGAACCAAAGGGCGTTAAGTAGGCGCGATCATCATGAATCTTACTCAAAATGTTTGTCTTGATGAGTTCTAGATCAAGTTTGGACCTGGGTCATTATGACCTATATTTCATGGTCCAGTGACATTCTTAAGTGTTTTTCATTTAGGTCAGTTTCTCAATAACTGTTTGTCCTACAGCAGTGATACTTGGCACTTGCAGACATCTTAGCAAAGCCTCTTGAATGCAGTCATCTATATTTGACCTTGACCTATATTTCACGGTTCACTGACTTTGTTAAGTTTTTGCAAATTGGTCAGTTTCTCAGTAATTATTGGTCTTACAGCCAGTGATACTTAGTTTGCATACATCTTAGCATGCCTCTTAAGTGCAATCATTCATATTTGACCTTGATCTATATTTCATGGTCCAGTAGGCATGTTACATTGTCTTACTTGTTAACATAATCATCATGAATCTTGGTCAGAATGTTTGCCTTGATCGCATATGGGTCAGGTTCTCTAAGTGCTATCATACTCAGGTGAACGTTACAGAGCCATCATGGCCCTCTTGTTCAGCTGAAGGACGCCCCATCCACTACATTTAGCTGTGAGAGGCCTCCAGAAATCGGGGCAAATCCCGCACTCTGTAGTAATCTCTGAAAAGAAAACGTTACCCTAGGCGCGGCTCTACTAACCACAGAAAAAGGCAGGGAAGGAGCTATTCCTAAGCTGTCTTTTCGCACAACAAAGATGGCATCCTATGCGAATAAAGTTTATGTATGCTTGCTTGTAACCAAACCGGGAAAGGTTTACAGCGACGGGTTTGACTGAAAAAAGATGATGATGTGAAATCTTGAGCATGTTTAATTTAGTTTCTTTTTGTTGTGTGAATGCACCGTCCGTCAGTTGGTAATTGTAACCGGTTAACGGTGCGCATGTAGAAATCGCGAGGAAGGTATCAGTTTCCCTTTTAGTAGAGTGCATAGGAATATCTCTATTCAATAAAAAACAAACATCTCTTATTGAAATGCAGATATCCCTAAATGAAATGCAGATATATGTATTTAATTTAGAAATTCAGATATCTCATTTTAAATACAGATATACGCATTTCTGTTAGAGATACCTGTATTTTAAATGCAGATTATCCAGAATTCAGCTTAATTAGAGATGCCTCTACTTGAAATGCAAATATCTGTATTTGATATGTAGATATCTCTAATTGAAATACAGATATCTATTTATAATCGAAAATCAATAAATTGAGATGCCTGTATTTCAAATATCAATATCAGCATTTCGGTTAGACATATGTTTATTTCAATTACAGATATCTGTATTTCAAATAGATATTCTGTAATTCAGAAAAATGCAGATATCTGTATTTATTAAAAGAAATATTTTTATTTGAAATGCAGATATCTGCATTAAATGGATAAAACCCCAAACGGTTTGCCATTTTTATACCCCGCCACACGATAGTGGCGGGGTATAATGGTTTCACGTTGGACGTACGTGTGTCTGTCCGTCCGTCCGAATTTCGTTTCCGGATGATTTGAGTAAACTTCAATGGATTTTCACCAAACTTGGTATGTGCATTGATATTGTGAAGATCTGCTTTGGTATTGCTGATGGGCAAATTTTGACGAAGTTATTTGCCAGAGACGCGCCTAGTTTTCGTTTCAGGGCGATAACTTGAGTAAACTTCATCGATTTTCACAAAACTTGGTATGTGCATATATATTTTGGAGATCTGGTTTGGGATTGCTGATGGGTAAATTTCGGCAAATTTTGACGGAGTTATCTGCCAAGACACGCCCATATTTTCGTTTCCGGACGATAACGAGTAATTGTCAAGGGATTTTAACCAAACTTGATACATGCATTGATATGAAGTAGATCTGGATTAGGATTGCTAATGGGCAAATTTCGTCAACGGGGTATTATAGTTTAACTTTTTTTTTGAGCACTGTATGCATTGCTTTATTTTTTTATTTCAACGTAAATCCCAATCAGTTCAAGAGCTTAGGCAACCGCCCCCATGAGCACTCTCAGTACTTTGATTAAATTTCGCATGCAAACTACATTTCAAATAAAACTTCTACTGTTTTCTAGCATCTGTAAAAAGGTACAGTCGACTCTCGTTTTTCTTGACCTCGCTTATCTCGAATAACCGCTTATCTCGAAGTGAAATTCTGGTCCCTGTTTTAACAGGGAAATCTAAGAACAGGTAATAAAATATTGTGGAAAAGAGGAGAAATTGCTCCTAAGGAGCAGTTTCTCCTCTTTTCCACAATATTTCAATACGTCTCTAACTTCAGTAGTCAAATTACATATCCATTTGTTAAATGTGGTTGTTCGATTTATTGTTTTCCTCACTTCTGCAACTCTGATATTTCGAGGTACGGATATCTCGAAGTGTTTCAGGGAGTCCCTTGGAATTCGAGATAACGAGAGTCGACTGTATATAAAAATGGATTAACACCAAACAATTTTCGATTTTTCGTCCAATATGGCGGCCGCTATGATGAGCTTGTAAGAAAAATTCATGACACCATTTTGAATGTCCATAATTTCAAAACCTTTGTTGACGAGCTACTCTGGGTAAGCATGTATGAAGACCGAACATAATAAGCGACGTAATTTCCGCATACAGAAAGCGACAAGAATGCTAATCTATGTTCAGACATCAAGTGTACAGATTAGTCTATCACGAGTTTGGTAAATTTTACCTGTGTACTATAGGCTAAATGAAAATTAAGCTAATATCATGCAAAATGAAAGCATCATTCCGAAATGCAATTAGTTTCTAACATACAATCTTTATATTCAAAAGCTTTTTGTTTTATTTTTGTTTTTTCATTTATTTATTTTTTTTTTTTTTTTTTTTTTTTTTTTTTTTTTTGTTTTGTAAGATACGTACGTGTATATGGTTTATAACCAAGAAGCATTTTATTTTATATTGAATCATTATTGTGTCAGCTAGTCTGAAATATTTGACTGTACACTTCATTTATACCAAGTTGACTCTCCTATCTCAGCTCTTTGGACCACATTACGAAAACATGCCTATTCAAATATACAGAAAATTTCACCTCCAAAAACTGAAACTTTTCAGATAAAAAGCTATGATATTTTTCACATTTCTGCTCAAAACATAGATTGTGGGTACTCGTTAGAACCGCCTCGCCGAGGCGGTTCTAACGAGTACCACAATCTATGTTTTTGAGCAGAAATAAGAAAAATAATGTATACCCCTGTAAATCCCAGTTTTACTATATAAAAGTGGGGTTTCATGGGGTCAATATTACATAGGCATGTTTTCGTGATGGGTCCATTTCCAATAGAAGTGGTATCTGGTTAGTTTTTATTATTACGATGTTTTATAGACATTCCTATATTTAATACAAACCGTGTAGATCCTAATCAGACGCCGCGTTCTGTAGCGTCCGAGCTGGGTCTACACTACAGTTGACACTCGTTATTTGGACCTCGCTTATCTCGAATAACCGCTTATCTCGAAGTGAAAATTTGGTCCCTGCCTAAAGATGAAAATCTAACAATAGGTAACAAAATACTGTGGAAAAGAGGAGCAATTTCTCCTCTTTTCCACATAATTTTCAAATTATCTCGAATTTCAAGAGTCCAATTACACATATATTTGTTAAATGTGGTTAATCGAATTAGTTTTTCCTCAATTCTGTAAATCTTATATGTCGAAGTGCGGATATCTCGAAGTATTTCAGAGAGTCCCTTGGAATTCGAGCTAACGAGAGCCGACTGTATTTGCTAATGTCTATTTTACAGGGTCCAGTTGTTCAAAGCTAACAACGTCGTTAGTTAACGATTCGTTAAAATTTACATCGAGTGATACGCAAATATGCTGAAATTTTTTGCTGAAAAAATGTGAGTAGCTTTTGCAGTGCAAAAGCTACTCACATTTTTTCAGCAAAAAATATCAGAATATTGTATATTGAATCCGATAAAACAGTTAACGAAATGACCCTTAACGAGCTCGTTAAGCTAACGACGCTTTGAACAACTGGGCCCAGGACGCTAGGCATAAATGGGTGAACTGGATTATAAATGTAATATCTGATTCAGTACCCCCACCCCCGTGCCATCTCAGTTTTCTCAATTAAAAAAAAATAAACTGAAACCTCAAACTAACGACAAGGCATTTTTCCTAGTACTGTAAATATTAACTTTATCACAGTCTTGGCTAATTCAGCAGATTTTAAATTGATAATATTTTCTTATTTTTTTGTCGAGAAAACAGGATCTGATATTTCGTGCAAATTGACTCCATTGGGGACATTTTGCAGAAAACGTCAAAACCTGTTTTCGGGAGAGAATAAGAAACATATTTTAATATGCCCTCTGCTGAACATTTTACCCAGCATTCTAAGCATAACTTCCGCGTCTATACAAGTATCCTTACGACGTTTAGATTATTAAATTTCCGTGTTTTTTGTCATGCTGTTTAAGTGGTGAATAATACCTTTTCGGGCAAAAAGGAGGCTTAATGCACATGAAACCAGCAGGGACCAAAGGAGAAGAGACAGATACCTCTGTCAAAATAGTTTTATTCTGTCAAAATAGTTTTGTCCCTTTCTGAAAAGGGGTCTACTCTATAAGGAATGAATTTGCTCCCTTAGGGAGCAAATTCATTCCTAATAGAGTAGACCCCTTTTCAGAATGGGACAAAACATTTTTGACAAGGGGGCAAATACATTCCTTATAGAGTAGACCCCTTTTCAGAATGGGACAAAATCTTTTGGACAGAGTAGTTAGGGAGCAAATTCATTCTTTGTTGAGTAGACCCCTTTTCAGAATGGGACAAAACTTTTTCGAAAGAGTAGTAAGCAAATTCTTTCCTAATATAGTAAGGGTACTGGTGCTCAGGGAAGCAAACAGGACGTATACAAAAGTTGTCTCCCTTGTGAAAAAAAATGGTGGCCTTATCTTCAAACGTATTCTTCGCCTTAAGTTTCTGATTATCGCCTTTGCTTTTCATGTTTACAGAATCTTCGAGCGATACAGTCTCTATTGATGAAAAGTTCATGTTTAGTATTCAAATTTTCAGCAGACGACATATTGAAATATTTTCTTACTTTTTTCTAGAAAACAGGATTTGACAATGGAGATGATTTGACAGGATTTGACAATGGAGACGATTTGACAGGATTTGACAATGGAGACGATTTGACAGGATTTGACAATGGAGACGATTTGACAGGATTTGACAATGGAGACGATTTGCGTGAAATGTCAAATTTTGCTTTTCGGGAAAAATAAAAAAAAAAATATCACAAATTTGTCGTCTGCTGAATTAGTCCAGAGAGTGGTAAAAGTTGAGACATTGATCAGAAATTCAATAGATTCGCTCTTCACATGCATAAAGCCCCCTTTCGCCTCCTGCGGCCAACACAATAATACTATCAAATATTTGAACCCTAACGAGAGAAAATGAGCCTTTGGACGTCTGCCCAGCGAAGATAGAGATCAGCACATGCATCCGCACAGTCCGAGTTTTCACTGCCAGCATGAAGAAAACGTAGGGGCTTGGTTTTCCAAAGAGAGCCTAGCGAAGTCTCTGGTCAGACTGAGCAGATGCCCAGGCTGATCTGAGTCTTCGCTGGTCGTAAATATCATATCGAGGGTTGAGCGCAAGACTGTAGTAACTCAAACATATTTTTGAAAACCCTTGTTTAGGGGCAACTTTGACCCCTTTGTAAACAATGAAAATTTAGGTGCCATTGCTCATACGAGCAATGGCACCTAAATTTCCATTGTTTACAGAAAGAAATGTTGTAATCTTCATAACGCCTTCATGGTGAGGAGATGAAGTAGTGAGAAAAACAACCATCTGACTTGCTACAGTCTTGCGATCAACCCTCGATATGGTACGTTAACTCATGTTACGCCCTATATAAGTGCCTGACAACTTCCGTTTATGTTAGTGTAACTAGTTAGGACGGTTTAAACGACGAATGTGTCTGTCTGTCTGTCAAAGGTAAGCACCTTTAACCCATTCTAATCTGAAAAACCTCGAAAGGGGTAATTGATAAACAGTGCAGAACCAGATCAGACGCTGTAGACACGGTGTCTCTTCATGCTCTACACTGTTTGCATTAAATGCAGGAAATTCTATAAAACATAGTAATAATCAAAATTAACAGGACACCCTGTGATTGAGTTGTGGTAGAAGAGTCCATTCGATGTTATTGGATTAAAAATATATTGGTGCTATTTTGGTCCCAGAGAGTACTGTATATAACATTTTGTTCAATCCGTCCGTAGATGGATGTCTGTGTGTCTCCTTTCACTTTCTTATCTAGAAAGTAAATGAAACTTAAACAAAAACAGGTGAATATCCAAGGAAGAGAACGTGAACTGGCATTTTGACACTGATAGAAATGTCAGCAGCCTCTGAGTCTGTGAGTCCGTCCACTTGACTTTTTTTTTGTTTTGTCTGGAACATAACTCGAAATACCACAAACAAATGAAACAAAACTAAGATTAATGAAAGAGGATAAAGTGAAGACGTGCACAGTACGAAATCTACTTATTTTCAAATTATTGGAAAAGTTATCTCCTAATATTATTTACGTATATCACGATATTTTGAAGCATACAAAAACAGATGAACAGCTAAGGAAGAGAACTATTTATTATTATTATTATTATTAGAACATATTTTTTTTTTCTTATTGTTGTATTAACACGAAAACATGCATATATAATTTATAATTTTGCCCCCCTTAAACCCCAATTTTATATAGTAAAACTGGGGTTTATGGGGGTATACATTATTTTTCTTATTTCTGCTCAAAACATAGATTGTGGGTACTCGTTAGAACCGCCTTGCCGAGGCGGTTCTAATGAGTAACCACAATATATGTTTTGAGCAGAAATATGAAAAAAATAACAGCATTGTTTATCTGAAAATTTTCATTTTCTGGTGGTAAAATTTTCAATATATTCGAATTGGCATGCAAATAGGCATATTTTCGTAATGGTTGTCATTCCATGCTTTTATAACGGTGCTTTTGCAGAGCTCCATTCTCTTCTGTGATTATAGTCTTTCTTAAATGTCATCATAGCTATTTTAAGACGAACTGATACTCTTGGTGCTTTTGGAGGGACGTTGTTCCGTTCCTTGACTGTGGACTTTCCAGAATGTAGTCATATCTATTTTAAAAGAAATTGATACATTTGATGGCTTTTGGAGGGACATGTTCCGTAAGTGTGGACTTCCCTGATTATTGTCGTAGCTGTTTTTAGGGAAATGATAACATTGGCGCATTGAGAGGGTGTGCTCCGTTCCATGTCCATCGACTTTGATGAAGATCGTCATTCCAGCTTTTAAGGGGAATCGATACTTTCGATGCTTTGGGAGGAATGTGTTCCGTTCTGTGGCTAATGAATATCGTTATTCCAGCTTTCAAGGGAATTGTTACAGTTAGTGCTTTGGGAGGGCTGCGTTCCGTTCCGTGACTGTTGACCTTTATGAATATCGTTATTCCAGCTTTTAAGGGGAATGGTTACATTTGATGCTTTGTGGGGGATTTGTTCAGTTCCGTGACTGTTGACCTTAATGAATATCGTTATTTCAGCTTTTAAGAGGAATTAATACAGTTGGTGTTTTGGTGGTGGTGGTGGCTGGGGAGGTGTGTGTGCGGTGCGATGGGTGGGTGGGGTGTAGAGCTGGTGTGTACCGTTCAGTGACTGTGGACTTTGGTGAATATCGTTATTCCAGCTTTTAAGAGGAATCGATACACATGGTCCTTCGAGAGGAATATGTTCCGTTCTATGTCTGTTGACTTTGACGAATATCTATCCAGCTTTTAAGGAAAATTGATACATTTGTTGCTTTGGCATAGATGTGATCCGTTCCGTGACTGTTGACTTTGATGAATATCGTTATTCCAGCTTTTAAGGAAAATTGATACATTTGTTGCTTTGGCATAGATGTGTTCCGTTCTATGTCTGTTACTTTGATGAATATCGTTATTCCAGCTTTTAAGGAAAATTGATACATTTGTTTCTTTTGCATAGATGTGTTCCGTTCTATGTCTGTTGACTTTGATGAATATCGTTATTCCAGCTTTTTAGGAAAATTGATACATTTGTTGCTTTGGCATAGATGTGTTCCATTTTATGTCTGTTGACTTTGATTAATATCGCTATTCCAGCTTCTCCACGAAAGAATGTCGCCGACCTCGGCGGGGCTTGAACCCGCGACCTCCTGGTCTCCAGTCGGACGGCGCATCCAACTGAGCCACCGAGGCCGGCTAGGCATAGATGTGTTCTGCTCTCTGTCTGTTGACTTTGATGAATATTGTTATTCCAGCTTTTAAGGAAAATTGTTACATTTGTTGTTATGGCATATATGTGTTCCGATCTATGTCTGTTGACTTTGATGAATATCGTTATTCCAGCTTTTAAGGAAAATTGATACATTTGTTGCTTTGGCATAGATGTGTTCCGTTCTATGTCTGTTGACTTTGACGAATATCTGTTCCAGCTTTTAAGGAAAATTGATACATTTGTTGCTTTGGCATAGATGAGTTCCGTTCTATGTCTGTTTACTTTGATGAATATCGTTATTCCACCTTTTAAGGAAAATAGATACATTTGTTGCTTAGGCATAGATGTGTTCCGTTCTATGTCTGTTGACATTGATGAATATCGTTATTCCAGCTTTTAAGGAAAATTGATACATTTGTTGCTTTGGCATAGATGTGTTCCATTTTATGTCTGTTGACTTTGATGAATATCGTTATTCCAGCTTTTAAGGAAAATTGATACATTTGTTGCTTTGGCATAGATGTGTTCCGTTCTATGTCTGTTGACTTTGATGAATATCGTTATCCCAGCTTTTTAGGAAAATTGATACATTTGTTGCTTTGGCATAGATGTGTTCCATTTTATGTCTGTTGACTTTGATGAATATCGTTATTCCAGCTTTTAAGGAAAATTGATACATTTGTTGCTTAGGCATAGATGTGTTCCGTTCTATGTCTGTTGACTTTGATGAATATCGTTATTCCAGCTTTTAAGGAAAATTGATACATTTGTTGCTTTGGCATAGATGTGTTCCATTTTATGTCTGTTGACTTTGATGAATATCGTTATTCCAGCTTTTATGGAAAATTGATACATTTGTTGCTTTGGCATATATGTGTTCCGTTCTATGTCTGTTGACTTTGATGAATATCGTTATTCCAGCTTTTAAGGAAAATTGATACATTTGTTGCTTAGGCATAGATGTTTTTGTTTGTGTTGAGGTTTTACGGCCCAGTCAACCCAATGGGGTCATGTCGAGCGCGGTCAGTTTACCTAACCACACGTTTACTGGGCAGGCTTAGTCCTCTAAGCGGTTAACCAGTATTGTGCACATTCTTTCGCCAGAAACTGACAACTGCCCTTCTTGAATCAGCGGAAGAGAGAGAATGACCGTAGAAAATATTTCATGATCAATCTCCACGAAAGAATGTCGCCGACCTCGGCGGGGGTTGAACCCGCGACCTCCTGGTCTCCAGTCGGACGGCGCATCCAATTGAGCCACCGAGGCCGGCTAGGCATAGATGTGTTCTGCTCTCTGTCTGTTGACTTTGATGAATATTGTTATTCCAGCTTTTAAGGAAAATTGTTACATTTGTTGCTATGGCATATATGTGTTCCGATCTATGTCTGTTGACTTTGATGAATATCGTTATTCCAGCTTTTAAGGAAAATTGATACATTTGTTGCTTTGGCATAGATGTGTTCCGTTCTATGTCTGTTGACTTTGACGAATATCTGTTCCACCTTTTAAGGAAAATAGATACATTTGTTGCTTAGGCATAGATGTATTCCGTTCTATGTCTGTTGACATTGATAAATATCGTTATTCCAGCTTTTAAGGAAAATTGATACATTTGTTGCTTTGGCATAGATGTGTTCCATTTTATGTCTGTTGACTTTGATGAATATCGTTATTCCAGCTTTTAAGGAAAATTGATACATTTGTTGCTTTGGCATAGATGTGTTCCGTTCTATGTCTGTTGACTTTGATGAATATCGTTATTCCAGCTTTTTAGGAAAATTGATACATTTGTTGCTTTGGCATAGATGTGTTCCATTTTATGTCTGTTGACTTTGATGAATATCGTTATTCCAGCTTTTAAGGAAAATTGATACATTTGTTGCTTAGGCATAGATGTGTTCCGTTCTATGTCTGTTGACTTTGATGAATATCGTTATTCCAGCTTTTAAGGAAAATTGATACATTTGTTGCTTTGGCATAGATGTGTTCTGCTCTCTGTCTGTTGACTTTGATGAATATCGTTATTCCAGCTTTTATGGAAAATTGATACATTTGTTGCTTTGGCATATATTTGTTCCGTTCTATGTCTGTTGACTTTGATGAATATCGTTATTCCAGCTTTTAAGGAAAATTGATACATTTGTTGCTTAGGCATAGATGTGTTCTGCTCTCTGTCTGTTGACTTTGATGAATATTGTTATTCCAGCTTTTAAGGAAAATTGTTACATTTGTTGCTTTGGCATATATGTGTTCCGTTCTATGTCTGTTGACTTTGATGAATATCGTTATTCCAGCTTTTAAGGAAAATTGATACATTTGTTGCTTTGGCATAGATGTGTTCCGTTCTATGTCTGTTTACTTTGACGAATATCTGTTCCAGCTTTTAAGGAAAATTGATACATTTGTTGCTTTGGCATAGATGAGTTCCGTTCTATGTCTGTTTACTTTGATGAATATCGTTATTCCACCTTTTAAGGAAAATTGATACATTTGTTGCTAAGGCATAGATGTGTTCCGTTATATGTCTGTTGACATTGATGAATATCGTTATTCCAGCTTTTAAGGAAAATTGATACATTTGTTGCTTTGGCATAGATGTGTTCCGTTCTATGTCTGTTGACTTTGACGAATATCTGTTCCAGCTTTTAAGGAAAATTGATACATTTGTTGCTTTGGCATAGATGTGTTCCGTTCTATGTCTGTTGACTTTGATGAATATCGTTATTCCAGCTTTTAAGAAAAATTGATACATTTGTTGCTTTGGCATAGATGTGTTCCGTTCTATGTCTGTTGACTTTGACGAACATCTGTTCCAGCTTTTAAGGAAAATTGATACATTTGTTGCTTTGGCATAGATGTGTTCCGTTCTATGTCTGTTGACTTTGATGAATATCGTTATTCCCGATTTTAAGGAAAATTGATACATTAGTTGCTTTGGCATAGATGTGTTCCGTTCTATGTCTGTTGACTTTGATGAATATCGTTATTCCAGCTTTTAAGGAAAATTGATACATTTGTTTCTTTGGCATAGATGTGTTCCGTTCTATGTCTGTTGACTTTGATGAATATCGTTATTCCAGCTTTTAAGGAAAATTGATACATTTGTTGCTTAGGCATAGATGTGTTCCGTTCTATGTCTGTTGACTCTGATGAATATCGTTATTCCAGCTTTTAAGGAAAATTGATACATTTGTTGCTTTGGCATAGATGTGTTCTGCTGTCTGTCTTTTGACTTTGATGAATATCGTTATTCCAGCTTTTAAGGAAAATTGATACATTTGTTGCTTTGGCATATATGTGCTCCGTTCTATGTCTGTTGACTTTGATGAATATCGTTATTCCAGCTTTTAAGGAAAATTGATACATTTGTTGCTTTGGCATAGATGTGTTCCGCTCTCTGTCTGTTGACTTTGATGAATATCGTTATTCCAGGTTTTAAGGAAAATTGTTACATTTGTTGCTTTGGCATATATGTGTTCCGTTCTATGTCTGTTGGCTTTGATGAATATCGTTATTCCAGCTTTTAAGGAAAATTGATACATTTGTTGCTTTGGCATAGATGTGTTCTGCTCTCTGTCTTTTGACTTTGATGAATATCGTTATTCCAGCTTTTAAGGAAAATTGATACATTTGTTGCTTAGGCATAGATGTGTTCCGTTCTATGTCTGTTGACTTTGATGAATATCGTTATTCCAGCTTTTAAGGAAAATTGATACATTTGTTGCTTTGGCATAGATGTGTTCTGCTCTCTGTCTGTTGACTTTGATGAATATCGTTATTCCAGCTTTTATGGAAAATTGATACATTTGTTGCTTTGGCATATATGTGTTCCGTTCTATGTCTGTTGACTTTGATGAATATCGTTATTCCAGCTTTTAAGGAAAATTGATACATTTGTTGCTTTGGCAAAGATGTGTTCTGCTCTCTGTCTGTTGACTTTGATGAATATCGTTATTCCAGGTTTTAAGGAAAATTGTTACATTTGTTGCTTTGGCATATATGTGTTCCGTTCTATGTCTGTTGGCTTTGATGAATATCGTTATTCCAGCTTTTAAGGAAAATTGATACATTTGTTGCTTTGGCATAGATGTGTTCCGTTCTATGTCTGTTGACTTTGACGAATATCTGTTCCAGCTTTTAAGGAAAATTGACACATTTGTTGCTTTGGCATAGATGTGTTCCGTTCCGTGACTATTGACTTTGATGAATATCGTTATTTCAGCTTTTAAGGAAAATTGACACATTTGTTGCTTTGGCATAGATGTGTTCCGTTCCATGACTGTTGACTTTTATGAATATCGTTGTTCCAGCTTTTAAGGAAAATTGATACATTTGTTGCTTTGGGATGGACGTGTTCCGTTTCGTGACTGTTGACTTTTATGAATATCGTTATTCCAGCTTTTAAGGAAAATTGATACATTTGGTGCTTTGGGGTGGATGTGTTCCGTTCCGTGACTGTTGACTTTGATGACTATCGTTATTCCAGCTTTTAAGGAAAATTGATACATTTGTTGCTTTGGTATGGATATGTTCCGTTCCGTGACTGTTGACTTTTATGAATATCGTTGTTCCAGCTTTTTAGAGGAATTGAGTTCATTTGGTGCTTTGGAGGGGGTCGGGGGAGACGTGTGTCGTACCTTGACTGTGTACTTTGATGAATATCATTATTCCAGCTTTTAAGATGAATTGATACATTTGGTGCTTCCGTGTCCGTAGACTTTGAGGAATAGTGTTATACCAGCATTTGAGGGGAATTGATAATTTGTTGCTTTTGGAGGGATGTGTTCCTTTCCGTGACTGTTGAATTTTCTAAATATTATTATATTATTTTCTTAGGGGAATTGATACATTTGCTGCTTTGGAAGGGATCCCAGCAGACACATGACGTCCATACAACGTCGCCTCAACGTCGATGCAACGTCATGACGTTGCATCGATGTTGAGATGACGTTGTATAAACGTCATGTGCCCGTTGGGATGTGTTCCGTTCTCTATCTTTTGAATTTCCTTTATATTATTGACAAATAATTTTTAAGCGGGATTGGTATACCTGGCTCTTTGGGAGGGACGTGCACCGTTTTTTGACTATTGACTTTGAGGAAGATCGTGATCCCAGCTCTAAAGGAAAATTAATACATTTGGTGCTTTGGAGGGATGTGTTCCGTTTCATGACCTTTGACTTTGATGAATATCGTGACACCAGCTCATAAGCAGAATTCATATATTTGATGCTTTAAGAGGGATGTGTTCCGTTCCGTGACTGTTGACTTTGATGAATATCGTGGCACCAGCTTTTAAGGGGAATTGATACATTTGGTGTTTTGGGTGGGATGTGTTCAGTTCCTTAACCTTTGACTTTGATGAACATCGTGATACCAGCTCTTAAGCAGAATTCATACATTTGGTGCTTTTGGAGGGATGTGTTCCGTTCGTGACTGTTGACTTTGATGACTCTCGTGACACCAGCTTTTAAGGGCATTGATACAATTGATGATTTATTAGGGAGGTTTTTCGTTCCATGACAGTTGTATTTCCTTGATATTGTCATATTTATTTTGAATGGGAATCGATACACTTGATGCTTTGGAAGGGATGTGTTCTGTTCCCTAACTAATGAATTAGCCTTAATATTGACAAATTATTTTTAAAGGGGAATTGACAGACTTGGCTTCTGTGTGAGGATATGCTCCGTTCCGTGGCTATTAACTTTGAGAAATATCGTGATCCCAGCTTTAAAGGGAAATTGATACATTTGGCGCTTTGGACGGATGTGTTCCGTTCTGTGACTGTTGACTTTGATGAATATCGTTATACCAGCGTTTAAGGGGAATTGCTACATTTGGTGCTTTGGGAGAGATGGTTCCGTTCCGTGACTGCTGAATTTTCTAAATATTGTCACATTTATTTTATAAGAGGAATTGATACATTTGGTGCTTTGGAAGGGATGTGTTCTGTTCCATTACTGTTGAAATTCTTTATTTTTTACAAATTATTTTTAAGGGGAATTGATTGACTTGGCTCCTTGGGGCGGATGTTTTCCGTTCCATGACTGTTGACTCAGATGAATATAGCAGAATTGATACATTTTTTCATTGAGAGGATGTGTTCTGCTCTGTGACTGTTGACTTCGATGAATATTGTGATACGATCTTTTAAGCGGAATTGATACATTTGTACTTTGGGAGGGATGTGTTCCGTTCCGTGACTGTTGATTTTGATGAATATCGTTATACCAGCTTTTAAGGGGAATCGATACATTTGTGCTTAGGAAGGGATGTGTTCCGTACCTTAACTGTTGACTTTGTTGAATATCTTTATACCAGCTTTTAAGGGGAATTGATACATTTGGTGCTTTGGGCGGGATGTGTTCCGTTCCGTGGCTGTTGAATTTTCTTGATACTATCATATTAGACTTTTAAGGGGAATCGACACAACTTGGTGCTTTGGGAGTGATTTTGTCCGTTCCGTGCCTGTTTACTTCCCTATATATCGTCTTATTAAGTTTAAAGGGAAATTAATACACTTCTTGCTTTTGGGGAAATAGGTTCCGTTCTGTGATTGTTGAATTTCCTTACTATTGTCATATTTAGTATTAATGGGAATTAATATGCTTCGTGCTTTGGAAAGGATGTGTTCTGTTCCGTGACTGTTGACTTACCCAAATATCGTGATATTTAGATTTAATGGAGAATTTATACACTTCGAGCTTTTGGTGGGACGTGTTTCATTCCATGACTGTTGAATTGTCCTATTATTGTCATATTTATTTTTAAGAAGAACTGATACACTTTTTGCTTTGATGACTATCGTTATATCAGCTTTTAAGGGGCATTATTGCATAAAAAGCAGTGCCGCACGTTATTAACAGCCGTATATTAACCGGCGAAAGGCCGTGTATTAACAAGGCAATTCACGCGCTGTTAAATGCAGGGCTACGCAACTTTCAATATGCTCGTACCGGGGCCACGGCGTCACGAGCTGTGTACTGCTCTGTCCCAGAACGGGCCTAATCCGTGCAAATAGCTTTCGCGCGACATCGGTGAAAAGGCGAAACAAAATAGTGCAAGAAATAACGCGAAAAGTAGCAAATGTTCCCAGTTTTTATGCAATATTAGCGATCGAACATGGTTTTTCAATGCATTAAATTCGCCAGGTCCCTTGGGAGGTGTTGAAAACCGCGGCCTTCGGCCTCGGTTTTTAACACCTCCCACGCGACCTGGCGAATGTTAATGCATGAAAAACCATGTTTGATCCCCATATTGATACTGTTCATGCTTTGGAAGGGATGTGTCCCGTTCTGTGATTGTTGAATTTTTAATACAGTTGACTCTCGTTATCTCGACCTCGCTTATCTCGAATAACCGCTTATCTCGAAAGGAAAATCTGGTTCCCGCCTTAAGATGAAAATCTAATAACAGGTAACAAAATATTGTGGAAAAGAGAGAAATTTCTCCTCTTTTCCACAATATTTTCAATATATCTCGAATTTCAAGATTCCAATTACATATACATTTGTTAAATGTGGTTGTTCGATTTATTTTTTCTTCAATTCTGCAATTTTGAAATGTCGAGGTACGGATATCTCGAAGCATTTCAGAGAGTCCCTCAGAATTCGAGATAACGAGAGTCAACTGTACTTTTTATATTTATTTTAATGGGAATTAATACGCTTCGGCCTTGGGAAGGGATGTGTTCCGTTTCGTCACTGTTGAATTTCTTTAATACAGTCAACCCTTTTTATACCGACACTCGATACAACCACAAAGTTCGTTATAATGACAATCTGAATGTCACGAATCTTTTGCATAATAGGTGACAGTTAATGAGAAATTATGCAAGAATATTGCATTAAACGTTCAAGCAACATATTTTTGGATATATGTTAGAATCGCGTCACTGATTCTATGTCAAAACAGTAACTTTTCGACAAAAAAGATCTAGGTTAATCCAAAATTATTATTTCAGTAAACTTTATTAGGCCCTGTACTGCATACTTGGCGTCAGTGCCAATGGCCCTTTGGTTCCGGAGACGAAGATTTTTTAGGTGTTTTGCCATATATGAACATTGTCCCTCTGGTTCCGGAGAAGAAGATTTTTAGGTGTTTTTATCATATATGGACATGGCGACCAGTTTGATCATGTGATCTAGATGTGCCGATCAAACTTTCATTCCCCCGACCCATGGAGGCACCATATGAAATTTGGCTTTGATTGGCCCAGCTGGACTTCTAGTTTCAAAAAAAGAAGAATTTTAAAGTTTTCCCTATATGAGTCTATGTCAAACAAATGACCCCTGGAGCGGGGACATTTTTTACCTCAGGGCTACAGTTTGAATACTTTTGGTAAAGGTCTATAAGATAAGGCTACATAATTGATATCATGAAGATTTTTAAAGTTTTGCCAACAGGAATCTGTGTAAAAAAATATTGACTTTTCCAAAAAAAAAAGTCAAGGTCAACCCAAGGTTATAATTTTTTTCAAACGTCCCCGTTGCTGTATACTAAACCTGCAAGTGATATGCTCTCGACCACTGAAATTTCTAATACACCTTATGAATATTAATGAGCTATAATAAATGTACATGTACCAAATGAATTGATGTTTTGAGAAATAAAAGTCAAAAAGGATTGCCTTTGTAAACAAGGAATACACAAATTCATGAAAATCAGTAAGAATTGTTATTCAATTTCAATCCCAGCTATACAATAAATAATGCCAAATGTACTTGAAGAGACCAAATGTAGTTTGAATAAATCTGAAAAGTCCAGCTGGTTTTCGAAACCAAAATTATTTTACAGTTACAGTATTTTCCGGTTTGAATTGAATCTGTAAGACTGGATTACACTGAGCTTTAGACACGATTGTTAGAAAAGGCAGTTATAGTAAAAGAACATAAATAGATATGTTTTCAGTAAAATGATATTGCAAAAAAAAAACCTTAGTGACAGCTGAGGTGACGATGCAAAATCAGTTGCCAAAAACGTTTAGGTCCCAACTATTTTACAAGCCTTTTTAAGGAATACTAATATTAGATATTTGTCCACACGTTTTTTTTTTTGTTTTTTTTTTGTTTTTGTTTTTTTTTTTTGTTGTTGTTGTTTGTTTGTTTTTTGTTTGTTTGTTTTGTTGTTGTTGTTTGTTTTTTTGTTGTTGTTGTTTTTTTTTTGTTTTTTTTTTTTTTGTTTTTTTTTTGTTTGTTTGTTTTTTTGTTTTGTTTTTTTTTTGTTTTTTGTTTTTTTTTATCAACTGAGTCTTTTTCTTGTTTTTATTTTATCTTTTTCTTTGCATGCTCTTTTCATTGTTTCTGTATACTCACAGATAAATCTTTGTAAAACTTATGTCAAGTGTTCAGATAGGAATCTTTTATAGGCATTTTACATTTTGTGATATTTTCATCACACATCGGGTAACAAAATGATAAAGTAAGAGAGAAAAATAAAATCATTTAAATCGTTTTTGAGAAGATTAATATAAAAACACTTAGTATAGAATTATCCCTCAAAACATGTCAAAGAAGACGCGATTTGGAACAAATATATCGGGCGAAAATAATTCCGTTTGACCCACCCCTGCTCACAAGGAAATGAATCTGATACAGTACTGTGCCTATTATAAAGTATGATAATACTCTCAAGTGTTAATGGTTAAAGTGATACCCATCTAATACCATAAAAGGAAATGATTCAGTGCCTATTATAAAATAAATACTTTAAAATGTAAGGGGTGAAAATGACTCCTTGTCTGACTCCTACTCAAAGGGAAACGAATCTACTTCTGTGCCATTTATGAATAAGATAGCGACAAAAATGTTTCCCTGTCCGACTCACACTCTAAATTGAAATTCTCTGATACTATACCCATAATAAAGTAATATGAATACTTTAGATATATGCAACCCAGATGAATTAAGATAAATTATTTATAGACAATAAATATATTTTCTTCCCACACTACTTCTTTTTTTTCATTTTGCAATATACAAATAATAACATACTGGTTACTATATTTCTAAACATCTGGGCCCAGTTGTTCAAAGCGTCGTTAGCTTATCGAGCTCGTTAGTGGTCAAAATGTTAACTGTTCTAGTAAGTACAATATCTAATTCACATGTATTTTTACTGAAAAAATGTGAGTAGCTTTTGCAAATGCAAAATCTACTCATTTTTTTTTTTTTTTTTTTTCAGCAAAAATTATTAGCATATATACCATATTTCAATGATCAAAGTTTTAACGATATGTTAACTAACGACACCGTTAGTTTTGAACAACTGGACCTTGAACCAGGCAGGATCAAAAAATGAACAGCTTTTCATTACAAGGTGCCAAACAGTCAGATACAATATATGGGTAATAAAGTAAGGGTTAATTGTTCATGGTGCATCGCCTATAGACACCTCCAATGCGATCCTTGAGTCACCAGCTTAGCTTCTAACAAAACTATTGCAAAAACAATGATGGCACTTGCTTACAAACCAAACATGTTTCATGGTGAGGTAATAAAAATGGGTGTGGCAGGAAATGGCTGATATGGCAAAAGATAGATGATGCAAATATATGCAAATACTTAGGAGTATCGAGAAATGACACAAAAAGAAACCAGAGATTTGACCATGGACTTATTAGCTTCATTTAGCACGAAGTGCTCATTGTGAGCTATTGTGATCGGTCAGTGTGCATCGTCTTCTATGCGTCGTGGGTCATCAACAATTTGCTTTGAATGACATCTCCTCCTACACCCAGGGGCTAATCGACTCTAACTTGGAAGGAAGTATTGGGGTGGCCTGTAGATAAAAATATCTAAACCGTTCTGATCGGAAATCCAAGAAGAAAATTTATTTTAACTTCTTCTCCTGAACCGAACGGCAAACTGACTCAAAATTTTGTAGGAAGTATCCCAACTAGCATTCTTTATAAATCTATAGCGGGCCGTTATCGGCCCGTCAGGGTAGCTGACAGGCCGATAACGGCCCGCTATAGATTTATAAAGAATGCTTACTGGGATCTGGGTGACTTTTAGCTAGCTAAATGTAGTACGATCCGAACTTCAAGCTGGCATCCATCTTAAAAATGTATTTTGAGCTTCTTCTCCTGAACCAAAAGGCCAAATGATGTGAAACTCGGTAGAAAGTATCGGCGCGACTTGTAGATTAAAAACAGTTAAAATTATTTCGATAAGATTTCCAAGATGGCTGCCATCTTGCAACTCTATTTTGGACTTCTCCTGAAACAAAAGGGCAACTGACTGGAAACCTGGTAGGAAGTATCAGGGTGATTTGTAAAGTAATGATAGCTAAAATCATTCCAGTTAGAATTTCAAGATGGCTGTCACAATCGCCATCTGGAAAATCTATTTCGAACTTCTTCTCCGGAACCAAAAAGCAAACTAACTCGAAACTTGTCTGGTACTCAGGTGAGCGATACAGGTCATCTTGGCCATCTTGTTTTAGCTCCAACAAGCATGCTCCTATGTCGATGAACACTGTTGTGTACACATTTGCTTTGTTTACAGGAAAGATAGTCATCTCGAATGTATGTTGTAACTGAAATAACATCTTTTTAGGGGTCTACGTGAAACTACATGCACCCACTTGAGTTGTTACCGAATGCTCAACAAGTTCTCTTTTCTGAATTGTTGTACATACTTTTTTGAGTGTGCAATGCTATAAATAAAACCTCGTATTAGCACAGATTATGTCAATATAAAATCAAGGGCAGACAACTTAAAAATGAGTCAATGTCGAAAAATCCTCCATAATTCTGATATGGTCATTTTATCTTGTATTCAACTGTCAAATATCTTTGGGATCACACCAAACAAAATGTGGTGGTTTTGCGTAAAGTTGGGGCGTTGAAAACCGCTGAAAATTAGGGATGTTTTATAAGCGAGCATTCAACCAGAACTGACAGCAGTTCCATTCCAATATTGCCATTATCTCGCAGGTACATAAGTGTAACAAATTTGTTTCGGATCAGGCATCCTAATAATATGTAATAACATTTTAGTCAAATGACCTTCAGTCATACTAAATTACCCCACCCACTTCCATCATACATGTGTTAAAAGAACATGTTACTGATTGACTTGATATTTCGTCACATGTCAGCCGATACATAGTAGTATAAACTGGTAAAGTTAAAGGAAACTCTAAAGTGGCCATAAAACAGGCCTTATTGAGACTTGTCCTTCCACTTGTCCTTCCACCACCAAAAACTGAAAATTTTCAGATTTTTTCTGCTCAAAACATAGATTGTGGGTACTCGATAGAACTGCCTCAAACACACAGGTTGTGGATGCTTGTTAGAACCGCATCGGTGGCGAGGCGGTTCTATCGAGTACCCACAATCTGTTATTGAACAGAAAAACAATGTTTACCCCTGTAAACTCCAGGTTTACTATAAAAAGTGGGGTTTATGAGGGTCAAGATTATGTGTATCCGCTCTATAACTTTAAAACTGTAAAGATTCCTTCATGAAACTTTGAACAACATAAGGCATGATCAGACGACGTGCAAAGAAATAAAAAATATACCTCCACTTTCAGTTCTGACGTAGTTGTACCCCTTTGATTATTTTAACTAATGAGGCAGTGTCACTCCATATCTCCTTCGCCGATTGATTGACTTTTTATACGTATTGTGTTCTGACGCCTGTTTTCGCTTGGGTTCTCAGGGAAACTGTACACTACCATTGATCCTCATGTTTGTTAATATGATGCAAATTTTCCTGTTACTAGCAAACTCTTATTCAGTGTCTTGTATCTTCTACTACTTAACCCTTGTCATGCTGAATAAATTAAGATGCCACGCCTACTTCTAATTTCCAGCCAATCAGATTACTTGATCCCGTTTTTTTTTTTTTTTTTTTTGTTTTTTTTGTTTTTTTTTTTTGTTTTTTTTTTTTCATACAAATTCACATATTTAATGACAGTGCAGATCCAGATCAGTTGGCTTCTTCAGAAGCCAACTGATCTGGATCTACACTGTTTGCTTAGACAGGGCATGGCGTGTTCAGCAAGAGAAGGGTTAAAACCAATATGGGCGTACTTTGCCCCGCTGAGCGGTGCTCGTGTTTTGTTTGTTTGTTTGTTGTTTCATGATTTTTGCAAATGTTCGGTTGTTATTTTTTTAACTCATTTAAGCCTAGTGTCCCATAGAAGGGACATTAGCAAACAGTGTAATCCCAGATCAGACGCATCAGAATGATCAGGGTCTACACTATTTGCATTTAATTACAATGTTTCATTCAAACGTAATAATGAAAACTAACCAACCAGACATCCCCTTCACTGGAAATGGACCGACCCAAAGAGTAAAAGTAGAGGAATCCACCAGACATAAATGGGTTAAGTAATTGTTTGCTCCTCAGCTCTTCATTCGGTACCTCGTGAAAGTAGGCTTCGTGTGGCCTTTTCCATTGCGAAAACATGCCTATTCAAATAAATTGAAAATTTCACCACCAAAGACTGAATATTTTCAGATTAAAAACTTTGATATTTTTTTTTTTCTGCTCAAAACATAGATCGTTAGAACCGCCTCAAAACATAGATTGTGGGTACTCATTAGAACCGCCTCGGCGAGGCGGTTCTAACGAGTAACCTCTATCTATGTTTCAGCAGAAATAAAAAAAAAATAATGTATACCCCTGCAAATCCCAGTTTTACTATAAAAAAGTGGGGTTTGTGGGGGGGGGGGGGGGTCAAAATTCTACAGACATTTTTCGTGATGCATGGAAACTTTATTTATTTATTTATTTATCTATTTATTTATTTATTTATTTATATGTACGTGGTATCCTAACTGTCGTAGCTCAGTCTAAGCTCTAATTTAAGTCGCGAGATGAGTAAAAGTGTACTGGATGAATGCAAACAGTACAGATCTAGATCAGTCAGCGGAGGTTTGTAGACTGATTAGGAACTTTGCAATACTTCGTTATGGTCTACAGTACCCGATAATTCTATGAGCGGACAGTGAAGGTCCTGATCAGACTGCACGGATGCGCAGGCTGATCTGTACCTTCGCTGTCCGCATATGCTTTTTTCGCATGGCGTGGCCTATTTAGACGTCAGCAATATGGAATGATCTCTATACATTGCGTTCTATCTATTTCAGGACAAACATGAATATTAGTTCTATTGTGCTCTTATTAGTTTCTGTTGAAATCGTCATTTGCTGTACCATCGGAAAAAACAACGTTACAGATGTCTCTTTGGGTAACAGAAACTATTGTAACTCCAATGTAGTAGTAGACAAAGCCGAGATAAATGACAACGTGGACAACTGCAGCTTGTCCGTGGATCAACGAAGCATTGACTTCTTTCGCAGTAGGCTCGACATAGCTGATCCTAATTTCATGCGTTTCAAGGTGATATTTGGAAAGTACCATCCTAAACATACAAGTGATACGTTCCATCCTTTTCAGTGGGTATGGACATATAAATCCAAACGTGGATTGTATCCTTACTTACAGTGGAATGTCGATTACGATGTGTTGTCTTTTGGCCTTTTGGATGTCAAAACATTCAGCTCAGGTTCCTTTATACTGATAAATGTTTCTGGCAACTGTAATTTGACACTTGGAGAACGGCAAACCACAGAACTGATAGCTGAACAGCTAACGGTCCTAGTCTCAAAACTCAGCCCAGACAGTGAAACAATCACAAGATATCAGGATAGTTTTTGGTGTTATCAAGCTGAAGCGCCGGGATTCCGTGATACATTAGCATATCATTTGGGACTGTATCTGCTTTATCCGACAAGTGGTATAAACTATAATTGTTGCAATACCAACTACGACTTCATGGAGTCCAAATATAGCTACAGCTGTATGGATAGACAGATGCCTAAATGGAAACTGTGTACAACTGGGCCATATATAATAGGGATGGTACTATTTTTGTTTTCTCCTATTGTGCTTTTCCAGATAGCTGATTACCTATCACCAACCGAGAGAGATGGGCAATATACAAAAATGACTCTCCATTCCTCGACACAAAGTAATATACAAAGATTAGTACCAAATATGAACGACCATTGCGATTGGCTATGCTTAGATGGAAAGTTTCCCAAAAGTTTCACAGGACTTCTTGCTTCGTTGTTTCCGAAACACTATCCAATTGCTTTATCCAGACTCAAAAGATTTTTGTTTGTTTTGCTTGGCCCAGTTATTGTCTTTATTCAACTAATTATGTATTATTATGGTATGGCTAGTACTACGGAGGCGTATGTTTCTCGTGGTATTCCTGTTGGCTTCCTTTCCTTCTTTGGCAAGACTAGTCAGGAAAGACGAAATGCATTTGCTCCAGCTTTAGGAGGGCCTGATGTTATACTTACAAGTTATTATGTTCTCGGTGTTTTATTTCTTGTCTTCCCACGAAGTGTTCAGGATGTTATAGAGAATGGAATTCCTAAGTCCACTTCTGACATATCTCCACTTTGGTTATCTGCAGAAGAATGTAAACGTCTTTCACATATCAATGTATCAGATGGAGCAGGATATAAAAACGCAGCAAACTTATTTCTTTGCAGATTTTACATGCTTTTTACAGATTGCTTTTGGAAAAGGATTTACAGGGTGCAAAAAGCAAGAATTTACACCTTCTGCGTGAATAGTTCTTTTTGTAAATGTATTCTTATCTTCTTTCTTCCGCTGTATGTATTGTTATGTTTGCTAGAAATTGTCATCAGCATTGTGTATTTCTCTATCCCACTTTGTAGTTTCATGGTAGTGATCGTTCATGGCGCTGTAAGAACCATCGCAATAACAATTCGAAGTCACAGTTTCTTTACAAACATACGTATCCTCTCCATATTAATGAAAAACAGGATCGTGGTGATAACGTTTTCCATAATCATTGCCGTGTTATTTACCTTTTTTGTGTATAGTTTCTGTTTGGTTTTTATTCAGAGCTTCTTTTTTATATCTCAGCTACTCGTGTACTGTTACGTAGCGGTTATTGTGTACCCTGAGGTAGCGTTTGGATACCTCTTTTTTGGGGTGGTGTTTCTGTATTATATAGTCCGAGTTATAGCAGGATTTGGTGCCAAATATTTGGCCCTTCTAAATGACACCATTGAAATTGTAATACGTATAGAAGAACAGGATAATTATTTAGCGTGGTTTGATGGACATCTATTGGTATCAAATATTAAAATATGTACATTTAACAACATAAACATTAATGGCACAAATGTACGTGTCAGTAATGAGACTCTAAAAGCTATTCGAAATAACACAACTAAGAAAAGAGTTGGCTTAAAGTTCCAAAATAATATCTATGCTATAAAAAGGGGGTTATTCAACTGCGTTGTGAAAAGGCATTTACCTGTCCAACAACAAGTATTATGGGTGTTATTTCAAATATCTATGATATGCTTGCTTCTAGCGACCTTCAGCAGCCTATCCACCAGTTTTGTCACAGCTCCCAGAACTGAAATAGCCGATGTGATGCACGTTATTTTCATTGTCACAATTGGTGCTCTACCCAGAGTCTTAGAAGTTGTGATGCTGGACTCCAGTGAGCAAATCCGTAGAGAAATATATCTTCGGCGTCTCGAAGATACGATTAATCACTACATTCATGAGTCGGAAGATGATGATGATGATGAAACTGAGGCAGCAAACAGGCCTGCTGAGATTGAGCTGTCTCATCCTTTTGAGTGTTCCCTTATCTATTCCAGAAGTGCATTACGAAAACACGCCTATTCAAATATATAGAAAATTTCATCTCCAAAAACTGAAAATTTTCAGATAAAAAAAAAAACTGATATTTTTCATTTTTTTTGCTTAAAACATAGATTGTGGGTACTCGTTAGAACCGCCTCGACGAGGCGGTTCTAACGAGTACCCACAATCTATATATTTGAGCAAAAATAAGAAAAATAATGAATATCCCTGTAAACCCCAGATTTGCTATATAAAAACGGGGTTTAACGGGTCAAAATTATATGTTTTCGTGATGCAATAAATTGACTGATTAATCACAAACATAAACCCTTCCATCCTGAGTTCCTTGAAATGAACGTTTCCATCGTTGCATTTGGACATGCTTATTGTCGCAAGTTGGGATGTCAGTCATAAACCAAAACAGAATGGCAAACAATGTAGATTCTGTTGACATTTCCACTCTGAGTTTATTGAATGGACGCTTCCATCATTGAATTTGGACATGTCCATTATTGCAAATAAAGATGTCAGTCAAAACTCAAAAGTGAATGACAAGCGTTGTACAGTCAACCCTCTTTATACCGTCACTCGATACAACGACAAAATTCGTTATACTGACATTTTAAATGTCACGAAACCTTCGCCCATGAGGTGACCGTTAATAAGAAATTATGCAAGAATATTACATTAAAACTTCAAGCAATAAATGTTTTGGATATTTTTTAGAATTGCCTCAATATCCAAATCATATATTATATGAGAAAGTAAGAATAAAAAAGGTATTTCTTACGTATCATTCTGTCCATTAAGGATTCTTTACAACAGTAAATTCATTTTAATGGCAACATCTTTGGGAACAAATGCTGTAGTTGTAACGCGGGTTCACTGTAGATTCTGATAAGATGCTCATTATGAACTATCTCATCGAGAGGTACACTGTTTGCACAGGTATCTGTTTTGGTCTGCCGGGTGGAAAGGTCAGTTACAAATAAACTGGACACTGGTAATAGAGGAATCGCCTATGCTACAGTAAGGACGCGCCTGGCTGAGGATTCTGGACGCACAAACTACAACACCAACTCAAGAAAATGATTGGAATTGTACATGTTAAATGACTTTGTTCGAAATGCTATATTATCCTGAAGCATCACGACAATACGCCTACATAATTTTGACCCCCTTAATCCCCACTTTTATATAGTAAAACTTGGGTTTACAGGGGTATTCATTATTTTTCTTACTTTGCTGAAAAACCATAGATTGTGGGTACTCATTAGAACCGCCTCGCCGAGGCGGTTCTAACGTGTACCCACAATCTATGTTTTGAGCAGGAATACGAAGAATATCAGAATTTTTTATCTAAAAATTTTCCTTTTTTGGTTGCAAAATTTTCAATATATTTAATAGGCGTGTTTTCGTAATGGAATAAACAAATCGTTCACAAAAGAGCCGCAAGGTTAGAAAACGTACCTTCTGACATGTGAGCCCAACGAAGACTCAAATTAGCCTGCACATTCGCGCGATCTGATCAGAGCAGTCGGTGTCGGCATGAAGCATCCTTTGCTGTCCAAAATACGCCCAGTGAAGATTCTGATCAGACTGCTCGAATGCGCAGGCTGATCTTAATCTTTGCTACGTGCAGATGTCCGATGGTACATTTTCTGTCGTTGGGGCTCAAATGTATTTACTAGAGTAGAAAATGATCAAACATCCTGGTGGTATCTCACTAATACAGAGACACCTACCCGAAACCTCATTATTTTATTGCCATTAAAAATGAATTTGCACTTGTAAAGAAACCTTAACAGACAGAATGATATGTAAAAATGTCTTATTCTTATTTTCTCATAGAACATATGTTTTGGATAGCTGTTAGAAACGTCTTGGTAACAAACATCTAAAACATGTGCGTCTTGAAGTATTAATTTCCTGCATGATTTACAATTAGTTGTCACCGTTCAAACGAGGTTTCATGTCAGTCAAATTATCATTACAAGAAGTTTTGTCGCTGTATCGAGTGTCGGTATAAAGATGAGGAAGGGGTAATTGTCGTATTACAAGGTACAGTCGACTCTCGTTATCTCGAATTCCAAGGGACTCTCTGAAACACTTCGAGATATCCGTACCTCGACATATCAGAGTTGCGGAAGTGAGGAAAACAATAAATCGAACAAACACATTTAACAAATGAATATGTAATTTGATTCCTGAAGTTAGAAATATATATAAAATAATGTGGAAAAGAGGAGAAATTGCTCCTCTCTTCCACATTATTTTGTTACCTGTTCTTAGATTTCCATGTTAAAACAGGGACCAGAATTTCACTTCGATTTAAGCGGTTATTCGAGATAATCGAGGTCGAGATAACGAGGATCGACTGTAATAATTTTTTATGGTAACAGTATGACTGCAGTTATATGTACAAGTAATATCTGTAAAAAAAAAAAAACAGATACACGACGTAGGAACGAAAGTATATTTACATACTTATAACAATGAAAAAAGGGAACGGGACAGATTCATAAAAAAATCCTGGGTTTCGAACCCGCAACCTTCCACGTGGTAGGCGAACCCTCTCCCGACTGAGATATGGGGGCTGTTTCGATACCACCGAAAACAAATTATATATTGCTAAGCAGCTACAGTTTTCTACAGCTAAAAAACTCAGTAATGTGCGTATGGAAGGACAAAGAGTACAGTATCGTTTGAAAAGAATTATAAGTATCCTGTTTTTATTTCTTGGTATTTTCCTGTTTATGTTTGTCCTAACCTCGCAGTTTTACCGTGATCTTGAAAACACTTTTCAAAGCATAATGTATAATGACTGAGATGGCGTGCCCTTTTACGGTAATAACAGAAAAGGTCGCTGTGCAGATTCTTTTCGATTGTATGGCATATTCGTGATTTCATACAGCTACTCAAGACGATGAGCTTAACCGACTACGTCGAAAAAGCAGTAAGAGCAGCAAAACGAAAGTTAACGCATAACACTCTGGGTAAAAATTTCAGCAGACGCCATACTAAACTATTTCCTTATTTTTTTTTCCAGAAAACAGGTTTTGGCATTTCATGCAAATTGTCTTCAATGCGACAAATTGCATGAAATGTCAAATCCTGTTTTATAAGAATAATATTATCGTTTTGCCGTCTGCTGAATAAGTCCGGATAGTGGTAAAGGTTAACACAATTTGGCAGACACAGTGTCGTGCAGGATAACGGAAAATGATTCGAGGATAGGATAATCCATTGCCAGTATATAGCCCTGAGTCAGCACGGAGGTCAGATGGGACGAATCGGCCGCTGATAGTCCCATTTGACTATGGATGGCGACGCAGCTGTGTATTTCAATCACTTATTATTATTATTATTATTGTTGTTACTGCTGCTGCTGTGAGCCACAATGTGAGAAAGTGTACCTTTTGACATGTGCGCTCAACGAAGTTTCAAATCAGTCTGTCAGCCATGACGTCGCCTAGTCAAAATGATCAGACAGATATCATTTTGACTAGGCGGCGTCACGGCTGTGTACTTGAAGCAATTATTATTTTTAGCCACAACGTTAGAAAACGTACCTTCTTATATTATGTTTTTTCCTTGCTGTGCATAGACATGTAAATAGCTAATTAGAACCATTTAACTATCGCTGTATGCGTAGTGGATTGGATATCCTCAGCTGCTTTATCTGTATACAGTGAACCCTCGTTACAACGACAGCATTTGTTCCCAAAGATGTTGCTAAAAAAAACGAAAATGCTGTTGTAAAGATTCCTTAATGGACAGAATGATATGTAAGAAAGACCTTGTTTTATTATTGTTTACTCATAGAACATATGTTTTGGATATTTGTTAGAATCGCCTCAGAGAGGCGATTCTAACAAATATCCAAAACATATGTTACTTGAAGATTTAATTCAATATTCTTGCATAATTTCTCATTAACTGTCATCTCCAGAGCCAAGGTTTCGTGACATGCAAATTGTCATTATAACGAACTTTGTCGTTGTATCGAATGTCGGTATAAAGAGGGTTGACTTTATAATGACACTATAAGTAAAGATACCGAGGAAATGCCACTGTCACGAAGTACAGTCGAACTTCAATGTCTCGAACATCTTTGGGACCATGGAAATTTGTTCGAGATATAGGTAGTTCGAGCCACTAAGGGTCAGAGTCAGAAAGCAAATAGCGATTGAGGAAGATCTTTCGAATTTGCTACACAATAATTGTTTGTATTGTGTACTCATTGGAATCGCCTTGATGATGCGATTCTAATGAGTATACACAACATACAATTTAATGATAAAATAAGAAAAATGCCCCTTTAATATTTGTTTTCTTGAGCTTTCGGAAGATATTGTATTATGTAATAAAATATGTTTAAACCAAGAAGGATATACAGAACCCTTTTTATAGCCAAATTCGATACAACGACAAAATTCGTTATAATGACAATTTGAATGTCACGAAACCTTCGCTCAGGAGGTGAAGTTAATGAGAATTTATGCAAGAACATTGCATTAAAAATTCAAACAACATATGTTTTGGATATTTGTTAGAATCGCCTCACTGATGCGATTTTAATTATTATCCAAACCATATGTTCTATGAGGAAATATGAATAAAACAGGGTCTTTTTTTACATATCATTTTGTTCATGAAGAATTCTTTACAACAGCCAAATCGTTTTAATGACACCGCCTTTAGGAACAAATGCTGTTGTTGTAACGAGGGTTCACTGTAAAAGAAACGAGTAAGAATATTATGAAACTACTGACGCACTAATGAAGAAGAACTGCAGAAGAGGAACTGCCTTGGAACGGTCCGTAAGAAAACTACTGGAGGATAAAACCAAATTTACTCGCGCGAAACCTCACCCCACCCCTAATTCTGATACAGCTCCAAAGTAACAAATACAGTGAACCCTCGTTACAACGACAGCATTTGTTTTCAAAGTGTTGCCATTAAACTGAATGTGCTGTTGTAAAGAATCCCCTATGGACAGAATGATATGTAAGAAAGACCTTGTTTTATTATTATTTACTCATAGAATATATGTTTTGGATATTTGTTAGAATCGCCTCAGAGAGGCGATTCTAACAAATATCCAAAACATATGTTACTTGAAGATTTAATGCAATATTCTTGCATAATTTTTCATTCTTTTACCTCTTAAGCGAATGTTTCGTGACAGTCAAATTGTCATTATAACGAATTTTGTTGTTGTATCGAGTGTCGGTATACAGAGGGTTTACTGTATTTTTTGTTTCCCAATTTTTTTTAAAATTGCACTTGTGTGTCAGCTTTTTACCGGCTACTAATCAAACTTGACATCGTAATTCTGTATTTCAGTAGACAGTAGATTGTTTGTCCAATGGAACTGAGAATCAGGCCTTTGATTACTACATGCCTTCTTATAGTCATTCATCATTCCTGTCTGTCCCTAATTTAGAAATTGAAAGGACCTGGTGTGATAACCTATATATTTGGCCGCAGAAAGTCCGTTTTGTAAAAATACTTTTGTGATAGCAAAATTATGCATATTTCAAAGATCTAACATCAAATAAAACAAAAAATCATAAAAATAACTTGGTCATTCACAAATAAATTGTGCTTTTCATCTTGACTTTACCCCTACCCTAAGCTGCTTTTGACTAAAATGGCGAATTTCGTCACCTTTGAGGCTTTCAAAATATATCAGCCCAGGCTCCAGCATATTTTATATTTTTGTACACAGATAAAATTTTGATATGCCAATATGTGGAGACAAAAATAAATGTGCTGGAATAGGGGCTCTGTGTTAATTTTTAATTTTTCAAACTTGCAGATTTTATGACATTCAGCCAGGCGTTTCAACATAAGAATGGCCACATCTCTGCTCATAGTGAAAATAAATATATGTTGTGGGTATTTATTTTTCAGTTAGGACCCAAGGAATAATTCAGTATATATTTCATTTTGATCTAGTGACATTTTTTTGTTTTTCGTACCTTGCTATGATAAGTTGGGTAACTTTATATGCCTCGCTTTGTTTAAAGCTGCTATCTGACATGCGAGTGCACCGAAGGAAAGCTATATATAATCAAGTGCTTTCAAAAGCACTTCTTAATGTCATTTTGATTAATGATTTTCTGAGCATTTTTTTTAATTATTGAGAATATACAGGTGTGTCAGAAACCATGTTATTCGGAGAATACACGAAGACGAAACAATTTATTTCAGTATGTTTCCATAACTATCCCAGTTAACAAGCAAAATAATGCACACTGAAGAGAAATTGATTGGGACCAAAAATGGGTTTTATCATACTTGTTCTTTTGAGATTTTTTATCAAACTTTCTATATATACTCTTCCAAATGTGAGCTAGCGCCGACAAATCCTACAATAAGACGTGCGTCAAACGAAGACTCAGATCCGCCCGTGCATCCACGGATTAGAATCTTCGCTAATCGCATATGCCTTCAGTCTCCAGGCTATCCATAGAGGGATGAACGCGAACCCTTGCCGTATCGAATGGATGTACAGGCTGATCTGAGTCGTTGTTGGTCACGCAGGTCTTATTGTAGGTTGTGTCGTGCGCTGGCTCAAGTGGTAATATTAGGTACTCAATAAGTTTTGTATCTTGTGACTGAGAAATCACATTACAAAACACGCCTATTCAAATATATAGAAAATTTAACCTCCAAAAACTGAAAATTTTCAGATAAAAAAACTCTGATATTTTTCATATTGCTGCTCAAAATATAGATTGTGGGCACTCGTTAGAACCGCCTCTGCGAGGCGGTTCTAACGAGTACCCACAATCTATGTTTTTGAGCAAAAATAAGAAAAATAATGTTTACCCCTGTAAACCCCAGTTTTACTATATAAAAGTGGGGTTTAAGGGGCTCAAAATTATATAGGCAAGTTTTCGTGATGAGCTCCATTATATGAGAGGCATCGCATAAAAGACATTACAAAAAGACACCTAACCAATATACAGAAAATTTTACCTCCAAAAACTGAAAAATTTCTGATAAAAATCTCTGATATTTTTCTTATTCAGCTCCAAACATAGATTGTGAGTATTCATTAGAACCGCCTCGGCGAGGCGGTTCAAACGAGTACGCACAACCTTTGTTTTCGAGCATACATAAGAAAAATAATTTGTACCCCTGTAAACCCCAGTTTACCATAAAGTGGGGTTTAAGGGGGGGGGGGGGGTTAAAATTATATAGGCATATTTTCGTGATGAGTGTACATGCCCGACTACTTGGCATGGCCATATTTCTAGTTCTTGGGCTAGTTCTTGGGCTGACGATTTCCTTTGGACTCCCACATACGTTAGCAAACAGCACAGGGTTTGGCGAGACTGCGTGGATGCGCAGGCTTGCCCGAATCTTTGCTGTTTGCATTTGCTATAACGACTTTTCCCAAAAGGTGACCCGTACTGTTTTACGATTTGACTAATTATCAAATCACAGTGAGTGAATACAGAATTGTGTGTGTGTGCAGGGCGAGCTCAACAATCTATCATGATGTATGCTTCAAATTTGGTACCATTTGGTACACAGGTAGAAAGGACGTTCGTCAGTAACTGGACTTACCACGTTTCTGTTTGTGAATATCTTGTCCTGACATTCATTTAATATTCGACCCCTCGTCTTTGATTCATCAAACGCATTGATAAGAAATTTGTATGCTTAGCTATGTAAAGAATCTGCATGTTTTAGCAATTTGAGATATATAAGCAGGGCAAAATTTCATGCTCACCTGAGCTGAACAGGAAAAAAAGATTCATCACCTTGGGGCCAGGTTTAACCCATTGTAGTCGGGAAACCCCTAAATGGGTAACTGGCAAACAGTGCAGACTCAGATCAGACGCCGCAGAATGTGGCGTCAGATCAGGGTCTCCCACTGTTTGCAAATAGTTTAGTCATTTTTCTCCAGGAATATATAAATCTCATAGCCGGACATACCTAAAATTGAAAGTGAACTCTTCCAATATATAATGTGGGAGAGTCTATTCAGTCTACAATGGATGAAGCTCAAGGGCCGTTGCAACAGTTTACTATACTTGCCGTTCCTAGGCGGTGTTTCCTTTTGTTCTATGTGTTATATTGTGCTTTTACAGGCGCGGATTCAGAGGGGGTTCAGGAGGTTCAATCGAACCCCCTTTGACTCAAAATTTCATTTTCATGGGAAACTGGATAAATTTGGTTAAATTTGGGACACTTTTCCTTATACATGTACTTCTTTCCAACAGATCCATTTTACTATCTGTGAATGTGTGTAAAATTGCAGAAGGAGTGGCAAACAGTGTAGGCGGCGTCTGATCTGGGTCTACACTATTTGCTCAGGCCGATCTATCCGAATACGAAGAGTATGTACGGTAATATGATTAAATCAAACCCCCTCAGGAATCCTCCTGAATCCGCCCCTATGTTATTCCATGCAATTGTCCTATTTTAGTCTGGAGACCCCCAAAAAGGTATTTGGCAAACAGTGCAGGCCCAAATCAGACGCCGCAAAACGTCTGATCAGGGTCTACACTATTTACATTAACTACAGAATTTTTTACCAAAAATAGTACCAGACACCATGCTTTTGGAAACTGACCGGTTCAACGAATTCTGTAGAAGAGTCCACTCGATTTATATGGGTCTAACCCTTAAACGCCAAGAAAACCTGCATCTGAAAATGTCGTCTGTTTATGTCGTCTGCTGAATATTCTTGCAAACTGTTCAAACCTATTTTTGCATACAGGCAAACAGTGTGGACCCTGATCAGACTGCTCCTAGAAGAGCAGTCTCATCTGGGTCGACACTGTTTGCAAAAGTGACTTTTAAAATAAAAAGCAGATGACAAAGCAGACAACAATTATTGTGATTGGCAGTTTAAGGGTTAACTCTTATCTTATGCCTTGAGAGGGTGGTTGTCCATAATTGTAGCCGTTCCTTGTCATCTTCATTTTTTTTGTTTTTGTTGTTGTTTTTGTTGTTGTTGTTGTTTATTTGGGCTCTTAATGGCTCTTTATTTTTAGTTTATGTTTTCATTTGGACAGTTAATCCATTTTAGTCTGGAAACCCCAAAACGGATAAACAGTGCAGACCCGGATCCGATGCCGCAGAATGCGGCGTCTGATCAGGGTCTCCACTGTTTACAAATAGTTTAACCATTTTTCTTTACGCACACAATATACTGGAAGTCTAATTTCAATTTTAGGTCACAAAGCCTGACGTACCTAAAATAAAATTGGATTCTTCCAACATATTACGTGGGAGAGTGTAGTCATTCTAAAATGAGTTAAATCATGCTAGAAATGATGTATATAGCCTTAAATCTTGTTCTTATTTGTGTAATAAAACTAGTTTTATTTCCCCCAAACCGGTTTATGTCCTTTACTATCGCCATTGAACTGGGTGTGTTTTGTCCGGTGTGTGTCAACAATTTCTTCAAATGACATCTCCTCCTAAACCACATAGCCAATTTCAGAATAGTTTCACACAAATGTTCCTCTTATGTCCCTTTACCACGGTATATAGACGTTACGTAGCCTATCTGTGCAAAAATGCGTTTCTGGAGACCTATTTGTTCTAGCAACGCAGCCTATCTGTAGTAAACAGACCATGGCAGGGAGGGAGCACGGATTTGGCCACTGAATACAACATATTTACAAATTAAGTCACAAATACTCGAATGCTACGGAACTTTTATAACTCTCACCTAATTAAGTGTGATATGCTCAGAGAAATCTATTTGGTCGCAGGACAGTATCGTTGAAATCTAAATAGCATTTGCAAAATCGAGTCACTGATTTCACGTGTTTGAGTCAATGAAAAGAGTCAGTATTCTTATTTTACATTACGAAAACACGCCTATATTCAAAGATATTGAAAATTTCACCACCAAACATGAACATTTTGAGATAAAAAATTCTGATATTTTTCATATTTCTGCTCAAAACATAGATTGTGGGTACTCGTTAGAACCGCCTCGGCGAAGCGGTTCTAACGAGTATCCATAATCTATGTTTTTGAGCAGAAATAAGAAAAATAATATATACCCCTGTAAACCACAGTTTTACTATATAAAAGTGGGGTTTAAGGGGGTCTAAATTATATTGGCATGTTTTCGTGATGATACCACGCAGTCTTCAGCTGGGAACAAAAATCGCCTTTTCTGAATCGGTCATTAAACTCCCCCGCTTGTGAAACGCACAGGTTAGTAGGAAATATAAATTTTATAATAAATGACATATCTTGAGCCTATTTGCTTTGCAAATATTTTCATTTTGTGACACGGGATAATGATTTGCGCACATGGCTAAGGATACCTATAGGTTACAGAGAAACAGCTGATCGGTTACTTAAATGTCTGATCATATTAAAGCCATAAATCGAGGGTTGAGCGCAAGACTGGCGTAAGTCAGATGGTTGTTTTTCCCCAAACCTAATCTCCTCACCATGAAGGCGTTATGAAGATTACAACATTTCTTTCTGTTAACAATGAAAATTTAGGTGTCATTGCTCGTATGAGCAATGGCACCTAAATTTGCATTGTTTACAAAGGGGTCCAAGTTGCCCCTAAACAAGGGTTTCAAAAATATGTTTGAGTTACTATAGTCTTGCGCTCAACCCTCGAAATAATCTAGAATGTATATTGATTTCCGATTTTTTCGCAGTGGATTTCTTTGCATGTAGGCCTACGCAGTGGGATAAGATCAAGTGTAGTCCAAAATTTGAGACTTTTTTGCACAATAACGTTTTAAATGCAAAAGAAGATGACCCAAATTTAATATCATACAGGGCGTGTTTTTTGCTTATCTAACATGACAGTTGAAATCTGGAAGCTTATATTAATTAAAAGGTGGCCTCTGTGGAAACGGGATTGTTCTTCCCGTAACCAATTACCCAGGAAAGCTACGAGTGAATTAACCAGGCCCGTCAGAGCCTGGTATACATGTACATGTGACTATTGCATTTTTATGCCCCACCACTCGAAAAATGGTGGAGAGGGCATATAGTGTTACCCTGTCCGTCTGTCCGTCTCCGTCCGCACCCGAGATGGCGTTAGCAATTTGCGCTTAAGTTTTTTCAGGCGTTAGCAAACTGCGTTTAAGTTTTATAGGCGGGGGCATCCGTGTTCTTTTGGTCTCATTTCTAGGTATCTAGAAATTTTGGGTACGCCTCTTTACCTACAGCAGTTTTTGCCTCATCACCATACATTTCATAGAGGCTTATTCCCGGCTAGCAATACTGCCGCCAGTGACATGCAGGTAAGAAGCAGCGCCTCGACGCCACGAGAAAAAGTATAAAGGTTTTTGCCATGTCCAGGACAGTACTTACCATCACGAAAACACGCCTATATAATGTTGACCCCCTTAAACCCCATTTTTATATAATAAAACTGGGGTTTACAGGGGTATACATTATTTTTCTTATTTCTGCTCAAAACATAGATTATGGGTACTCGTTAGAACCGCCTCGATGAGGCGGTTCTAACGAGTATCCACGAGTATCAACGAGTATCCAGAATCTATGTTTTGAGCAGAAATAAGAAAAATATCAGAATTTTTTTAATCTGAAAATTCTCATTTTTTGGTGGTAAAATTTTCTATATATTGAATAGGCGTGTTTTCGTAATGTCAATGGCTAATTCTATAACCATGGCTGGAGAAAGCTTTTACTGTCCTTCCCCTGTTCCTTGTAATTGCATGAGAAAGCACACGTCTACAGGTTCCTCACAAAAGTTTTAACACTATCACTTTTGTCGGAAGTTTTGTCACTTTTATAATAAAGAGTTTGATCCTTTTCGCTCGCGTCAATATTTTACAAACTGAAGTTGATTTGTTTGTCATCTCTATCAATTTCAAGCTCCGGAATATGCGAGTTAGCACGTGCAAAGTAACAATTAGGCCGTATTTCGCATATAAATTGACATATTAAGTTCACACGAGATTTAAACATCTATAATCAGGTTGATTGCGTATGAACCGTTACCCCGAACCCTTTACGGAAATTACCGAGTAGTCTTGCATGACAATGTGGTCATCAAATTTGGTAAATTTACTACCAACCGCAGAGACATGTAAGTATCTAAATATCCTGAAAAATTTGTTTAAATCGAAAATATGGTTAGGAAGAAAATTAACTTTTATTCTGGCGCAGGGGTATGAAACCCCCTACCGCAACAGAAAACAAGCACCGTCACAGGTATGAGCCGCAATGACAAAACAGGATATTACTTTTGGTTCAAATAAACCAGAAAACAGAATTTGACATTTCATGCAAATTGGAGTCAAATCTTGTGTCTGGGAAAAATAAGAAAAAAATATTTCAAAATGTCTGCTGAAAATTGATGGGCAATTAAACAGCAGACAACATATCGCGATTATACGTTTTTTATTTTTCAAGAAAACAGAATTTGGCATTTCATGCAAATTGTCCCTATTGGAGACAATTTGCATGAAATGTCAACTCCTGTTTCCTGGAAAAAATAAGATAATATTTCAAAATGTCGTCTGCTGAAAATTGATGATTAGTACTTTGGGTAAAAACTTCACCATACAATATTTTGAAATATTTTTATCCCCCGCTTTAAAAAAAAAAAAAAAAAAAAAGTTGGAGATATTGTTACGCCTTCATCCGTCTGTCCGACCGTACGTTCGTCCGTCCGTTAGTCCATCACGCTATCTCCTAAACCACTTGCTACATCAATTCCCCTCATGATAAGAGTGTGCCAGAGCAACATTATTTTTCTGTGCGTTCATCCGTGCATCCGTACGTGCGTTCGTCGTCTGTCTATTTGTCTGTCACGCTATCTCCTCCTTAACCACTGGGCGGAATTCAACCAAACTTGCTACATCACGTTCCCTCATGGTAAGGGTGTGCAAGAGCAACATTATATTGCCATGCGTCCGTCCTTGCATCCATCGTCCGGCCATCTGTCCATCACGCTTTCTCCTCCTGAATCACTGCGCGGAATTCGACCAATCCCGCTACATCACTTCCCTTCATGGTGTGCGAGAGCAACATTATTTTTCTGTGCGTCAATCAGTCCGTGCGTCCGTCGTTGCCCATCTGTCCGTCACACCATCTCCTCTTAGATCACTTGGTAGAATTCAACCAAACTTGCGACATCTCTTCCCCTAATGGTAAGAGTGTGCGAGAGCAACATTATTCTGTGCGTCCGTCCTTCTGTGCGCCTGTCGTCTGTCTATCTGTCCAACACGCTATTTTCTCCTAAACTACCAGGCGGAATTCAACCAAACTTGCTACATCACTTCCCCTCATGGTAAAGGTGTGCGAGAGCAACATTATCTTTTCTGTCCGTTCGTCCATTCGTGCATCCGTCATCCGTCCATCTGTGATCAACAGCCCAGAAGCCCGAAAATATCTTTCACAGTCCGTTATTTTTTCAAGCATAGGGACAGTATTTCTTTATTTTACGGTATTTTTTACGAATTTTAACTATCCTAAACTGCCCAAAGTACGTTCCCTTCAGCAACAATTGTTAATATATCTGCTTATGCATTTCAAACAAATATTTGCTACGCCGTCGACATCGATAGACTACCAGACCAACATGTAAAGCAAGTCTATTTTTTAATCTATTGTTTATCTTTTTGCCAATCGCCACTTTTTCATAATGTAACCCATAAACTTGTGCTCCAAACGTGTTGTCCTTACTTCGTCATAACAAGGGGACGAATGTCGGACAGAGTCAAACTTAAGGCACCTGACCATAAAACCTGTGTCACAGGTGTAAAACTAGTCAAAAATTCTAATAGCGACGAGCAAAATCCAATTTTTGACCAATTTTTATCAAAGCAATGAAAATATTTTAGGTCGAATGGTCATCCTGAATACGCGGAAAATGAAAGCGCGTGCATTTTGGATGACAGCTATACACGAGATAGGATGGTGCACCTAGCCTTCAGTTCGTTGTAGGGAGAGGTACAAAGGAACACCGATGGATAACCCAAGAATATGGATCGCGGCTCTATGGCATTAAAACTCATGAAAATTTAAACAGGGCGATTCCCCTCCGTGATATTATTGGGGGTGGCTGGGATAAGGCGTACAGTAAATTTTCGCGTTCTAAAATTCATCAAACCTCCGCCGCTTTCGTGATAAGATCAGTACCCTTCCTCTCTCTTTTCACACCCCACCCCCCGCCACCCCCCCCCCCCTCCCCTTCATTAAAAATAAAATTAAAAACTAATAAATAAATAATGAAAGACTGATGTATTACTCAACAAGTGACTGCTGGCTCGGGCCATGATTAAATGGAACAAAAGTCCACAACAATTCATAAATACGTAGACGATTATCAGACATCCTTCGAGTCCATGTATGTATACAAATAGGTTTCCTAGCCAGATTAGCGTTTAGGCTCCATTGTCAGAAACAAATAGGATCACCATCCATTTATTTTTCAAATTTCACGCATTTAAGTTGAAATATAAATACTCGTGAGACCCATAGATTGTAATCATATATTTGTTCAACAGATAATTTCGATATACTACTGAAAAAAAAGGATGGCAAACGTTTTAAAACTGCTGAAAAAGGTGTTTTTGTCACTATCTAGCTGACATGCCCGTTCAAATTTCTGTGGCATGTTTAAAGTATTTCTCCGTAATTTGTGAGACAAACACAGTTTAATTTAAGCTAATAAATATTGTTAGAGTTCCGTAGCATTGAGATTTGATTGATATAAATGACCATCATTATTATTTGCCTGACCTTTTCAACGTCCTACTTGCCGCATTTATTGTTTACTTCAGATAGGCTGCGTTGCCAGAACAAATAGGTCTCTAGAAACGCTTTTTTTGCACAGACAGGCTACGCATCACGAAAACATACCTATATAATTTTGACCCCCTTAAACCCCACTTTTATATAGTAAAACTGGGGTTTACAGGGGTATACATTATTTTTCCTATTTCTGCTCAAAAACATAGATTGTGGTACTCGTTAGAACCGCCTCGGCGAGGCGGTTCTAACGAGTACCCACAATCTATGTTTTGAGCAGAAATAGGAAAAATATCAGCGTTTTTATCTGAAATTTTCAATTTTTTGAAGGTGACATTTTCTATCTATTTGAATAGGCATGTTTTCGTAATGGTAACGTCTATATACCGTGCTTTACCCAAATTGATAAAATGGTTCCTCTCCAACGAACAGGATTACCACCAGAGCTAAAAATAGAAAAATCTTCAAACGACATCTCCTCCTTGGCCAGTGGCCCAATTTCAATATAATTGCACAGATGTGTTTCTCTAATAGCCCCTATCAAAATTGCTAAAATGATTCCAATCGGCTATCTTTTTTAGTTATGTCCATTTGCAAACTATTGCAAGAAATCTTGTAAGCACGACATCTTAAAAACTATTTGAATGATAAGTAGATGGCCAAATTAAATTAAAAAATCCGTTTTTTTTTTTTTTTTTTTTTTTTTTTTTACTTATGTCCCTTTGACAATTTCAGCATTTTAACCTTGTAAGCAAGATATCTCAAAAATTGTCTAAGCCATTAAGCCATTGCCTAAGTCTAAGCCATTGCCTTGAAACTTAACAGGCTAATAGGGAATGATGAGAAAATGACCTGTATTTAGATTTATCGACGGATTTTTCACACACAAAAAATCCGTCCTTAAAAATAGCGATGTCTGGGCGAGCGGGCGGGCGGGCGGAAGGGTGTCAGGCATCGTCCGATGTTTACCTTTTGGTAAACTATTTTGTCAAGGTAATACGTTACCTTTATTCTTTGTTGGAAAAGCCCGTCCATAATACTATTAGGCATTTTTCTTGTTTTTGTTTTGTTTTGTTTTTTTGATAGTTACGGTCCTTTGAAAATTTTGGCATTTGTAAGCAAGATATCTAAAAAAAACTATTGGATAGGGGATGATGAGTAGATGACCTGAATAACTTTTTTTTTTTTTTTTTTTTTTTTGAGCTATGGCCCTTCGTAACTTTCAGTAGTCTTACCTTGTAAACAAGATACCTCAAAAACTATTTAAGCTGTTGCCTGTATTTCAGCGGCCACTCAATACAACAGCGGTTGGTTGCACTATATCTCAAAAAAGAACGATCTTCAATGATTATACTTTTATCAAACATAAAGTAGTTTGAAATTATTAAGAGCACTAGTTATTAAAGATAATTTCTCAGTGGGCTTGTATTTTACTTTCTACAGATACCATATTGCCCTTATATATTAAAATAGATAGATGCGGGCACAGTATGATTTAATACAGTTGACTCTCGCTATCTCGAACTCGCTTATCTCGAATAACCGCTTATCTCGAAGTGAAATTCTTGTCCCTGCTTAAACATGAAAATCTAACAACAGGTAAAAGAATATTGTGGAAAAGAGGAGAAATTGCTCCTAAGGAGCAATTTCTCCTCTTTTACACAATATTTCTAATATATCTCTAACTTCAAGAGTCCAATTACACATATATTTGTTAAATGTGGTTAATCGAATTAGTTTTTCCCCTAATTCTGCAAATCCGATATATCGAAGTACGGATAGCTCGAAGTATTTCAGAGAGTCCCTTGGAATTCGAGATAACGAGAGTCGACTGTACATGCTCATGCTAACCAATAACTATCCGCTTGCGCTTAAATGAATGCTTACAAGTAAATGATATATGTATTCGAGCTATCAATCCAACAGCAGTAAATATGCGATTATCATTTTCACAAGCATCTTCTTTATACACAGTTCTGAATGTGTATAGTTATACAGTCGAACCGCAATGGCTCCAAGAGCCATGGATAATTTGAACTGGTTTTAGAGTCCATACGAAATTCTTCCGATAACTCAAAGAAAGCAAATATTTAGGGGAATTTTCTTATTTTATCATGACATTGTATGTTGTCTGTACGTATTAATACAGACAACATACAATGTCATGATAAAATATTAGCATTAGCATTGATTAGCATCAATGAGACGATTCTAATGAATACACTCACCATTCAATTATTGCGAAGTAACTCGAAAATATTTTCCTAAATTATCGTTATTTGCTTAGTGGCCGGGCGCTATGATTAACCCTTACTTGCGCGAACTTGCACGAACTCTCCATATCTTGAACAAATTTCCGAGGTCCCAAAGATGTTTGAGCCATTGGAGTTCGACTGTATTTAGTAATAAGGTAATGTTTTTGTGTGTTTTATTAATAATCTTGAACATATAGGACTACGTCCGTGCCAAAGACACCCTATCATCTCCCGCCCTTCCTATTTCCTTAACATCTAAAGGGGAACGCAGGGAAATGTTGCGGCTGTTTTGTTTGCCATAAGATCTCCCTCATTGTTTTAGGTTTTATATAGGGAGACATTTAAAGATATTTCTTTTTGCATTGAGTGTATAGACGGGCCACAGCCTTGCAAAACATTTGTATTCCTTATATATCCTGACAAATCCATCTATACAGCCATGTAGCCTAATGTGGCGCATCTGCCAATGCTGCTAACTTAAATACAGTCGAACCTCGTTATCTCGAACTCGCTTATTTCGAATTACCGCTTATCTCTAAGTGAAAATCTGGTCCCTGTTTTAACATGAAACTATGACAACATGTAACAAATTAATGTGGAAAAGAGGAGAAATTGCTCCTAAGGAGCAATTTTTCCTCTTTTCCACATTATTTTATATATATATTTCTAACTTCAGGAGTCAAATTACATAGTCATTTGTTTAATGTGGTTGTTCAATTTATTGTTTTCCTCACTCACTCAACTCTGATATGTCGAAGTACGGATATCTCGAAGTGTTTCAGTGAGTCCCTTGGAATTCGAGATAACGAGAGTCGACTGTATTTTCTCCCAAAAAATCCCAAAGTACGTATCATTTTGTGGGCGTATGTGATGAAACATATCAAAAGGTACATGGCCATTACAATTTGGATGGGGTATCAGGAGTTTATTTCAAAATAATAAGGAAAATGTTGTTTTCACTAAAACCAAAGGATCCTTTTCCCTGAACTTGAAATTTAAAAGGTGGTTTTGTCAGTGTGAACAATAAAAATGCACAAATATATTCTGAATTGATTAGTGATCATAGAAATGCATCGTTAATCTAAAAGCATTCTTTGTGGCCAAGGCAACAGGCAAAATTCTAACAGGTGCGCGACATTGGCAGACATTTTTTATGACACACAAACAAGGGGGTAATGAAGTTGAGGGATTATTATCTGCTAAATTTGAAGCAGAAATTAAATGAAAATAAACTTGTTTTATTTGTAATAAATTATTCTTCGTTCTAGTACATTTAAAATTAAAACTGGTCTAGCGAACAATTTTTAAATTCAGCTCAAATCCTTAGGTGCGCTGAAAAGGCCGACAGCAGTGTATAGAATCATTTCTGAAAATTCCGATGATCTATCATAACACATTACAGATATGAGCTTTTAGGTTGTTATAGGGTGTCAAGTCTGAGAATCTCATTTAAGCCCTAATCCTGCTGAACCCGGATACGCCCTGACTTTGCAAACAGTGCAGATCCAGATCAATTGGCTTCTAAAGATTTAGAAGCCAACTGATCTAGATCTGCACTGTTTATCATTATGTATGTGAGTGTATCAACAACCTGCATCGAGTAATCTGATTGGCTGAAAATTAAAAAGTGGGCGGGACATCTTAATTTATTCAACATGACAAGGGTTAAAACATCAGCAAACCACGACCTCATAAGGCATTCCAAACTTTGGTTTCAAGACGAAACAAACGACGCGACTGTACAAAGTTATAACATTAAAAAATGAATTGCTACGTTTTCTTTATCTGTATTGCTTATTATTTCTGCAATTGGAATGAAAGTTGCTGCCATGGCTATTTTTGTTTCTATGGCAACACAATAATTTTATCAATATGGATATCTGTAATATGGCTGCCATGGCAATAATCACGTGCCTTTTAAATAAAGCGTCTCTAGATTTAGAAGGATGTGTTTCTTTGCATTGCTCATAAACAAAAAGCATTTGAAGACCTGAAAAGATATGATTTTTTAAAGTTTAAAACATATGTTGAATGTTGTAAGTGCCTATTGTCAACCGGGAGTCTACAGAATAGAATGTATAATCTTTTGATGTGTTCAATCTATATTAAGTAAATACTTAGTCTTGAAGATAACAGAAAGTAGCATTAAAATGTTCCCCCTAACTTAAAAATATGAAAAATAAGATGTATCTCGGTCATTGGTCTTATCACTGCTAAGAGCCTGGGCACAACGAAACATTTGTTCGAGGCATGGGTAGTTCGAGCAAGTAAGGGTTAATCATAGCACCAGGTCTGGAAGCATATGGGGATAGTATTTAAGGAAGAATTTTTGTTCTATACAAACATTGGTATGTTGTGTGTATTCATTAGAGTCGCCTCGACGAGGCGATTCTAATGAATAAACAGAACATCCAATTTCATGATAAAAAAGAAAAATTCCCCGTAATTCCCTAAATATGTGTTTTCTTGAGCTATCGGAAAAATTTTGTAGGGACCCAAAAACGAGTTCGAATTAGCCATGGCAAACAACCCATCAGTGTTCGAGCTACTGAGGTTCGACTGTATACTGTCAATAAACAATAGACAGGTAAGAGACCCCATAGGGAATTAAGTGCTGGCTTATTTATCTGATCCATAGGTAATATCCCCTCCAAATATTTATTACCCCATCAGAGGCCTCTTTACCATCCCCTGCTGGGATCTTATAATCATCGCTTTATTACAAGCCCTTGATCTCTCTTTCATACCACCTAGGTAAGGGTTATAAAAGAATTGGTGAGTGGTACCACTTTTGGTTTCATTTTAGCTCTCTTAACTGGAAATATGTCACCTCAGCTCAGTACATGCATGTATTTGAAACCTTGAAACAATGGGGCTTCTCCGGAACGATCAGCATTCTTCTCACCCCAACACACACACACACACACACACACACACACACACACGCACACATTGGGAGCAATATTTCCTTTAGGAATGACTCCACATAAGAAGAGACGCAAGTATTTCCACGTTAGAGTTTTTACCTTGAAGGTGTATCGAATCCTTTTAATCCTTGTCCTGCTGAATAAATTAAGGTACCACGCCCACTTCTAGTTTTCAGCCAATCAGATTACTTGATTTGAATCGTTAATATAAATTCACATATTTAATGGCAAACAGTGCAGATCCAGATCAGTTGGCTTCTGAAGAAGCCAACTGATCTGGATCTACACTGTTTGCAAAGGCAGAGTATATCCGGGTTCAGCAGGACAAGGGTTAATTTCGTAAGGGGAAGTGATACTTGAGCCAGCGCACGACAAAACCTACAATAAAACCTGTGTGACCAGCAAAGACTCAGATCGGCTAGTGCGTCCACACAAGTATGGCAAGAGTTCTCGTTCATCCCTCTTTGGATAGCCCGGAGCCTGTAGAAGGCACATGCGATCAACGAAGACTCTGATCAGACTGCACGGATACGCAGGCTGGTCTGAGTCTTCGCTAGTCGCACAAAATTGACTATAGGTCTTGTCGTGCGTTGGCTCATATATTTCTTCCTTTTTGAGTATTTACAATATAGTGACCTTGAAAATAAGGTCATGGTCACCAAAATCTAATCACTTCTTTACCCCATCCTGATGATGTATCTGTGCTAGTTTGGTCAAATTCCAGCCATCGGTTAAGGAGAGTGCACACAAACTTTTTTACTGCATTAAGAAAAAAAAATACAAAGGGCAATAACTCCAAGAGAATTGGCCCCTAGCCCTTACTTTCTCTTATGTAGGTACACCTTACTGATATCAATGTGCCTGCAGAAATTGATGAATACGTTTTCAAGATATAAGGAAAAAACCAGCGTCGCGGACGGGCACACGGACGAACGGACGGACAACGTGAAAACAATATCCACCCCCACCCCCCTCCCCCCCTCCCCCCCCCCCCCCCCCCCGCAAACAATTTTTGCGGGATTAATGTTTACAGGGATCAGAAAGTATGGTGTTTATACATGAAACACTCTTTAAGATATACGGTAAAATCACTGGACCGTGAAATCTCTTCAGGATATGAAACAAAATTATTGGAGCTTGCAGTAAAGGTCATCTGACCTTCACTTCATGACCTACAGGTCAATGTCACAAGGTTGACAAATGTCTGACCAAGTATCTGTCTAAGTTGTTTTAATTAGAAAAGTAGAAAACAAACGAGTCCAAAGTATACAAATAAGCTTGCCCTTGGACCCCTAGTTCAACCCCTGGGCATGACCCATCATTGAACATAACGCAGGGGCAACTCTTAAGTTATGACATCCAAGAGAAACACAGACATTAACGTCAATGTAAACTTGAATGTGAACTTAAACGCTGACCCCTAGTCCTACCCCAGGGCAAGACCCAGGGGCAACTATAGCACAGACTTGACGGACGAGATCTGAGTAAGTAACATAACAAATTTCAACTTCCTAGTTTGAAAGGTAATTAAACTATGACCTCAAAGAGAAACGCGGATGTAAATGCCAATGTAAACTTGAATGTTAGCTTTAATATTGATTTGTAGCCCAACCCCAGGTCATTTCTTATTGGCTGCTCTAGTACAGAAAAAAATAAATGTTAGAGAAAAGTCCAGGGAGTGCCACAATTACAAACCGCAGTCCTTTCCAAACACCATGAGAAAGAGGAAACAGACAAAACCAAACAAGCGCAAATCGAACAAACGTACGAAAAGCTGTAAGATTAGCTCTCTCTTCCCCAAGCGAGGTAATCGCAATGCTAAAAGGACTGAAAACACAAGAACAAAATAACACAAGGTAAGACATAAAACAAATCGCCTCGTAGAATAAACCACTAAGCAACAAAAAGTAGGACCAACACTGGGACCACTGCCTTAGAACGGCCAGTAGAGTAAACCACTGTAGGGTTTAAAGCACTTTTACAGCTAGCCAACTTCACCTCAGAGTTAAAGGCTGAGGTCCCGGAAAGTAGCACATCAATTTTCCACTTCCTAGTGTAAAATGTATCTAAGTTATAACCTCTAAGAGATACGCACACGTAAATGTCAAATTAAACATGAATGTAAACTTAAACATTGACCCTAGCCCCACCCAGGGACAAGTCTAGCCAACAGTTAAAGGTTTAGGTCTGGGTAGTTAGTATATCAAAATCCAGCTTTCTGGTATAAAAGTTACCCCAGTTATGACTAGTTATGACCTCCAAGAGTAACGCGGAGTAGCAACGCGGACGTAAATGTCAAAAGTAAACTTAAACATTACCCCTACCCCACTTTAGAGCATGACCTAGGGGCAACTCTAGCACTGAGATAAACTGTTAAGTCTGGGTAAGTAGCATACCAAATTTCAACTTCCAAGCTTAAAAGATACTAAAATTATGACTCCGATTATGAATGTAGAAACGTAGACGTAAATGTTAATGTAAACTTAAACAGTCCTGACACAAAACTTTACAAAAAGTTTTCTCTTGTTCCTGTTCTTCTTCACGTAAAGTTCATCTTACGGAATGGACAAGAAACCTGGCTAAAATGTAGTGACAAAATTCTTAAGACTAAACTTTACCGGCATGACCCAGGAACACGTCTAGCATACACATCACGAAAACATACTTATATAATTTTGACCCCTTTAAACCACACTTTTATATAGTAAAACTGGGGTTTACAGAGGTATAGATTATTTTTCTTATTTTTGCTCAAAAACATAGATTGTGGGTACTCGTTAAAACCGCTTCGGCGAGGCGGTCCTAAAGCGTACCAACAATCTATATTTAGAGCAGAGATGTGAAAAATATCAGAGATTTTGTATGTAATTTTTTTTTAGTTTTTGGTGGCGAAATTGTCTATATATTTGAATAGGCGTGTTTTCGTAATGGTTAAAGGTTTAGGTCTGAGTAAGTAGCATATCAAATTTCAGCTTTCTGGCATAAAAGTAACCTATGACTAGTTATGACCTCCAGGACTAACGCGGGCGTAGCAAAGCGGACGTAGTTAATGTTAACTTAAACGTTGCCCCTTGTCCCACCTTAGAGCATGACTGAGGGGCAAATCTAGTACAGAATTAAAGGTTTGAGTCTGGGTAATTAGCATACTGAATTTTAACTTCCTAGCATAAAAAATACCCAAATTATAACTCCGATTATGAATGTAGAAACGCAGACATAAATGTCAATGTAAACTTAAACAGTTCTGACACAAAACTTAAAAAAAAGTGTTGTCTTGTTCCTGTTCTTCTTCACTTTAAGTTAATCTGGCCAAAATGTTGTGACAGAATTCTTAAGACTAAACTTTACAAGATATTGTGTCCTGATTCCACGTTCCTCTTTACTTGACGTTCGCTTTACCAAAAGGACAGAAAACCTGGCCAAACTGTAATCACACAATTTCTTGACACAAAACTTTACAAAGTATTTTGTCTTGTGTCTCTGTTCTTCTTGATTAAACGTAGAACAGCTAACTTGGCATACATGCAGTGACACCGTTTTTCTACATATAACTTAACAAAATATTTTGTCTTGTAATTGTATATCCTGTTGAGTTGACGTTGGTCTTACCATAAGGGCAGAAAACCTGGCTAGATGAAGTAACACTATTTTTGACACAAAACTTTATAAAATATTTTGTCTTATTTCCGTGTTCTTCTTGACTTGACAGTCTTCTAATGAAAAAAGAAGAAAATCTGGCCAAAATGCATTTCTGGACATAAATCTTTACAAAATAGTTGCCCTGTTTCCCTGTTCCTTTTGACTTGAAGTCCACCTAACAAAACGGACAGGAAACCTAGTCAAAATGTAGTGACACCATTTCTCTGAAACTTTACAAAATATTTTGTCATGATGCTCTGTTCCTCTTGATTTGACGTTTGTCTTTCCAAAAGGACATGAAACCTGTTCATTTGACTTGACGTCCAGCTTAACAAAAAGAACGAAAGCCTTAAATATAGTGACTGCATTGCTTGACATAAAATTCACAACATATTTGTCCTGTTTCACTGGTCTTCTTCACTTGAAGTTCGTCTTATCAAAAGAGCAAAAATGTAGTGACACCATTTCTTCACAATAAAACTTTGTCCTGTTTCTCTGTTTCTCTTGACTTGAAGTCCACCTAACCAAACGAACAGGAAACCTGGCCAAAATTTAGTGACACCATTTCTTGACACACAAAGTAAATAAGGGAACTCAGGAATAGATACAATCAGATTTATATCAAGCCCTCAACACTACAGGGAAAGACAAACAAATACAACAAAGCAGTCATAAAATGAACTGATGCAATGTTGGCAACTCTTTCCCAAAAAGGTGGGAACTCTGTTACCCAAACTTAGTCTTCTTAAAGCTGTATTTCAGAATTTAAGGGTGAATGCCAACCAAAAGGAATTGTTTGTTCCGGAAAATCTTGGCTTGAATCAACTGGTATCGATGGACCAGGAAAGTTAGCTAGCTGTAAAAGTGCTTTAAACCCCCCGGTGGTTTGCTCTACCGACCGTTCTAAGGCGGTGGTCCCGGTGTAGTCTTACTCTTTGTTGCTTTGTGGTTTATTCTACGAGGCGATTTGTTGTATGTCTTTCCGTGTTTCATTTTGTTCTTGTGTTTTTCAGTCCTTTTAGTATTGCGATTACCTCGCTTTGGGAAGAGAGAGCTAATCTTAGTGCTTTTCGTACGTTTGTTCGGTTTGTGCTTGTTTAGATTTGTCGGTTTCCTCTTCCTCTTGGGGTCTGGGAAGGGCTGCGGTTTGTGATTGTGACACTCCCTGGACTTTTCTCTTACCTTTTTTTTTTAACTGAATATGAACCAATACAAACACTTCGTCACACAAATTATTCGGAACCGGTCGGTCTTTAATGCAGAATAGGTTCTAGTCTCGTTCTGTTATGGTTGGCAGAATGTTGTTGTTAACGTTTATCGGACAATTAAATGGCCAAACTTTTTTTTTTTTTTTTTTTGGTAATTGCGTCAAAAGTTTATTTTCAGAAAAAGATTCTCATCGACTGATCATTTAAACGTCATAACCACAAATATTAAAACATATTTTATTCATCAGCTTGCTAAGCCTAGGCCTTAAAATGGTCACCACTAAGCCAATATTACGGTTGCGAGCGTGCCTACTGATAGCGGAAACATATCATTGAAACAGTTATATTTAAGAAAGCAGTCAGACTGCTTCTTAAAGCTGTATTTCAGAATTTAAGCGTGAATGCCAACCTAAAGGAATTGTTTGTTCCGGAAAATTTTGGCTTGAATCAACTGGTATCGATGGACCAGGAAATGGTTGTGCTAACTACAATTATTAGTCACGTGACAGAACATTGCAATCACGTGGTCAGTAGCCCGGATGCAAACAATAACATTAAAGTGGTCTATACAATCAACTTACATAATTGTTAAAAGAAACATTAGAAAGTGAAACACTACATAACAATTAACAAAAACCACAATGAAAGCACCGCCTTAGAACAATCCAAAAGTACAGAAATACTCGCCCAAATTTAGTGACATCATTTCTCAACACAAAACTTGACAAATTTAATATTTTGTCCTGTTTCTTTGTTCCTCTTGATTTGACGTCCACCATACCAAAAAGCCAGGAAACCAGGTCTAAATTTAGTGACACCATTTCTTGACACAGTAGTGATGTAATTATTGACACAAAACTTTACAAAATATTTTGTCTTGTTTCTCTGTTCTCCTTTACTTGATGTCGACCTTACCAAAAGGACAGGAAACCTAGCGAAAATGACCTGACGCCATGTCTTGACACAAAACTTTTCAAATTTTGTCCTGATTCTCTTTATTTGAGGTTTGTAGTTACAAAAGGACAGGGCACCTGGACAACATGTAGTCATACCAGTTACCTGCACAAACTTTACAAAATATATTGTCTTGTTCTTACTAAAAGAACAGGAAACCTGGCCAAAATGTAGTGACACCATTTCTTGACACAAAACGTTACAACATATTTTGTTCTGATTCCCTGTTCCTCTTGACTTGACTCTCACGCTACCAAAAAAAAAACAGTAAACCTGGCCAAAATATAATAGCATCATTTTTTGACACAAACTTTTCCAAAATATTCTTTTCTGTTTCTTTGGTCCTCTTGACTGGTTGTCCATCTAACCAAAAGAACAAGAAACCTTGCCAAAATGTAGTGACCATTTCTTGACACAACCATTTACACGTTTCTCTGTTCCTTTTGACTTGACGTTCGTCTTACCAAAAGGACAGGATACCGTGTCAAAATTTAGTGACATAATTTCTTGATGCAAAACTTTACTAAATATATATTTCCTGATTCTCTGTCCCTCTTGACTTGACGTCCATCTTACCAAAAGGACAAGAAACTTGGTCAAAATGTAGGGACATCATTTCATGACACAAAACTTTACAAAATATTTGTCTTGTTTCTCTGTTCCTCTTGACATGACGCCCACCTTACCAAAAGGACGGGTAACCTAGCCAAACTGTAGTGACATCATTTCTCGACATGAAACTTTACAACAAAGTTTGACTTGATTCCTTGTTCCTCTTGACTTGACGTCCACCTTACCAAAAAGCCAGGAAACCAGGTCTAAATTTAGTGACACCATTTCTCGACACAAAATTTTACAAAAGAGATTGTCTTGATTCCTTGTTCCTTTTGACGTCCGCCTTACTAAAAGGGCAGTAAACCTACCCAAAATGTAGGGATACCATTTTTTTTTTTACACAATTTTTTACAAAATATTTTGTTCTGATTCCCTGTTTCTCTTGACTTACCTAAAGAACCGTAAACCTGGCCAATATGTATCGACAACATTTCTTGACACAAAACTTTACAGAATGACTTAACCTCTTGACTTGACATTCGCCGTACCAAAAGGACTTGAAACCTAGCCAAATGTAGTGGCACCATTTCTCGATTTTTATGCCCTCACGTATTCGATGTTGTATGTATAAGCTCTGGGTGAACCTGAACATGCGTTGTCGAAGGTTCATTCCGGCTTGACATTTTTCGCCGGTACTCACTTATTGTGTCCTCGAGGTTTCGCAATTTTATGTCTCGATGTATGTGCTCGCTGGAGTCCAACATAGCAACTTCAAGTACTCTGGGTAACGCACCAACAGTCACAACAAATATCACGTGCATCATGTCCGATATTTCAGACGCGGGTCCAGTCACAAACTCAGCTGTTAAGCTAATAGTGATAAGAAGTAACAGACAAATCATCGCTAGATGAAACACTACCCTCAAAACTTGCTGGTGGACCGGTAAATGTTTTCTCACAACGTAGTCAAACAGTTCCTTCCTTATACCGTACGTGTTGTTTTTAAATTTTAATTCATATCTTTCCTTTTTTCTGTTTTGAAAGCTTTGTAGAACGTTCTGTGCCACTGGAACATCTACGCCATTGATTTTTATGCTCCGTAGTAGTGAGATTTTAACATTGTCTATTACAAGATTTCCATCAAATACTGACACGTAGTTATCTTGTTCTTCAATGTTGATACATATTTCAACAACATCATTAAGGAGATCTAAGTATGTGGCACCAAATCCTCTTATAAGACGGAAGATGTAGTACAGAAGAACTATTCCAAAGAAGAGATACCCGAATGCGACAGCCGGGTACACTATAACAGCAATGTAGCAAAACACAATGACTTGAGAAATGAAAAAGAAGCTCTCAATGAACACAAGACAGAAGGTATATATGAAGAATATGAACGAAGCAGCCACTATTAGAGAAAATAAGGCAACAACCAGCCTGTTCTTCAAAAGAATGGAGATAATGTTTCTGTCCAACGAAACGCGGCTATCACGTATAGTAACTGCGATTGTCTTCACTGCACCGCGAACAATCACAACGATGAATGCACAGAGAGGAAGAGCGAAATAAAGAATGCATATCAATATTTCGATGAGACAAAACACAGTGTACAGAGGCAGTAACAAAATGCAGATGCATTTACAAATGCCAAGTTGAAAACAGAAAGAGTTGCATAACCTTTTTTTCTGAACCTTAAAGACTCTCTTCCAAAATTCACCGTTGAATAACATATAGAAGCTGCAAAGAAACAGGTTTGATGCATTTTTATACCCAGGTGTATCTGAGACAGGTATGTTTGACATCTGTCTTATGTCTCTGGCGTTCAAACATAATGGAGAGAATTTTGAGCTAATCCTGGGTATCCCATTCTCAATTACGTCTTGAACACTTTTAGGAATTACAAGAAATATTATACCAAGTATATAATAGCTGGAAAGCACAACCACAGGCCCACCAAACAATGGTACAAATGCCTTTCTCCGCTCATCGCTAGTATTTCCAAGTATGGACAGGAATCCAACTGGGACACCACGACCAACAACCTCACGTGTCATCTCTGGCATTACCTTGCTGTAAGCCAATATCTGAATAAAAACAATTGAAGGACCAAGAAGAACAAACACTAATCGTTTCAGCCTGGACAATGCGACGGGATGATGATCAGGAAACAGCGAAGCAATAAGGCCGACCAAACTTTTTGGCGCATTTCCATCTAGATACAGCCAGTTATTGTCTTCCTCCGATCGGGCAACTGACGTTCTTTCTGACGTTAAAAGCGGAGTATTTTCATCGGGCTCTCTTAAATCGCCACTTTTGACAAAATCATTCTTTGCAATCCATGCAGCTGCTTTTAAAAGAATGATAGGGAAATAAAGGAATAGTATAATTCCCAGTATATACGGCCCACTTGTACATTGCTCCCATTTCTCCATCTGTGTATCCATGCAAGAATAATTATAGAGGCTTTTTGTATACTCGTACGTAGTGTTACAACAGTTGTAGTTGATAATGCTGATAGGATAATCCAAATACAGAGCCATGTGATACCAAACAGAATTGCGGAATCCAGGAGCTTCAGCCAGAAAACAAAAATAACTATCCTGATACTCTGTGATTGTTTCATTATCATCACTCAGTTTAGAAACGAGCACCATTAACTGTTCAGCTATTTTTTCTGTCGTTTCACGTGTTCCCATGGTAATGTCTTTGCAACTGCCATTTACCTGGAATAATATATATGGATCTGTCCAAAGTGTTTTTACGTCCAATAGGCCAAATGACAGTAAGTTATAGTCTACATTCCATTTAAGATAAGGATATAAACCTCGACTGGATTTATACGTCCAAACCCACTTGAAAGGATGGACTGCTTCCGATGTACAGTTTGGATAGTAGTCATCAGGACAACTGAATACAACTCGGAAACGAATAAAGTTTGGTGCAGCAATTTGAAGCCTGCTTCGGAAGTAGTTGATACTCCTATCATCTACTGTTATATTCCAATTACCGCTATCAACCAAGCTGTAGGCGTCGTCGTTCAATCCTAACTGACAGGAGCCGCAGTCAGAGCCGTCATCTAATCCTGACTGGCCATAGCCGTCGTCAAATCCTGACTGGCCATAGCCGTCGTCAAATCCTGGCTGGCCAGTGCCACTTTTATCATTTCCAGTTATAACGCCTATGTGGCTTGCGCACAGGGCAAATATAGCGCCGCCCCTCAGGATCCACAGGTATAAGTTAGCCTTCATGTTCTGAAATGAAATTTATTAAAATCAATGCAGGGGCGGATTCAGGATGGTTTCTGAACGGGTCTATTTGACAAATTGCCTTACTAACTGTACGTATTCAGACAAAAGGCTGAGTAAACAGTGTAGATCCAGATCAGACGCCGCAGAATGTGGTCTACACTGTTTACCTCTCATTTTCAGGTAGTAAAATGGACTTGTTGACGAGACACGGTAAAAAGTAAGGGGCGTGAATATTTAGGCTAAATACGGTCACAAATTTATCAAATTTATTCAAACGTTCCCGTGAAAATGAAATTATGAGTCAAAGGAGTGGTTGGTGAACCCTTCTGAATCCGGCCCCCTGGAATGTTGAATACGATGACAATTAGCCCTATTATACTCGTAATGAAAATGGGCAGCGTCAAACTTAAGGATAAATGGCCAGCCTTATTGATAGTGATGAACATACTTTTTATAAAATCCTAAATTACTGGTTTTACAAAGTAGGTGAAGCAGATAAGAATATTTTGATATATAACTATTTTTTAAAAATTGCATGCCTGTAATTTTGACTATATAAGGAAATGTAGAGGGTTAAAGCTGCTCTATAAACGGGACGTAAATGAACCGGTTTTTTTTTTTTTGTTGTTGTTGTTTTTTGTTGTTGTTTTTTTTTTGTTTTTTTTTTGTTGTTGTTGTTTTTTTGTTTTTGTTTTTGTTTTTGTTTGTTTGTTTTTTGTTTGTTTTTTGTTGTTGTTGTTTGTTTTTTGTTTTTTTGTTTTTTGTTTGTTTGTTTGTTTTTTGTTTTGTTTTTTGTTTTGTTTTTTATTGCAGGTGTGGGGTTGTTGTTGTTGTTTTGTTTTGTTTTTGTTTTTTTGTTTGTGTTTTTGTTTTTGTTTTTGTTTGTTTGTTTTTGCCATTTTTATTTTGCAAAATCCGTTTCAAGAACGCAGTGTTTAGATATAACAAAAAACGGTTTCTTACTATACACAATAATTGTGAGGGAAAAGGTACGTTAGTTTGTAAAAAAAAAATATTGCAAACCACGAAAAAAATCTTTTTGTTTACGTGGTGTGTCTGAACCTCAATGGCGACTTTGGAAAATTGATACTTTACACAAAATTAAAATGACCGTATCACCATGTGATGAATGATCGGCGAGATGTTACATGTATACTTGTTCTATGACACTGCATCTTATAAAATAATATGTTCGATAAGTTTGAAAATACTTATCCAATGTTTTATTTTCACATTTTTGTGCACCTTTATATCTGTTTACAAATCATCGTTTTCAAACCTTGTAACGCACTGTCATTACTACTCACGATGCCAAAACCTATTGTTTTGACAGCATATTTTCAAGTTACGTAGATATTAGTATGCAATGTGTAGTTGGTTTATTCTTTGTTCTTTTCGAAACAGTCTATTGAAAAAACCTGGGGACAGAATGAAAGTCTAAACGGAAACTATTTACTTGCGCGCAGTCCCCACGTTCGACTTTTGCCTTGTTCTCCGCTTTTAAAATGGACACGAAGTTGTTGGTCTCTGTGTATATATATTTACAGTGAGGTGTCTAAAAGAAACGTAGAATAAATTTTATGCCACTTATGGAGTATGGCCGAGGGTGATGTGGATAACTTGTGAAACCATGCAGTAAGTAATACTCCCAAGATCCACCAGTTTTGCATAACTAACAGATGTGGAGGAGGGGCGGGCAGTGGAACCCACCTGCTTTAAAAAACGATAAAAGAAACAAAGCAGACAGCCCCAAAAAGGTGAGCAGATGAATCCAGGCGCCGAGTGCATAGTACCTGTGTGTAGACTGCTGAACCATGTGGTGGCATCCATTTTGAATAGATCCGCCATTTTTTTTTTTTTTTTTTTTTTTTTTTTTATAATCAGTATTAACACCACAAATGGCACACTTGTGTAAAAAAATATGATAAAGCGAGAGTTTGCAACAACCGACTTGACCTTACAGTTTAATTTACAATTCCCGATATCCTTCAAGCTTCAGTATGTTACAAAAGCCATATCAAAACACAGAGTCTGTTGTTAAAAACAGAGTCAGTCGGGTTAGTAGAAACACATCTATTATTTTAGGCCCAAGTAGGTCAAGATCTACGCTTTCATGGGCCTACTGTAAGAAGCAAATCGATTTTTTTAAAGACGATCGTGCATTTCTATAAACAGCTTTTAATGGCTGATCCAGTTGTTGTTTTTTTTTTTTTTGTTTTTTTTTTTTCAAATAGGGGCGGGAACACAGAATTTTTTGGGTAATTTTCTTTTAATTATTCGTTAATGTATTGACTTTCTGCTCATACATTATATGATCCATATAAATAGTTTTATGACGCGAGTTACTGGCCTGTACAGGTCAACGATCAATAGTAAACAGCGGTTAAATTGGTGTTTTATTTCTGGTTTTCCAAGGAATGCTCTGTTTAATATTTACACACGTGGATTATACTGCGCAACAACAGAAGGAGCGAGGGTATTCAATATTAATTTTCATTTCCAATAAAATAAGTTATCGCGTTAGAATTTTAATTATTTCCACGCCTGGTAAACTATCACAGGTACCTCCGCGGAAGTACCGATTAAATGGTTGTGACAGATATCTGGAGCTACCTGTGATGGCCAAAAACTAGACATAAAAAGATAGGTGTTCGTCTTTTTTGATAAAATACACAATAACCAGAGAGTTTACTGAAAGTCAAAGAGTGCTATTCGACCCTTATAGGCATAAAGTTTTGTCACACGTCATATCCCCCAGAACTTTCCATATTTACCAAAGATACGACCTTTGAAGTGGATTCGAAGTCAGCCCGAAGTACTCGAAACAGAAAAAGACCGATCGTTTTGGGTTCTAAATGCGGATATCTTGCATACAAATCTGTTTATCTTGGTACACTGATGTAAAGTAAACCTGTTTGCCTGAATACAGATATCGATAAACTCCAAATAAGGCTGGATTCTTAAAAAAACAGCTGGAGGTGCCTGTGACGTCGTGGAGGTGCCTGTGATGTAAAGAAATATAGTGAAAATCTGAAGAGTTATTGCAGCTGCAAATATTGATATAATTCTTCTGTAGATCACAGCCTGGAAAGAATCATTCATTCAGCGTCGCAATAAGCTATCATAATGTGTATGTCATGAATTTCAAAATAAGAAAAAAAAAACATGAGAAATGAAAATCCTAAAGTAATTATAATTATAAAAGTAATAATGATAATAGTTATATTAATGATAACAATAGTAGCGAAGATTTATATACTAAATAAAACAGAAATTTTAACATTAAAAAATCTGCTTTTGTCGCGGTTCCAACAATGGACACCGATTTTACAAAACAGTAGATCGTATTATTACATAATACACTCGCTTCATTAAGGGCAATGAACAATTCTATAATCCGACCTCCGTTTATAAAGGGAATCCACGAAGACGTTGGCGGAAACTAATTGTCTCAGTTTAATTTTGTCGTACCTTAGCGGTCATTGATAGTCGCACTATTCGTAAAAGTGCCGTGTAAAGAGGGTTATCTGTAAAATCTGGACTGGGCTTAGTGCTGGGACATTGGCAAACAGTTTAGATCCAGATAAGATGCCGCAGAACGCGGTGTCTGAACAGGATCTACATTATTTACTCCCATTACAAGAAGCAAAGGTTAAAGAAACATGCAGTCTTAAGTCCCCGTTCAGGACCATTTTCCAGCCTACAGTCAGAGATAATCGACCCACCAGTGCTACCAGTGCTTTAATTTAACCCATTTAAGCCTAGCGTCCCTTAAAAGGGACATTGGCAAACAGTGCAGACCCAGATCAGACGCCGCGGCGTCTGATCAGGGTCTACACTGTTTGCATTAAATACTGGAAATTATATTAAACATGGTATTAAGTAAAACTTATCAGACACCCATTTTACTGGAAATGGACCGATCCAAAGAGTTAAGGTAGAAGAATCCACTCGGCATTAAGTGGTTAACCAGAACGTGCTAGTATTTATCATATAAGCCAAAACAAAACCTGTTGTGAGTACCAATTAGAAGTGCCTCTGCGATACAATTTGCAAAACAATACCAAAGCTGTTTTCTGGGTAAAACAAAAAGAAAACATATAGCAAGCTAACTTTAATAACCTTATGATTATCCTTTTCTCCGGATTGCATAGTGAATTACCCTCGTTTACGTAACTTTTGTTAAAAGGGATGTTCAAAAAAAATATAATCCTTATGTCTCCATGATAACATTTGTTGTGGATACTCGTTGGCGGCCCTTCTAACTGACTACCCAAACATATTGTTTCGTGGAGTTTCAAAAAAAAATACTCGTATTTCACATAGTTGTGCAAAAGGACCTTAGGGCGTTTATGAATGGCGTAGCCCCAGACCAGTTTGCGCAGCCACGCTTTGTAAGGCCGCTTAGTGTCAACCCTACGCTTAGTGTCACCTGTTAACCCTTGTCATGCTGAATAAATTAAGATGCCACGCCCACTTCTAATTTTCAGCCAGTCAGATTACTTGATCTAGATTGTTGCTATAAATTCACATGATAAATTCTTCAGAAGCCAACTGATCTGGATCTACACTGTTTGCAAAGGCAGGGTATATCCGGGTTCAATAGGACAATGGTTAACACTAAGCATTGCAAAAGGAACGCATACTATCCTTTCGACATCACTCAGAAAGACATTTTTGCTTGGCGTTTTATTTTACTTGAAACTATTTTGTTTCGATTGACCTTATCTTATCAGAAACCATCTGTCTTTTCTGTTTCCATGTTTTGTTCTCAGAAATGTACCCTTAAAATTGAATGCATAGCTCTGACAAAAATTGATCAGAGCTATGCATTTTCTACTGTATAGTAATTATTTGGAATTTAGTCTAAGAAAATATACAGTTGACTCTCGCTATCTCGAACTCGCTTATCTCGAATAATCGCTTATGTCGAAGTGAAAATCTGTTCCCTGCCTAAAGATGAAAATCTAACAACATGTAAAAAAAATATTGTGGAAAAGAGGAGATTTCTCCTCTTTTCCACAATATTTTCAATATATCTCTAACTTAAAGGGTCCAATTACACATATATTTGTTAAACGTGGTTAGTCGAATTAGTTTTTACTCAATTCTGCAAATCTGATATCTCGAAGTATTTCAGAGAGTCCCTTGGAGTTCGAGATAACGAGAGTCGACTGTATTTTACTTTTCTTTGCTGAATTGGAAGTATTGATGGTTTACAACAATATTTTGTAAATTTCAGAAAAAAATGTGCACGCGGAACTTGTTGAAAGTCTGTCTCCAAGTTATCTACCCCACAGATTTCTGCATTATTTGCATTCATTTTTGATATGAGAAAAAGCAAAAATATTTGTTTGTTTGTTTTTAACTCTTTCGGTGCCAAATTTCAGACGACATTTGTCGTCTGGTATACTTTTTTCATTATTATTTAACAAACTGTCGTTTGGAAAGACGTTTATTTGTAAAGCTGAAAGACTGAATATCAAACTGCTTAGATCCAGATGAGACGGCTCATCTGGATCTATGCTGTTTGCAAAAGCCTATTATTATTGTCTTTGGCAGTGAAAGAGTTAAAAAAAACAATGACTAGAATAAAACTTTTTGTGCATAGGTGGTTATGACAAATGGTTTTGCATTAAATCATGCCAAACCTTTGCAACTTTACTTCTTCTGTATAAAGCACCAAGCAAAAACCTACTTTCTGAAAAACGCAAAGGCCATAGGGGGCCGGCACGTACAGGGTTATTTTTGGCTAAAATGGCCAAAAAGTAGACATAGGTTTGATAGACACTGTATACGGGGGCCGGCACGTACAGGGTTATTTTTGGCTAAAATGGCCAAAAAGTAGACATAGGTTTGATAGACACTGTAGCCGGCACGTACAGGGTTATTTTTGGCTAAAATGGCCAAAAAGTAGACATAGGTTTGATAGACACTGTATACAGTGTCTATCAAACCTATGTCTACTTTTTGGCCATTTTAGCCAAAAATAACCCTGTACGTGCCGGCCCCCTATGGCAAAGGCTCAGTAGTGGTACCCGTTTTTACTAGCGTTGCTACTGCAACGCTTACTGTTACCCATGAACACTAATCGTCGCAACTGCAATGCTTAGTGTTAACGGGTGACAATAAGTGTCCGAGTTGTCAATATAACGTGCAATACCAACACATAGTGTTAACCTTGCCAGTTTCGGTCTTCATTGTTTAACTTGTTCGCTTCATGTTTTTCAAGTTCCTATATCATTAGAAAGTATTCCTACAAGAACCATAGACATACATTACACACAGACGACAGTACATTGTGATACCATGGCTGAACAAGTAACCAAGTTACATATACCCACAAGCAGTACAAAATTTTATGTTGTGAAGGTATCGATTTCACTGGCATCGCTTAGTGCTGACGGGGTTGCATTAATGCTTAGTAAAATATTATGCATCAAAATTTATATAGGGATCAAACATGGTTTTTCATGCATTAACATTCGCCACGTCCCGTGGGAGGTGTTGAAAACCGAGACCGAAGGGACCTGGCGAATGTTAATGCATTGAAAAACCATGTTCGACGGCTATTATTGCATAAAAACTGAAAACATTTGCTCAATTTCGCGTTATTTCTTTCACTATTTTGTTTCGTCTTTTCACCGATGTCGCGCGAACGCTATTTCCACGGACTATGCTCGTTCGAGGGCACGGTAGTACACATCTCGTGACGGCAGCAATTCTGTGGCCCCGGTACCAGCATATTGAAAGTTGCGTAGCCGTGCATTAACAGCGCGTGAATTGCCTTGTTAATACACGGCTTTTCGCCGGTTAATGCACGGCTGTTAATAACGTGCGACACTGCTTTCTATGCAATAATAGTTACTAAATATAAGGTTGAATTTATGGCCAATAGAATATCTGTCCAACTGAAAAACTCTTTTTTTTTTTTTTTTTTTTTTTTTTGTATCTGACTCGTCCATCATCCTAAGAATTTCATGCATCCATTGGATAGTCCATTTTTTCTCACTCCACATTTCAAGAAATACTTGAAAACACAAATCCATCCTTGGACCATGAAATATACCTAGGCACTAATGAAATACTGGCCTTCATTTAAAATAATTTAGATTCTCATGCCACACTGGATCGGTATCCGAAGTACGAGGGTGAGTCAATAAGTAACCAGCCTATCCCATTTCCGATGGACCGAGACGGTCACGATTTTCATGCTTTGTTTCAATATATGTTTTATACATGGGTACAAAATTGCACACGGTATTGAATGTCAATGTAGTGATGCAAAGGCATGTTTTTCATCTAAAGTTGAGTACCGTGCTGTAATTCGGTACTTGTATTTAAAAAGGTGAAACAGGCAAGGAAATACACGGCGAGTTAGCCGATGTTTAAAGGGTCCTCTGCACCATCTTATGCTCAGGTTAAATTCTGGGTAGGGGAATTCAAACGCTGTAGAACGTCTTAAGAAAATGAAGCCATGTCTGGTCCTATTCGCCTGACCTAGCTCCTAGCGACTTCTTTCTATTTCTAAACTTGAAAAAGGATATCCGTGAACTTCATTTCCGGTCTGATGAAGAAGTCAGGATGGCAGCTGAGGAGTGGTCATGGAAAGGATCCTGACTTTTTCAGTTCTGGGCTGATGGCACTTGGTCTAAGTGCATCACACTAGAGGGCAATTACGTCGGAAAAGAAGAGGTGGATCTCAACCGGAAATAAGTTAAGGCTGGTTACTTATTGACTCACCCTCGTATGACAGTCACTCACCAAAACTTCCTTAAAATACACGAAAAAATCACTAGCTCAGGCCATCTTTATATATTATGAGATCCTGTTTGTGTCACTCTGAACTATAAAAATAAATATGATGTTCATCGATCACATAGTCTTCAGAATATATGGCAAAAATCACTGGACTTGGAATCATATGTCATATAGAACTTAACCTAAATGTTCATAAGTCAGTGTCGTACTGCCTGGCCTACTGTGAGGGGAGTTATATTTAAAAAAAATCGATTCCCTGATAATGGAGCCCTAGTCTTAATCTTCCGTTAAAGTCTAGGCCATAAAATCAAGTATTAGTAGTTCAGGAATCTACCCATGTAATGTCCAAGGTATGAATGCTATCACTGGTTAGTGATTACGGAAACACGCCTATTTAAATACATAGAAAATTTCACCTCCAAAAACTGAAAAGTTTCAGATTTCAGATAAAAAAACTGATATGTTTCATTTTTCTGCTCAAGATATATGGGTACTCGTTAGAACCGCCTTGCCGAGGCGGTTCTAACGAGTACCCACAATCTATGTTTTTAGCAGAAATATAAAAAAATAATGTATACTCCTGTAAATCCCAGTTTTACTATATGAAAGTGGGGTTTAAGGGGGTCAAAATTATATAGGTATGTTTTCGTGATGGATTGCTAAGATTAACTTTGTAACTTACAGGCGTAACTACGACAAGCGAAATGCACAATAAGTATTCAAATCAAGGTTTTAAAATTCACACAATTTCAAATTCACACCTGGGTTTCAAATCTTCAATCCTGCTTTTAAAATCTAGTTTTGGAGATTAATTGTGCATCTGGCTTGCCATACTAAGGCCTCGTTTTTCTCGTAAAGAAAGGCTAAATTTTAAATCCAAAGCTGAAAAAGTTAATAATTTCGGAATGGTTAAAGCGATTGTATGTACTAGGATTACAGCTACGGCTGATCGTGTTATTTGATCTACGCAGCAAAATGAACAGTAAACGTTGCAACATTTATTCCCAGTAAGCATTCTACATAAATCTATTTATTACATTTTTCAGCAGTGATTTACTGAGATTTTATCAGTGAATTATACTCGATGATAATTCACGCAGTGAATTATTTCATTTCGAATGTTTTGACGTCATAATTGCCTAGCGACGTTGCTGACGTTGTTGGTAACAACAATAACAATAACTGACGTTTCGCGGAAAATTTGATAAAATCATGGAAATCAGACTGCAATTTTAACGTCCAGTTGGCGTTTTTGAGGTAAGACCTGCAACACAAATGATAAAGTATGCTTTTCTTGATAATCAGATAAACCTTCGTGACATTTTTTGTGTCTGTATTTCAAGCACAGGGTGATTTTTGCATTAAAGTGAAAACAAGATGGCGACTGATTTTAAAACTAAACCACGCCTCTTGAAATTCATGCACTGACTGGAACTATTTTGGTAGGAAATCATAACGGCTGAATGTAAAAATTCAAAGGTAAAACATGGATAAAAATTTAATAAACAGTTCATTTGGTTGTTTTGATCGATTACGGAGAAAAAATTCACTCGTGTTCTAAGGTTTGCTTGTAAAAAAAACTCGTTCGCTTCGCTCACTCGTTTTACTCGCAAGCCTTAGAACATTAGTGAATTATTTCTCCGTAATCGATCAAAACAACCAAATAAACACTATATCTTCTACAATTTCCCTATACTGTGTGTAGGCTAACAGCGAAGATCGTGATCAGACAGCGCGGATGCGCAGGCTAGTCCGGATCTTCGCTGCTCGCATATGTTTTAAGGTTCCTTTTCTCAGCCGCCGGCTCAAACAAAGTTATTTTCAAAATAAGTCATTTAGTGTTTACCAAATGACTCTTAGTGCTGCCTTCCCGCCCCTGGTCGTGCATCCTTCTTCATGCATGAGTGGATCCTGTTTCTCACAATAAACCCTTTTCTCATATTTAGAACTTTTGCTAGATCTTTCTTATAAAGCAACTTGTTCTCTCTCTCTCTCTCTCTCTCTCTCTCTCTCTCTCTCTCTCTCTCTCTCTCTCTCTCTCTTCTTAAACTTAAATATGTATGTATTTTTGCTACATTTCATTGAACAGTATATCGTACTATTCATAAAATGATTAGTAGTAAATTTCACTTATATCGGAACTTATCATGTATAATATATCCCTAAGCTTTGTTAAAATGTATTGACCTGCTAAGGAGAAGAACCAAATAATCACTATGTGCTTCCATTCCAGTCCTTAAATTTTGTACTGTTACTATTATCATATTATATGTTGTACTAATTGTTTCGAAATAAATATGTTTATAACAAAATGGGCGCCGATAAATGACTTTTTTTAAGTCAGATGACGAACACGCTTTTTTCAACCTGATAATCACATAATCCAACAAAAACAAAACGTATCAATAGCGTTTGCACGTGGGCCGCGCCAGGCGGAAACATGTCCTCGGGCATATGCGAACAGCAAAATCCGCCTAGTCTGATCAGGGCATTAACTGTCCGCTAACATTGGATACTACAGAACGTATAAACGGAGAGCAAAGGCCCGGATGATACTTTGCACATGCGCAGGATGATCTGAAACCGCACATTTGGCGCATGTTCAAAGGCACTTTTTCGCTTGACGAAGCCCATGTAATAAATGAAGAAAAATGTAAACTTAACTAGCCTGATAAGCCCAGGGTGAAAATAAGGCCGTAGAACACTTTAGAATCTGTCCGCATTTAATCTTACCCTAACCGTCTAAAGGTATGCTAATTGATCCTTACTGAATAATATTTCTCTTTATCTATTTAAGAAAACATCATTTCATTTCACAATATCCGACTAAAAAAATGAACCGGGGCACAGCACTTCCTGCAAGATCGCAGGTCCGTCCAGCGAAGACTCAGATCAGGCTGATCAGAGTCTTCGCTGTCCACCTAAAAACGCTTTAGATCCTTGTTTACCCACAGAATGCCCTGCGACGACACTAATCCGACGTTGCAGATGTGCAGGCTGATCTAAGTCTTTGCTGGGCGCACAGGCAATCTTGTTGGAAATACTGTATCCCGGCTTTAATGGTATTTTCCTGATTTTTACTTCCTTATATATTTTACTTCCTAGAGCCTAAAACATTGAAAGGTGTGTCGTAGAAATTATATCCAATGTATATTAAAGTCAATGTTTACTACAATTTGTATATCAAACACCTGCTGAAAAACACCTAAGCATTACTTTGAAGTTAAAGACTGGTGTTAACCCTTGTCATGTTGAACCCGGATATACTCTCCTTTTGCAAACAGTGTAGACACAGATCAGTTGGCTTCTTCAGAAGCCAGCTGATCTGGATCTGCACTGTTTGCCATTAAGTATGTGAATTTATAGCAACAATCCGGATCAAGCAATCTGACTGGCTGAAAACAAGAAGTGGGCCTGGCAGCTTAATTAATTCAGCAGGACAAGGATTAATATCGAAAATATAGATTAAAGAATAGAAGAAAAATACGAAAATCAGGGTATAAAGGTTCATAACCAGAAAAAGGCTCCTATGCTAGTAAACGAACAGCGGAGGCACAGATCAGCCTGTGTGTCCACGCAGGCTAATCCGAGCCGTCCCTCTTCGTCGTTATATTCTACACTTTCCAGTGATGCTGTTACCGGACAACGAAGACTATGATTATACTGTGCAGTCCACTTTCCTGATACTGTTAAGGCAAAAAAAAACAAAAACGGGTGTTTAGAGTAACATGTCAGAAAAAATAGGTAGGGTAAGAAAAGACTTTTTTTCACATTTTTATGAAGAATAATATCCTAATTACCAAATATATTTGGATTTAGCACATAATTCACATAAAATTTTACCAAGTCTGTTTGACTATCCTTCGATGTTTCTAAAAGTACTGATAGAATGGCAAACGGTGTAGACTGGAGCAGTTTGATCTGGGTCTACACTGTTTAGTTAGCCCTCCTTGTCCGAATGTTTATTATAAATATTTTATCCCAATACCAGCTTTTTTTTTTTTTTTTTTTAAATAAAAATAAATAAATAAAATAAAAAACCATGAAAAAATTGCTAGGTTTCACTTGGAAAATAAGGTAGGTTAGGGTCACCCTAAACAAACATATTTTTATATTTGGCCTAAATGGTAACGGTCGTGATCAGACTGCGCGACTAGATAAAAGAATAAAACAAAAACCGAAAATAAGGGTATAAAGATTCACTACAAGAAAACGACTTCTATGCTATATACGAACAGTGACGGCACAGATCAGGATCTGCGCGACTGTGTCGGCTGATCAACGTCTTCGTTATCCGCATATGGCATAAGGTTCATTTTCTAACGTTGCGCTTCAGATAGGCATAATGTTCATTTCCTTACGTTGCGCTTCCATCACGAAACTATACCTATTTAATTTTGACCCCCTTAAACCCCACTTTTATATGGTAAAACTGGGCTTTACAGGGGTATGCATTATTTGTCTTATTTCTGCTCAAAAACATATATTGTGGGTACTCATTAGAACCGCCTCCAGAGGCGGTTCTAAAGAGTACCCACAATCTATGTTTTGAGCAGAAATATGAAAAAAAAATATCCGAATTTTCATTTGAAAATTTTCCTTTTTTTTGGAAGAAAATTTTCAGTAAATTTGAATAGGCTTGTTTTCGTAATGACTGAGTTAAGGTTTTACGGCCCAGTCAGCCCATTAAGTTCATACCGAGCCGGTCAGTTTGCCTAACCATACTTTTCCTAGGAGGGCTGACCTCTAAACGGTGTGAACCAGTGCTTGGGCACATTCTTTCGCCAGAAAACGTTGCCTTTCAGATAGGCACTACAGATGTCGTGAACTGTTTGCAAATCGTTACGATTTTAAAATCGAGCTCTATCCATTTCGGAATTTCAAATACAATCGATAAATTTTAAAATGTATTGTCGCCTGTCACTGTAAAAATTCATAAATATTATTTTATGTTTATTTTATAAAAAGCAATTGGTAAATTCTGACAATTTTTTTTTTTTTTTTTTTTTCATTGACTGTGCTTTGTAAATACATTTTAACAACATTTGTTGCCTTTTCAAAGCAAACTGCACTGGCTAGTGGGGGAACCCTGAGTAGGGTGGATTTTCGTTAGCCTGAACACACCGCAGTTTGTTTATATTATGCCATGATTATTCGCTGGAATAAAAGGAAAAACACAAACATGCAAAAAAAGTAAACAGACACACACACACGCACGCACGCACGCACAAATTATAATAATAATAATAATAATAATAAAATCAATAAAAAAATATCGTAAAATCGTTATATTACATGTTTGTCAAGGACTATGAAAATAAAAAAGACTGTATTTTGTGTACCACGAATCCGAGTTCAGTTACCCGAGTTGTGAGAAATTAAATTTAATAATGTTGATATGTACGTGTAAAATATCTGACAAAAATCTTTAGAAATGACTTAAAATATTTATTTGCGTTACATGGATTTCTTTTTACTCTCTTAAACTAGTTCAACCCCAGGCAAAATGACTTAAAATAGATTTTTCCTTAAAATAGTTTTTCAGGTCTTTACCTACAGTGTGTATAGTCGCTTACAGTATTTAAGGGTTTAAAAATGGGTGGGGAATGTATAGGCCACAACTGAAATAAAGTTTATTTATTCGATAAAATTGAATTCATAAACATGCTTACCCTTTCTTAAAAATATTTTCCTTATCCATGCAGCAGAAAACAAACAGGAAGCCAGCGGTTGTATTTTGTAATTGTTTGTGTTTAATAAAGAAAAACACATAAGGAAGTTAAATTAGCACTTAGGAAATTAAAGGCACAAGTTTACCGGGTCATACTATACCCTCAGTTTATGTAGTTTAACCCTAAAAGCGATAAGCAACTGGGTAGCAGACGACATTCTAAAACTGATATTGTCAAATAAAAATAAGACTGATATTTCATGTGAATCGTCTGCCAGGCAGACTATTCACATGAAATGTCGGCCCCATTTTCTCTAAAAAAAAAAGTACAGAAAAAAATTACACACTGCAAAGTGTCGTCTTCTTTATTTGCGCTTTAAGTGTTAAATAAATACATGCTGTAGTAGATAGTCTGGCCCGGAAAACTTGACACTTCGTCTGTTTTCAGCTTTGTTAATGTGTTTATGGCTCACAACCCAGCGGGCAGGCAACACATCACGAAAACATGCTTATATAATATTGACCCCCTTAAACCCCACTTTTATATAGTAAAACTGGAGTTTACAGGGGTGTACATTATTTTTCTTATTTCTGCTCAAAAACATAGATTGTGGGTACTCGTTAGAACCGCCTCGTCGAGGCGGTTCTAACGAGTACCCACAATCTATGTTTTGAGCCGAAATATGAAAAATATCAGAGTTTTTTATCTGAATTTTTTCAGTTTTTGGAGGTGTAATTTTCCATATATTTGCACAGGCGTGTTTTCGTAATGTTCATAATAATGTCACATTAACGTTGATGCAAAGTCATGATGTCGATACAACTTCGATGTGACGTCATGTAGTCATCACACGTCGATGACATCGATGTAAAGTTATGGCGTCATGACGTCGATGTACGTTGATGACGGCGGTGCAACGTCATGACATCATAAATTTCATGTGCCCGCTGGCAAAGGACATTCCTTTTCGAACTTATTTCTTCCTTTTCGAACCTATTTCTAGGCAATGCAAGGATAAAACTATAACGAATAAATAAATAAAAAATAATACTATTTTGAAATCACGGTATGCTTGATTCAATAAAAGATTCAACATTTAGAATACGAAACTATTTTTTATGTCCCCAGCTTTGAAGAAGTTTATTGAGTATATTGCTTTTGCTCTGTTCGTTCGTTCGTCCGTTCGTTCGTCACACTTTTGACAGGTCTCATAACAAACGATGAAGGATATATGATAGGGTATTGAAATTTTATACATGAGTTCCTAATGGAAATTAGCTGACCCTTTTTTTATATCCGACCTATAGTTTTTCCCTTAAAAATATAGTAAAACCACAATGGCTTGAATATCTTTGGGACCATGGAAATTTATTTGAGACATGGGTAGTTCGAGCCACTGAGGCGCCAGGTCAGAAAGAAAATGGTGATAATTTAGGGAAGTCTTTTTGTTCTTCTATACAATCTGGCATCGGCGTCCACAGACACCCGACACTATGAAATCACTTGCTAATAGGGCGAGGCACATGCTATAGAGATTGTTCAATGAAGCGCTGGAACACGACTATCCTTGGCTGCTAATATGGTATCCCAGCCGCACAACGGACACCACAGTAGCGAGGCAACGTTGATGCAAGATCCGTTGCGACAACGTTGACCCGACGATCCAGTGTTCCCGCGGCCACTGCTGGAGAGGCTGACCAGATCGCAAAATACTTCGAATGGGCACTGACAACTGCATATACGTCTAGCATGCATGAATCGATTTGTAATCGATGGGCACAGTTGATCGACCAAGTCCAGGTTTTATCGGCTTGACGTTGTTACCTGTCAACCTATTAATTACCTGTCAGTATCAGTTGTAGAAAAATGACCAATCCTGTTGTATCCAAATAAAAATGTAAAATTCATATAGAAAAATGACCATGTATGGTCATTTTTCTATAAAATCTATACACTTGTTTTGTTTGTTTGTTTGTTTGTTTTTTTTGTTTTTTTTTGTTTTTTTTTTTTTTTTTTGTTTTTTATTTTTTTTTTTTTTTTTTTTTTTTGGATAAAATACTTTTTGAGTCCACCTTTAAATCGTATTATATCTTAAAATGAACCGTCTTATTAAGAGGCTCCAGTGTATTTTCTGTTTAAGTACACTGAGGCAGTAGGCGGCCTCGGTGGCTCAGTGGATGCGCGTCCGACTGGAGACCAGGAGGTCCCGGATTCGACACCCGCTGAGGTCGGCAACATTCTTTCGTGGAGATTGATCATGACACATTTTCTACGGTGATTCAAGAAGGGTAGTTGTCAGTTTCTGGCGAAAGAATGTGCACAATACTGGTTTACCACTTAGAGGACTAGACCTGCCCAGTAAACGTGTCGTTAGGTAAGCTGCCCGCGCTCGATATGAATCCCATTGGGTTTACTGGGCTGTAAAACCTCAACACAAACAAACACTGAGACAGTATCCGTTAAATACACCAAGGGTACACTATATATTACGAAAACACGCCTATTCAAATATATTGAAAATTTTACCACAAAAAAAAAAATGAAAATTTTCCGATAAAAATTCTGATATATTTCATATTTCTGCTAAAAACATAGATTGTGGGTAATCGTTAGAACCGCCTCGGCCTCGGCGAGGCGGTTCTAACGAGTACTAATAATCTATGTTTTTTAGCAGAAATAAGGAAAATAATGTATACCCCTGTAAACCCATAGCCAACTTTGAAAAACCGCAGCCCAAGATTTACCTGCGCGAACCGCTACAGTAAAATGTAAAGACTTATATAGAAAAGCTATATTATACATCAATTTTCGAAAGTATGAAAAATAATACAATATTTTTGCTGGTAGCTTTTGATTCCAATTTTTTTCAGGAATACGCTGATACTTTTTTTCAGATTTTTAAAACGAAAATCTTTTGGTCCTTTTTCAGGTTTTTTAAAGGCACCCTTCAAATGATTAAAAATATAGTGATAACGACGTTTTTTTTTTTTTCGCTGTTTGAATTTTTAACTTATAAATAATTCATTTAAATTACAATTTGGAATATTTTTGCTGGTGGCATTTTGTGCAGAAAGGCCTGCTGAAAAAATTGGTTTATGTTTCATTAAAATCAAATAAAAACTTTTTGGTCCTTTTTTTTGACATTTCTATCGGTGGTATTGTTCTTTTCTCTTAAGAAATGTTCGTATTTCCGACAATCGGCAGTGGCGAAAACTACCGAGCATGTAATCAATAATTGTCAGGCAATGATAATGGACTTCTGTATCAGTTATCCACTAAGCAATGTAACTCCGGGCGGCTAGCAGTCACGCAAGCAGATTGGATTATGTCGCTTGTTTTTCGTTTTCAAGAGAGTCCCAGATGCCCAGTTTTACTATATAAAAGAGGGGTTTAAGGGGGTCAAGATTATATAGGTATGTTTTCGTGATGAACGAACCGGGATATAACATTTCTTGCAAGATTGCAGGTGCGCCCTGCGAAGATTCAGATCAAGCTGTGCATTCGTGCAAGCTGATCAGAGTCTTCGCTGTCCACATGTCCACGATTTGAATCTTTGGCTACTTACAGAGAATCCTGCGAAGACTGATTAGATGCAGAGACTGATCTGAGTTTACGTCGAGTGCACAGGTATTCTTGTAGGATATGCTTTTCCCCAGGTCAAATACTTTAGTTGTCAGTTTCTCGCGAAAGAATGTGCTCGAATACTGGTTAGCCGCTTGAGCCTGCCTAAGAAAAGTGTGGTTAGGTAAACTGACCGCGCTTGACAAGACACAAATGGGTTGACTGAGTCGTAAAACCTAAACACAAACTAATGTTTGCAAACTGTTTTATTTCAAGCCGAGTTATTAGTCCAGTCAAACTGTGTGGGACCCCAAAACAAATAGTATAAACATATTGCATTGCCTTTTGTACAAATAACAGTACAAACAATGGGGTAGGGCTACAAGTTCTTCCAAAATTAGTTACAGCCCTTCCCCTAGAAACAAATTATATTACAACCTACATGGCAGAAAAATTACAACAATTCATTTCGTTTTTTTTTAAATATGATCAAAAAAAAATTAAATTAATAAATAAAAAATAATATAAAATAAATAAAATAAATAAATAAATAAATAATCTGTTCAAATTCTGCCTCCTCTCATGCCACATCCAACCGAGTGTTTCAGCTGCGAACAGTCATATAGTGGTTGGTCTGACCTCAAAGAGATCATTACGAAAACACGCCTATTCAAATACATAGAAAATTTCACCTCCAAAAACTGAAAATTTTCAGATTAAACACTTTGATATTTTTCATATTTCTGCTCAAAACATAGATTGTGGGTATGCGTTAGAACCGCCTCTATGTTTTTAAGCAGAAATAAGTAAAATAATATATACCCCTGTAAACCCCAGTTTTACTATATAAAAGTGGGGTTTGAGGGGGTCACAATTATATAGGTATGTTTTCGTGATGTGAGAGAAAACAGTATGAAGTAAGCATTAATTATCATTAAAGCGTCTAGTGTCTTTAATATATGTTTGTATGGCTTCGAACAGAACTGAAATGTCGCCTTCACACAAGTTTCTTTTGCCATTTAGAGCATCAGAAACACTAAGGGGGGAGAAACTGTCGTATTTTATAGAACATATTAAATCTTTCATGCTCATATCTATTACATCTAAAGATAAAATATTCTGCATCTTCAGTCTCATGTTGACAATCACATAATGCATTGTAACTAAGATGATTATAAAACCAAGTCAGCATGCAAAACACTGCATCTATTACGTAGTCTACAGGTAGTATGGCGAATTTACGGTTTCGTTTATGATAATAATTTGGAATTTTAACAGAAGAGTTTAAATCATTTTTAATTTTGTAGCAAAAAAATCCGTATGTTTGACAATTACGATACTGATCGTCAAGGCTATTCCATGCTCTGTTAGACGATGGAATACAAGAGTTTTGAAAAAATGTAGTTCTCTGAGGTAGTATAGTGATATCGCTACTATTTCTTAAATCGTATCGAGATGTCTCACCGACTAATTGAGGTATTAAATCCACAATATAAGACGGAACCATACCATGCGTTGCTTTGTACATAAATTTTAGTTTCTGGTTATATCTCCTTAGTGCTAAAGAATCCCAATTACATTCCTTGTATAACCTTTCCAAAGAGACACACCTTGTAAGACCCGTCTCGATACTAGCAGCTTCATTTTGCAACTTTTCAAGAGATCTTGCTTGCTCAGCCGTGCAATTATCCCAGACAATTGAAGATTACTCTAAAATCGGTCTTACATAGGAAATATAAATTTGATTTAGAGAGTGATAACTAAATTTGTACTTTAATTTTCTCATAATACCTATTACTTTTGATACCGATGATAATACTTTTTCAATGTGATCATACCATTTACATTTTTCATTGAGAGTTATCCCTGAATGTTTATGGTTACTAAAACCTTGAATTTGAATACCATCAAATATTAAATTTAGAGGCACTCCTAGTTCCATTAATGAAAACAATACTGCTACTGTTTTATTAGGATTAGAATTAATCAACTATTGTTTTGCCCATTTACAAATAATAGCAAGATCATGGTTTAAAATTCCTTCAACATCCCTAATATTAGAAGCTGATACAAAAAGATAACTGTCATCGGCATACAATCTAGTCAAACTCAACAATTGCTCTGCTATATCATATGTAAATGATATAGCAGAGTTTTGTTGAGTTTGACTAGAACTGTCATCGGCATACAATCTAGTCAAACTCCACAATTGCTCTGCTATATCGTATGTAAATGATATAGCATAGTTTTGTTGAGTTTGACTAGAACTGTCATCGGCATACAATCTAGTCAAACTCCACAATTGCTCTGCTATATCGTATGTAAATGATATAGCAGAGTTTTGTTGAGTTTGACTAGAACTGTCATCGGCATACAATCTAGTCAAACTCGACAATTGCTCTGCTATATCGTATGTAAATGATATAGCAGAGTTTTGTTGAGTTTGACTAGAACTGTCATCGGCATACAATCTAGTCAAACTCGACAATTGCTCTGCTATATCATATGTAAATGATATAGCAGAGTAATTGTTGAGTTTGACTAGATTGTATGCCGATGACAGACTTGACTTGCCAATGTTTTTGTTTATCATAGTCATTAATTTGATTTTTGCTTTCACTTTGATGCACTTTGACTGTGTTGGAAGCCTTTATGCGAACCGAATGTTTAGGTATTTCTGTATTTGCAGTAGCATCGGGACCCAGGGTAAATTTGGTTGGTCGTAAAAGTGCTTCAAACCCTCCGGTGGTTTATTCTACTGACCGTTCTAAGGCGGTGGTCCCGGTGTTAGTCTTACTCTTTGTTGCCTTGTGGTTTATTCTACAAGGCGATTTGTTTTAAGTCTTGCCTTGTATTATTTTGATCTTTTTTATCAGTCCTTTTAGCATTGCGAGTACCTTGCTTGGGGAAGAGAGAGTTAACCTTAGTGCTTTTCGTACGTTTGTTCGATTTGCGCTTGTTTGGTTTTGTCTGTTTCCTCTTCCTCTTCGTGTCTGGGATGGGCTGCGGCTTGTGAGTGTGGCACTCTCTGGACTTTTCTTTTACTTTTTTTACACTTCTTAAAGATCAAATGACATTTTTTTACTGTTTCAATGCAATTGTTATATACTGATGGAGTTGCTAATGCAAATAATTTTACCGAAAACTGCATTAAAAATCGTCTAGCCGATTGTGAAGTTATGTACGAAAGAGCGTTAGGGCCACATATACTTTTATTTCTGTTGATAGGTATCTCGAAATTTCGACTTACTATCTCGAAATTTCGACATAATAAGTCGAAATTTCGACTTAATAACTAGAAATTTCGACTTAATATCTTGAAATTTCGACATAAAATCTCGAAATTTCGACTTATTATGTCGAAATTTCGACTTAATAACTCAAAAGTTCGACTTAATAACTTAAATTTCGAGTTAATAACTCGAAATTTCGACTTAATATCTTGAAATTTCGACTTATGGTCTCGAAATTTTGACATGATATTTCAAGTTGATTCTTCGTTTGCTATTCCACACCTGGTAATCTCGTAAGGGGTAGCCGCTGGTTATGTAAAATGAAGATATTTTCAGCTATCTGGACTGTGAGATACTTATTTAACATATCAAATAAGACGCACTGCAACCTACGTCTACTTTGAAATACACAAGATGTTAAATTTCCTTAGCATTTGTTCCAGGGACCCCATTGTTTGTACTATTATTTGAAGAAAAGGCAATAAAATATGTTAATACTATACTAGTCAGTCCTCGTACGTGTTGTTACAACAGAGTTACTCCACGAGCAACTGGCGCTGCTGCATTAAAATCTAAAATCACTTCCAGAGAACACAAAATTGAGTTTCTCAGACATACGGTTTTAGAGTTCCAGGTCTTGCAGGCAAAGGTGCCTGAGCATCCGTCTGTCCGACCATCTATCCGTCTGGAGTTATATCCCTTACTTATACTCTGGATGCACGCCTTGTCTTTTTCATGATTTTTGCATTCTTTGTTAAAAATCACTTACTAGGGGACACAAAACTGAGTTTCTTAGTCTTATGGTTTAAGAGTTACAGGCCTAGCAGGCAAAGGGCCTTATATTTCTCCTTATTTTTGCATTCTTTGTTGAAAATCACTTACTAGGGAACACAAAACTGAATTTCTTAGTCTTATGGTTTAAGAGTTACAGGCCTTGCAGGCAAAGGGCCTTATCTTCCTCCTTATTTTTGCATTCTTTGTTGAAAATCACTTACTAGGGAATACAAAACTGAGTTTCTTAGTCTTATGATTTAAGAGTTACAGGCATTGCAGGCAAATGGGCCTTATAGTTCTCATTATTTTTACATTCTTTGTTGAAAATCACTTACTAGGGAACACAAAACATAGTTTCTTAGTCTTATGGTTTAAGAGTTACAAGCCTTGCAGGTAAAGGGACTTATATTTCTCATTATTTGTGGATTCTTTGTTGAAATACACTCAATAGAGAACATAAAATTGAGTTTCTTATTCTCATGGTTTAAGAGTTACTGATATTGCAGGCAAAAGACCTTATAGTTCTAATTATTTTTGGATTCTTTGTTAACTAGAAATGTGTCCAAAGTGCCCCCGCACTGACGTAGGCTAATTTGGCAAGGTTTGCACAGTTTTATAGAGGTACCCAAAGCGGGGACATCCGTATACGTGGACATATTTCTATTTTTTTATTTTTTGTATATTTTACAGGCTTTCAAATGGATCTCTAGTTCTTTGTCATTTAGCATGCAAATATTTACTCTTGTTTCAATATAGATGCAAATTATCTAGTCTATACAAACCTTTGTAGGACAACATGAACATGCAGTTTCACGTTTTCAAATCTGGTAAGTTTTGAAGCCCCTGGGCCTTTTGATGTCAAGGTCACCAGCGCCTACAGCGCTTTGATTCAATTATGTCTATGAAATTAACTAAAAATTATTAAATCAGGAGAATGCATCCGTTTGTTGACATTTGGATGTCTCGTAAGTCATGGCCGGAAGTTCGCATAAAGATTTTGAGTGCGTAATTATGGAAGCGTATAGGTACCCCCCATATGTTTTTTTTCTCGTGGCAATATCTTTGTCATGAAAATGCAAAAATATCGAGTTTTTACTACATACTGTTTTCCAAACAAAATAGATAAAAACAATGTTTTCATCTGTTCATTATTTCATTTTAATTTTATTTCGTTACAGATATTCTCGTAATTATATAAAACGACAACATTATGTGGTAATCTGTATTGTTTGAATATTTTCTACTGTATATGTATAAAACATATGTTTTACGAAACAACGCTATGTTTTTTGCGGAACTGAAGTTAAAGATCTTGATATCTGTATTGTTTTATCGTCATACACACGATCAAAAATCAAAAGCGAAACACTAACATCATTTGTCAATCAAAAGAGGCTACCAGCAGGGGGACCGAATGCTTATTGTCGGCGAGAAAATCATTCAAGAGTCCCAAATACCCCAAGTAATTTAAGCGGGTACATTTGCTGTAGCTCAGCTCTGTTAAATGGTTTGTCTCTTCGTCAGTATCAAGTTTTAGCCGGTGTAACAGTTTATCCCACCCCAGTGTAACCCACCCCACCCGAGCAGCTTGTCGCCCGGGGGCTAGATAATCCGGGATATCTTGCCCCCTACCTTGGGCAGCTTGCCCCACACCCAGGAAAACCTCGCAAACTCAATTGAAAACAATATTTATTTTTTATAACAAATTTATAACGCTAAATTATCAGAACAGTGCTAATGTATGTTTTTCATTATTTTTTCTCTTTATGGGAGAAGGATGGGGCTAAGACACTGTGGCCTAAGCATTTCCTCCCAAACTCAGAAGTTCTTCAGACACAGTTCACCTATTCTCAGAATAGATGTACATCCTGAAGAAAAAAATCGGAAAAAAAAATTGTGCCAGAATATCTCTTTTTTTGCACTCAACGCGATATTTAGTATATTGAGACTCATAAACCAAAATATGCGGACTCAGGGTCCGATTGATACAAAATTGCTAGGATATTGTTAACAAAGGGGTAATTTTCATGTGTAATTTACGTTACTGTACCAGATAAAACTCGAAGCTACTGTATCCAAGAACTATGATCAATCATGTATTATCCCAAGTCAGTTTGCTATCGATGATGTTTCTAGAATGTAATAAAAGATACAATATTTGTTATAAACATACCATGTTTTCGTATGGAATAAAGAATTTTTTATGCTGTGTATGATTAGTTGTAGTGTTTATGTGAACCAAATGTTTCACTTTCAGCCATGTAGAGAACATCTCTTCTTTTCTGCTTCCGGTTTTACAGACTTGTTGTCTATTAATTACTTAATACAAAACAGACAGGGGCATTTAATAAAACTTTACATATTATGTGGAAAGAATGATTTAATTATGGTAACGTAGATTACCGAAGTTGATAAAATCTTTAAACAGATAAACACAAAACATTAAGAACATCAGAGAACAAATGGACTTATTCAACTTATTACAACATTAAAACAATGTAATCTATATTTTTTGTTTATTAGATATGTCATTTCATTTCAACAGTTTGTCTTCATAAAATATGAATGTATATTACCTTCATTTTCAATCTGCGACAGTATCATTCCATATCTAGAGTTTTTTTAAACCTCAGCATACAGGATCTTAAACAAATCCTGTATTTTGTATTAAATTTTCAATATAGAAATTCGATAACAGCTAATAATTTATAATTCTCTGCTTAATTCTTTTGTTTTTGCACTGGTAACGTAGATTACATAAATCAATTGAGTCGTTCAGCAATGCCTTCTGTTTAAATTGACGAGTTCCATTAGTCTGCGCATCTGCACAGTCTGGTCTGTCTCAAAAAGCCACTACCAAAACTTTATGTACTTATCTATGAATACAATGCAGCAGTCAATTTGTCAAGTATGAAACTAGCTGGGACAGTTTTACATGTGAACTACAGCTGTTTATTCAACCCGGAAATCTGTTGAAGCAACATGTTCTGATAATACGTATTAAAGTTTTAATTACCCGTGCACTTTCAATATTACGAAAAAATGTCTATTCAAGACAATGGAAATTTTGTTGCTGAAAAAAAGGAAAATCTTCAGATTAAAATTTTTGATATTTTTTCTTATTGCTACTCAAAACATTGATTGTGGGTACAAGTTCGAACCGCCTCAATGAGGCGGTTCGAATGAGTACCCACATTCTATCGTTGAGAGCAGAAATTAGGAAATAATAAATATCCCTTCAAACCCAACTTTTTACTATATTAGGTGGGGTTTGCAGGGGTATTCATTGCATAGGCTTGTTATCTTGCTGGATGATGGGCATACAATGTTCAAATAACGTCAATTAAACGTCCAATCGACGTTCTTTCAACATTTTGAAGTCGAGGAATCTTTGATGGTTTTCAAAAGGGCATACAGTTGAGTATAACCAACATAAGACAGTCATAAGCATGTAAGAAAGCTACGTTACCAAATTGGTAAGCTACGTTACCAACATCTCAGCAGTCATAGCTTTAAAATTATGCACCTAATAACGAAGTTTTTTGTTTTCATTTGATAAATGGACATTAAATCTCACATTTCTCCATATGCTTGTGCAATTTGAATGTCATATTCTGCCAATTCATCATCGTAGTTCTGCTTCCTGATGAAAGTCGTAAGCTACGTTACCATTGCTTTACTAGACCATTAATAGGGAATAAATGGCCACTTTCGGGTCGTTTTATTTAAATTTAAATCATTGCCCAATTGCTTGAAGTATGTGACGAAAACAGATATTAGTACAGTTTTTCTTACATTTTAAATTCATACTCCCTGGATGCTCATATGTACCCATTTGTGCCGAAATACAGATCTGCCACGAAAATCGTTCTGTTTTGCTTAAATTTTATCAAGTTTTTGCTGAACCTGAGTCTAAAGCAAAACTCTTTCACAACAGTTCATAATCGCATGCTTTTTTTCGCTACAGTTAGAAGTGGAGGTATAGTAAAAAATATGTGATTTAATACTAACTAGTGACGATTTATCTCCTGTCGGCAAAAAAACTTTTCGGGAAGCAAAAATAACACGAGCAGATTCTCTGACCTTCAAAACCGAGTGCAGCTGAACTTTTGTGCCTGAAAAAGCGATACCTCTAAATGATATGCATATTCTATAACTGCAGCTGCAGTTTCAGCCCGAAATTCGAAAGCGTGATAACGTAGCTTACATCACGTAGCTTACATCGCAGGTTTAAAGAGGTGTTGCCTGATATCAAAGGTATGTATAAAATATCATATGAAGCATAACGGCACTTATTATCCATGTGTAAAGGAATACAGGGGTTAAATGCGCTAATCTATTTTGAATTTCCTGTAATTGAAGTAACGTAGCTTACATCCTTATCCATTCGGTTGACTGGGCGTGGCTTGTCGAATCCAAGACACGAAATATCGCCGTTTAATGCATCTTTGCTGTATGGAAACAAATAGTACATGTGCACGTCTATGATTTAAGCATTTTAATAGTCTAAAATGACCAATTCGGACTTGACTTATTATTCATTATGGTCATTGTAACGTAGCTTACACTGAAACGATGGACATCTGTATTTTGAGCTACAACAAAAATTAAGCAAACGACTTGAAACTAAACTTCTTTTATGTGGTAGCTGAACATGTTACACCAAATATAAGAGCGATTTTGCAGCAATATTTCTATGTTCATGTACCAAAAACAACTTGTGATTGTAAGGACCCTAAGAAAGGACATCGAATTTTGTTAAAAAATGACCACTTTCATAAAGAAAATATCGCCCAAAACTGTTACATACTATTAGTATATTACTACTAAATGAAACGCAAGGACCAGACCTGTAAATTGAATAATGTGAGGATCATATGTTTTGTGTTTGGTATGAAAAAAATGCAAAGGACAGCAAAAATACGCAGATGTACATCTATTCTGAGAATAGGTGAGTTTAGAAAGCTATTTTATCACTTTTAATAGACTTTCCCATTGAACAGGTCTTTAGAGAAATTCCAGTGTTTGATATTACCTATCTTTCTTCACACAGGAAGGGACAGGGTTAAGATACACAGGCCTGGGCAGCTTGCCCCCACTTCCCCGGGGGTGAAGATACCCTGGTCTGGGCAGCTTGCCCCCCCTCCCCCCCCCCCCCAACACACACACACACATACACCACCTCCCGCCCTTCCTCCACCGCCCCCACATATGGAAACTTGGCGGATCAGGAAGCTTATTTGATCATTTTAAACATAATTTTCTAATGCATAGACATAAGAAGTTAAAAAGACCTGCTTTTACCTAATATTTTCTTTATGGGGAGGCGTTAGGCTAAAGTACAGTGGCCCGAGGAGTTTGCTTCCGGTCTCAGAAAATCTTGCAAACAAAGTTAAGAAAATAATGTTTATCTTTTCCTCACATAGGAAAGGTGTGGTGGGGGGGGGGGATGAGACACTTTGGGCCTGGGCAGCTTGCCTCTCATAGGGTGAAGATACCCAGGCCTGGGTAGCTTGCCACCAACATGGAAACTCGACAAACTTAGGTCAGAATTTTTTTTTTTTTTTTTTTTTTTTTTTTCATCAGTTTAAACTTGAATTTCTAAAGCATAGTCATTAGCAGCTTGCCCCCACCCCCACACCCCTGGAAATTTGGCAAACTCAGATCAGAAAAGCTATTTAATCATTTACAACTTAAATTTCTAATGCACCGCCATTAGAATATTAGTTGTTCCTGCTTTCACCTACTCTTTCACTTTACTGTAAGGTGCTAGATGGGGCCAAATTACTGTGGCCCAAGAAGTTTACGCCCAAACTCAGAAAATCTTGTAAACAAATTAAAGTTCAGAATACTATTTTTATCTTTTTAAAAATGATTTCCCATTGACCAGGTTATTTGAATATTTCTATGACTTAATATTATCTATCATTCTTCAGACAGGCTGGGGTGGGGGGTAAGATATCCTTACCTGGGCAGCTTGCCCACCCCCCTCCGCCCATCCAGCACACACAGGGGTGAAGATATCCTGGCCTTGGCAGCTTGCACCACCACCCACTCCCACCTGGAAACTTGCAAATTCAGATCAGAAAAGCAATTTAATCATTTTCAACTTAAATTTCTTATGCACAGACATGAGAATGGTAGTATATAGTACCTGCTTTTACCTATTTTTTCACTTGATGGGAAGGGGTTGGAGAAAAATACTGTGGCCCTAACGGTTCGCTCCCAGCCTAAGAAAATCTTTAAATAAAGTTTCAGAATACTATTTTTATCTTAACTATTTGAATTTCACATTTAACAGGACATTTGAATAATTCCAATATTTACTATTTCCTGTCTTTCCTCAGACAAGAATGGGTGGGGAGTTAGATACCCCACCCTGGGCAGCTTGCCCTCCCCCACCCCACACCCCAACCAACCTCAGAAAACAAAGCTCAGGTAATTGTTTGTTTTTTTTCTTCTTCTTTTTTTAACAATTTCCCATTTAACAGGTCATTTAAATATTTGTATATTTCTATTATTCACCATTATCTTTTTTTTCTTCAGACAGGCTGGGGTGGGGAGTAAGATACCCTGCACCCCTGGAAAAATGGGTAAACTCAGATCAGAAAAACTATTTAATCATTTTTAACTTAAATTTCTAATGCATAGACATTAGATTGATAGTAATACCTGTTTTTACCTATTTTCTCACTTTAAACGAATAGGTTAGGGGCCAAAATACTGTGGTCCTAGCGGTTCACTCCGCCTAAGAAAGTCTTGAAAACAAAGTTTCAGGAGATTATTTTTATCTTATTCCATTTGAATTTCATATTAAACAGAACATGTGAATAAATCCAGTATTAATTAACAATTACCTGTCTTTCTTCGTACTGGAAGGGGTGGGTGGGGGAGGTAAGATACCCTGGCCTGGGCAGCTAGTTTGATCCCTCCCCCACCCCACCCATGGAAACTAGGCAAACTGGTCTCAGAAAAGATTTTAATCATTCTGGAGATACATTGGGGGGAGGGGGTGGGGGAAAGGGGGTGTGGACAGCCCAGAGGCAGCTGACGCCACAGGATACTGTTCTTTTTTTTCTGTATCGCACCCCCTCACCTCTCCATTCAGAGAAAAATAGGTTATAGTCGATATGAATATTGAAATGAATATCCAACAGGAAAGTCTAAATAAGTGATAAACTATCCGCTGTATTTGGAGTCTGCCAGCTTTTGGTCGCTATGAATGTTGAAATTTAGAAGTTTTCACCTATACCAGAAAACTAGGAAATCTGAGGAAATCTTCCACGATATCTTACCCACCACACTTCCCTTTTAGAGAAAATCAGGTAATTGTCAATACACGTACATATATTATGAATATTCAAATGATTGTTCAATGGGGACGTCTATTTAAAGTGATAAACTATCTTTTGGAATGGATCTGAGTCTGCCAAGTTTTTTTGCATAGATGCAAGCTTCTAAAGCCTATTATCTGTGCCATTCAATTTCCAGGACTATCCAGTAAAAGTGTATCCTATCAGGTAAAAAATGAATATGCACCTAATTAATTTAAAAAGAAAAAAAATCTCAAAAAAAGTTCTGTCAGGTTTTCTAGAGGTGGGGGTGGGGCAATCTTCTTAGGCCATGGCATCTCACCCTCTCCTACACACACACACACGCACGCACGCACGCACGCACGCACGCACACACACACACACACATCTTCAGTTAAAAGAGGTGGTGGGGGGGACAAGCTGCCCAGGACAGTTGATGATCAATATTATTAATATTCAAATGACTGGTCAATAGGAAAGTCTATTTAGTGATAAACTATCTTTTAGGAATG
>OZ024827.1:26651736-26984423 GCA_964016985.1 Anodontia alba
CGCGTCAATCTACATGTAGTCCTTGGTAGCCAGCCAGTAAATCGTATCTGTCCTCCAGGGTCGTTGCAGGCTTGTTCAAGGTAGTCGTACCATGAGATAATGTTTTCCTGTTGTTTGCCCATTTCCAGCTTCTTTTATATGTGCTCATAGATGTGTTCAACATAGAACTTGCTGTTTTATCGTGACCCTTTCTTGTCGCTGACGTTGAGCTTTACATGAAAGCAAGCTGGAAGATCTATGTTGATCGTCTCATCTGGGCGTTGAAGACGCTGGGCCTAGACGATCACGACCTCAGAGTTCATAATCTTGACGTTGTAGACTTCCTGGAGATCACACTTCTCAGGTACAGGATATGAGAAGTCTTAGATGTCGTAGTGGGTACGGTTTTCTTTTTGCTGGCTGGCGCTGATGGTGATTGCGTCCGTGTCTTCTTCTTCAATAGGCTGACAGGAGAGGTAGATGTTGCTGGTGGTTATCTGGTGATTTTTGGCGATGGCTGGATAGTTGTTGTCCTCCGCGTGCGGTCATGTGTGATGTATTTTCTTGGCGTGTCTGGAAGAGTCTGTGCTTATGATGATAACGTTTCCTTCTCCTGGTAGGGCGGTGGTCGGCGAACTTGTGTCTCTCTTCTTGACAGTCTAGCAAATGGAGCGGGCTGGCGAGGCCACTCGCCAGCAGAGGGTGCAGGCTACCTTCTACTTTCAGTCCTCTTTTTGTATCTGATGGTCGGGTTAGCTACACAAGAACTAGGTCTTTCCCGTTTGACATTCTCCATAGTGGAGAACCGAGAAGATGTATTCTTTCAAAACATTCATCAATACGATCGGTAGCATGGTTGTTCGTTGGTTGATGCAAATATATATATATATATATATATATATATATATATATATATATATATATATATATATATATATATATATATATTTGTACACATGCAGTTGAGAGCAAGGTAGATAATGTATAGGACATAGTAGGGATGTTAGCTAACGCACTGTATCTTAAAGACACTTTTCGGATTGCATAATACCCTAATGAATCTTAGCAGATTAAGATAAGAAATTCTTGATGACAGGCCACCCTTACATATATATATGCTGACAGGCCACCCTTACAGGTAGGGGCCTGATAAGGGGTAATTAGCAAAGTTTATAATGAAGACAGGGAAACAGATAAGATGGGTAATTTGGTGATAATTTGACATTTTCCCTTTATTCAATAAAATATATCCGGTTGTTATTCATAAGAACTGCCTCTCCATGTCAGTTCTAATGAATAATTCCATGTTTTATGGAGAATCGTTAATGCTAATTTATTATCAAATGCCCTCTTTATCTACTTCTTTGGATCAAATACAGAAAATTGGTAAGATAGATATGTTATTTATTTATTTATTTAAAAAGAAAAGCTTTTTGGCATAAAATACACATCCTAAATTGTCTAAAAGCTTTCTGACATATTCCATAATATGTTGTTTTATTGAACTTAACATATTTAGTTTTGAGGCAGCTATGGAATAATTGTAAAGCGTGCTAATTACTTTTTAAAATAAATAAATAAATAAATAAATAAAACAAAAAATACTTTAAATTCTATATTTCTATTTCAGTTTAGTTGTATTTTTTTACCCAGTGCAAGAAAAAAAATGGTACCTTTGTATATTGGAAAACAACTATCAAAAATAAATAAATAAATAAATAAATAAATAAATAAAGTGACACAATACAAATCACCAAATTAAATACAAAATTTGCAAATGAATTTATTTGGTTCTAAAGTAACATATTGAATGTGTCTCAATGATATGAATTACCCCTTATAGGACCCCATCTAGGGAGACTTACCAACCTTATAAGCACTTCATAATCACTTTGATAAGATAAGCCTTTGATGTGCGCTCTGTTATCAGGACTGTATATTTGGGCTGATCATGAGAGGGGGTCTACCCCATCCCACGAGGTAACTTTTTCAAAAGTTCTACGGCTGGCAGCCAGTTGCCAATATTTACCGGAAACTCTACGGGATTATCTTACAGCTCAGGCCTTTGCTGTCCGCATATGCCCGAAGACATGTTTTCGCAGGGTGAGGTCCATATAAGACTAACAGAATACTTAATAAGCATATTTTCATAAGGCGCGCTCCCTGTATGCATAACGGAATTAATATAATAAGTTTTTCACTGTTACAAAAATAACTGCGTCTTTTTTTTCCGTCTACTGTTCTTTCAGAGTATTTATCGTCGTTATTCACATGTTTCAATGTGCACAAACATCATTTTTGTAACAATATAAACTTATTATATTAATTCCTCATAAAATCTTAAAATTTATTTAGAGGGAAAGAAACGAGTAAATAAGACATTTTACAATGACCACCGCAAATATTTAAATCCAGCAGGTTAGTTTAAATATATCCATCTGAGATGACCATTTTCACACCTCCATATGGACGGCGACACATAAATCATATGATAGCAATTTGTGCATAATCTAAGATATGTTATGCACAAATTGCTATTGTATGATTAACATGGCGGGTAACCTACGTCATAGTCACGTGACCTAAATATTGGTTTAAACAATATTTTATTTCAATTTGTCGAAACATTTACATTTAAGTACATAGACAGAATACAACGGCACAATCATACAGGATTTGAAAACAAGCATATCATTCTTCTTTGAATCATCTCCTGCAATAATTACACTTTGAACGGAGTATGTCTAACTTATTCTATATATGTAAACATTTTTCATGAATAATTCATTGTTCAATTCAATAATAATGAAAGCAAGATAGGAAGAAAGAGAAAGAAAAGAAGAAGAATAAAAAAGAAAGAAAAGAAAGAGAAGAAGAAAGGAAGAAAAGAAGTATGCGCGTCGATGATTAATAATAATGGTAACAATCGTGATCAGTGTCGTGGAACATCAATAAGTACGCTTGTTGATTACTGCAACATACCATTTCCAGATTAAACCCAAAAGTCTAATTATTTGATGAAAATCGTTTGGTTTGTTGTATATATTTATGAACTGCCCGGAAAATGACTTCATTACCTTCATCTGATAATGTATCATCCCCGAACAAGAGAACAGCTTCCGATGGTTCGACATAATTGCTAACTGTGAGCAATAATTCTCTACGAAAGGCATTAAACTTCGGATATTTAAAAAGGAAGTGAGAAGTATTTTCCACAGCTCCGCAGGTACAATATGGTTCGGGGATCAAATTTCTCCGATACAAATGAAACTTTAATGTACTGCATTCAGTTCTTTATCTTGTATGAAGTATCTGATTACCTCTGTCGCCAAAGAAGTAATATTTAGGAATTTTCGGGGTATTTCTCTCAAATTTATATTTAAAAGAGGTCAGAGTCTGTGATGATTTTACATCAGCGGGAAGATTGTTCCACTCTCGAATCGTAGAAGGAAGAAATGAGTCAAAATAGTCTAGAATTTGCATGAACCTGTTGATAATTATCAGCATTACGAAGGCTGTAGGAGGTCTCATTCCCTACTCGAGGCGGAACAAGATCTACCAAATAATCTGGAGCCAAACCATTCTGCATTTTGTAAAACAAGAATAATTTGTGAAGTTTCCTTCTTTCAGAGAGTTTTAGCCAACCTAATTCTCTATAAAGTTTATCAATTGTAACCAGTTTTGTGGTTCCTGCAACGATCCTTCCCGCTTCAATCTGTATTTTGTCTAATTCATTAATTTGTTGTTGGGTACAGTTGTCCAATACAACATCTGCATATTCTAAAAGTGGCCTTATAAACGAAAAGTAAATGGTTTGTAGAGATTTCCTGTTCATTGTAAATTTCATCGATATTAGCAGGTGTAAACGAGACTAAGCTTTTTTTTTGAATATAGTTCAAATGTACTTGCCGGTCACATTTATCTGAAAAATAAATTCCCAAGTGCTTGTGAAACTGGACTTCTGGAATTGGGACATGATTGAAAAATAAAGTACGATGATTACATAGTCTTCGTAATATCAGCAATGCTTCGGTTTTCTTAGCATTAAAACCTACTAGCCATTTGGCAGCCCAGTGTGCGATACGTTCAAGGTCTATGTTTAAAATTTGCGCAGCTGAATCAGGAAAGTCAACAATGATATAAATCGTAGTATCATCTGCGAATAATCTTATGTTAGAATGAATTTTATGGAAAATATCATTGATATACAGCAAGAACAGAAACGGTCCAAGAATGGAACCTTGGGGAACACCGGCTTTGATCTCAACCCACTCAGAACAACCACCAGGAATAGTTACCCTCTGGAATCTGTTAGAAAGATAACTATTGAACCACTTATGTAGATTTCCAGTAATTCCATAGTGATAAAGTTTTGCTAGAAGACCCCGATGCCATACCCTGTCGAAGGCTTTACTAATATCGCAAAATACCACACGAACTTCCTTGCCTTCGTCCAGGGCATGACAAAATGTATTGTAAAAGTCAACTAACTGGTTTACTGTTGAATCTCCGCGTGTAAAACCTGATTGTAATGGTGTTATTATATTATTCTCTAGGACAAAGTTATGAACGTGCTTGTGTACTAATTTTCTAATGCTTTACCAACAGAGCTTATTAACGAAATAGGTGTATAATTTACAAATTCAGTTTTATCGTCTTTCTTATGAATAGGACTTACGTTTGCTCTTTTCCATATATCAGGTACTTGAGCAAGTAATAATGATGTATTAAAAAGTTCTGTAAAAGCTGTTGAAATAGAGACAGCAATTTCTTTCAATATTCTATTGTTAATGAAATCTGGGCCACTACTTGAAGTGACTTAAGTATGTTTTGAACTTCTTCAACTTCCAGACGAATAGAATCAATAGTATTATTCGGTACTGACAGAACAGGAACGTCCTTATCACGATCATCTAGTAGAGTTTGTGAGTGAAAATATCTGTTGAATAAGTCTACCTTCTCTTTAGATTTATTAATTGTTTGGCCATAATTATTTTTCAATGGGGGTATATTCTCACGTGAATCCTTACCTACACATGCTTTAAAAATTTTCCACCAGTCTTTTGAAGACATATTTCTAGTAGTTAGTTTGCTAGCCAAATTAGACTTAAAATCGTGCTTTGCTGTTCTTTACAATTTTATAGACTCATTTCTTAAAACCCTATATTTCCTCCAAGACTCTTCATTATTTAAACGTTTATCAAATTTGTGCGCACGCTTCCGTTTACGAATCGTCCTCCTAACATGACTATTTAACCATGGAGGTGCGGATGGACGGATTGTCACCATTTTATTAGGTATTGCTAAATTACAAAACTCCATAAGTTTATCAGTGAAGTTTTCTGCATATGTATTTATATCTTCACTTTTAATTGTGGACCAGTCAAAATCAATGATAAGCTGGTTCAAACGTACATAGTCAGCCTCATCATACTTCCATATCCGCCTCCTAAAACATGGTTGCTTGCATTTATCGAAACTAAACACTGCGAAAACAGGACAATGATAGTGTAAATTCTGATCCAAAACTGCTTCACCAACTCCACTAAAAATCACAAAAGGTTCATTTTTAGTAAATATCAAATCAATAAGAGACGAGGAATTTTCAGTGAAATGGGTGGGTTCACGAATCATTTGAGCAAGATTATACTGGCCAAACACAGACGAAATTTTACGTTTGCTAACTGAGTCAAGCCAATTCAAATTGAAATCACCAGTTACTATGATATTTCCAATATTAGTACCAAATGCAAGATCAATAATATTTTCAATATCTACTAAGGTTTGAGCTGGGGAATTAAGTGGTCTATAAAAAACACTAAACAGGACTGTCTTATTTCTCAAAGTCAACTCTAACCATATTCATTCAACCCCATCTATTTTGAGATCAAGTCTACGCTTGCAAGGAATGTTGTCTTTTACATAGACTATGACCCCGCCATAAGAATTTGTGATCCGGTCCTTCCTGAACGGTACTTGGTAATTTTGAAACATAATTTCATCAGTAGACACATTCTCAGATAATCAAGTTTCTGTCAGAGCTATTACATCAAAATATGATAATTCTATTTGTAACTGATCAACTTTTCCCATTAAACTTTGAATATTGTATTGAACAATAGAAAAATTTTGTTCAAATATTGATATATCATATGTACTAGAGTTTGATATGTTATAGTCGGATGAATGATCAAGCATATCAGGTCCTGGATTGCTTTCGATGTCTCCTGCTAACAATATCAGGAAAAACACCCATAATGACACACAAGCAAATGACAGCAAAAAAGTCTGATTACACAGCGTTATCAAATTCACGCAGGTGCCTGACGCCAGAATTTTTCGATATGGAACTTTAACTTTATTAATATGCATGCCTATATCTTTGGAGCATAATATTTAGGCTTAAAACTGAGTCTGCATAGCAATCAGATATTAAACACAGATTCGTGAATACGACTGGAAATAGTAGTTTAAGTAATACTGATAAATTGAGAATCTTTCTAGACTGAAACTGGTATACAACTGAAGAATCTTGGTAGCCACCCAAGCATAATGTTTCGTAGAAATCCGTTTTCACCATGACAACAATGACAGTAAATGAAACAATATATGCTTGGCCGGCCACCAAGGATCAAAATGTACATAAGTTCTCAAGAGTTTATGTCCGAATGAACCTTCCACGACACTTACAGCGCAGTTGAGAGAGAAGCTAAGAAATAAGACATGTAAATGAAAGAATTGGATAGAAAAGAACACCAGAAGAGAATTGATTCATAAACATCTGTTGTCATTTAAGTAAATAATTTATGGGGTATTGACAGGATTTAAAATACTAAAAGTATACCTTATTAGAGATAACACTGAGTATTAGAGTAATGCAGACTACAAGATAACATAAAATCGAGCAAGCTCATCCTAAGCGCTTAATTGTATCTGTAACAACTCGTCAGAGGGTACCCGATACCCCCGGGTGTGCTGCAGAGAAGAAAAAATATGTATACGCACACATACATACATACACATACATACATACACATACATGCATACATATATATATATACGTACATACATATGCGTATATAAACATATACACAGATACATATACATACATATACATACACACATGCATACACAAATAAACATACATACATACATATACATACAAATGCATATATATATACGGAAATTTATTATGGAGGACCTAACAAATATGTATATATAGATTCAGATTTACACACACACACACACACACACACACACACACACACATATATATATATATATATATATATATATATATATATATATATATATATATATATATATATATATATACACCCACATACACATATACATATACACATATAGACACTTACACACACATAGCAAGCAGCAAGCAGCACATGAAAAAAAAAAAAAAAAAAAAAAAAAAAAAAAAAAAAATAGCACGGAACAAATTGCGCTGATGCGTAGGCCGTCCCGCCCAATTGTTCTCCCATAACACAACACATCAAATACACGTGACTGAATAATAGAATACAATACATCATACTACATGAGAATATGCACAGTTAAACCACATCTGGACCACGACAACCTGTTCGAGACAGGAGCAGTTCGAGCCACCTAAGGCCAACCATAGCGCCTACTCAAGCGGCATAATGGGAATACTATTTCTACCGTCTATAAAATGAAGATATACTGTATGTACGCATTAGAATCGCCCTATTGAGGCGATTCCAACGAATGCACACAACATACATGTCCAAGACAAAACAAGAAAGAGTCTCCCCAAATTGTCCGAGATGTGTGTATATCTGGAATCATATATTATTGTATATACCTGTAATCTAAACAAATACCACCTTTATGGTACTAGCAGACAGTGCGGATCAGGGCGAGTCAGCGTATACGCGCATAAATGCCCCAATCAACTTTGTTCGCTGTGTTATTGTAGTTCATCGCAGACCGACTAAAGTCAATGAAAATAAAAAAAAAAAAAAAAAAAAGCAAATTAGACAAGTGTCCAAAGTACATAAAATGCCCCCGCTCAGGGGCATGACCCTGGGGCAACGGTACCATACATTAAAAGGTCTTGATGTAGGTAAATGTCATACAAAGTTTCAACTTTCTAGCCCAGAAGGTGTAAAAGTTATTAGCTGCAAAAGAATCTCGGACGTAAATTTGCACCTTAACATGCAGGTAAACTTGAACCTGGTTACGCACGTGCCATACGCACATACGCACGTACGGACGTAACGTCACGGCGAAACGCTATATGCCCCACTCCTGCCAAAGGCAGGCGGGGGTATTGACGTTTACGTATATGACAAAACAAAGAGGGCAGTAGCGAGACTGCACATAAACACATGCTGGCCCCGACATACACTCTACCATTTATCAACATAATTATTCTCCCTAGTGGGTTTCTTCAGTTAAGAAATGTTCACTGATTCGCTTGGAAAGTGACTAAAAAACTGGATACATTTCTCGATTCAAACAGTACGTCGAAGTTTTTCATTACTTTCTTAGTTTGTTTTTTTTTTTATAAAGAAAAGGACATGCTCATATAAGGTAGCAAACTTCAAGTTATCTATCCATGCAGAAGTGATCTTGTGAAACCTTGTCGTTTCTGAGAGCATCAACTACAAATGCGTTTTATCGCTGGATACAGTTACACTCATTTCGAAACAATAACCATGACAATGAACAGGTGTCATATTTCACCACCTAAAAGTTAAGCGACGTTAACTATGTCTTTAAACTCTTACAATGAATACCTTCCGTTAAAATGGAACGGATATGTCATGGTTCTAAAGCACATTCTCTGAATTATTAAAATGATACCCATTACACATATGACCAAGGAGGTAACCTTTACACCTTTTCCAAACTCGTCAGATATCCTTTTCATACTCTCCAAGCTCTTCTAGATTTCAGTGATTGCGCTTCTTTCCTTTTCTAGAAATTGTTGCATTCATATGAATTCTGTTTTTTTTTATGTATATGGGAATGACAAGCCACTGTGACTGCGTTTGTGTTTTATGGCTGAGTCAACACTGTTAAGGTCTTGTGGAGAAGGTCAGTTAACCTAATCAGTCTTTTCCCGGACAGACTTAGACCTCCAAGCGATAAACCATTACCTGTGCACATACTTTCGAGAGTAACTGAAAATTACCTTTCTCGAATCAGGGAATGGGTAGAATCATCGTAGAAATGATTTCATGATCAGTTTCCACGGAAGTTATGAGGCCGAGTTGGGATCCGAACTCGCACCCCCGTGGATCTGCAGTCAGACGCGCTACCGACTGCGCTATGGAGCCTGACCCAAGGTCACTGATGCAGGGCTTCAGGGTACCTGAAGAAACACGCTAACCCTCGGACCAGACTCTTGAGTGGATGCGCATTTCGGATAGCCAAGGATGCAGAGTTTTTTTTTCTCATGCGAACAACGAACGCTGAACAGACAAGGCGGATGCGCAGACTGATTTGAGTCTTCCCTGGGATCACCTGATCGCCATTCCGTGGTTCTAGAAAGGCAGCTTTCAGTTACTTGCGAAAGTATGTGCACAGGTGCTGGTTAACCGCTTGGCGGTCTAAGCCTGCTCAGGAAAAGACTGATTAGGTTAACTGACCTTCTCCACAAGACCTTAACAGTGTTGACTCGGCCATAAAACTCAAACGCAGTCTCACTGGCTTGTCATATACATATACATACAAATCGAAATTCATATGACTGTAACAATTTCTAGAAAAGGAAGGAATCACTGACATCTAGAAAAGCTTGGAGAGTATGTAAAGGGTATCTGACGATTTTGGAAAAAGGTGTAAAGGGTACCTCCGTGTGTCATGGGTGTAATGAGTATCATTTTAATAATCCAGTCTGTGCTTCAGAAACATGTCATATCCGTTCCATTTTAACGGAATGTATTAATTTTAAAAATTTAAAGACATATTTTATGTCGCTAAACCTGTAGGTGTGAAATATGACACTTGTTCATTGTCATGGTTATTGTTTCGAAATGAGTGTAACTGAATCCATCAATAAAACAAGGTTTCACAAGATCACTTCTGCGTGGACAGGTAACGAAGTTTGCTACCTTATATGAGTATGCCCTTTGCCTTATGAAAACGAAGAAAGTAATGAAAACCTTCGACGTACTGTTTTGAATCGGTTCAGTTCAGTTTTCAGATTTTTAACGCTGCCAGGCAACTGAGTCACATAGAGGCAGCGCCAGATAAATCTGGATTAGTTTTACTGGACTACTGGGTTGGCTTGAAACGGTACCTAGTTATAATTCATAACTAGGTCATCTCGCCCAGACACGGAGTGCGTGCACGTCCAGACACGGTGCGGGCGTGTTCCAGACCTCATGCGTGAGTAGTAGTCCAGCCTGTAAGTTGCAGAATTTTGACGATCGGCCGAAAAGTTTGAGCTTTTAATCTCGTACCTAATGCGTGTCAATTCCGACTGCATAATGCATTAGGCTCACAGCTCTAGTCGAGAGTAAGGTGTACTCACTAGCCACATGTCGGTCGGTCAGACACCGGAAAGGATGCAAGATGGGTGTCCTCACCCAGGAGCAGAGGGGGTGTCCTCACCCAGGAGCCGAGAGGATGTCCTCACCCAGGTATCAAGAGGGTGTCCTCACCCAAAAGTCTGTTGGGTGTCCTCACCCGTCCGCGTGCCGCAAGTTTGACCTACTTAGGAGTAAGTCGTGCCAAGGTAACTTGGCGGCACCAGACGAAGAAGTGGTGGTCCTCCACCTCCCCCTAAGGGGTCACCGCACGATTGCTCCAGGGTGTCGTACCAGCAAGCTGAGTTCCGTTGTTTGGTGCCTCTCTTATAAAGCTCCTCGATGTAATCGTACCAGACTTCGTCGTAAAACTTTGAAGTAGGTCCCTTGATAAGAGTCCAGTGTTGGTTGTCTCTATGGTAGACGAAGTAGACTGGCAGGTCGACGTTGATTTCTTCGTCGTCTCTTGGTAGTCTTTGAGCTTTGGCGATGGCCTTGAACTTTGTAGAGGTGACATCCTGGAGGTCGTACTTCTCATGTATTCTTCCTCAATGTCGACATGGAAGTACTGCGTGGGTGCAGTGTTCGTCGCCGGCGACTTTGTTCTCGGCTTCTTTGTCGGTGGTGATTCTGGAGAAGGAGGCGGTGTAGCTGGTCTCTTGATGATAGGTAATGGCGTGATCTGTGCTGTCTTCGGTGGTCTTTGCACTGTGATGGTAGCTGTGTCGATCTCTAGTGTCTGCGGTGCTGGCGGTGTCTCCTTCTCTGGCGTTGTCGGCTATCGGCTTGCTGGAGGCGTCGGGTTGTCGGACGTCTGGCTGGTGCGGGCTGGCGAGGCCACTCGCCAGCAGGGGGTGTAGGCCGCCTCCTACTTTCAGCCCCCTTCTTGTCGAAACGTTGGTTAGTTGTTTTTCGGAAAGTCACCTCTATCTTGACGTGATCTTTCCCGTCCGCCATTCTCCATAATGGGGACCCGTCGAACGTACTGTCTCAAGGCGTTGAGAAGTACTGCAGGCAATAAATCAGACATGGTTGGTTGGTTATTCAGTCGATGTTCACACCTCGGAGTACGAAGGTGGAATATGTGTTTTGAATCGAGAAATTAATCCAGATTTTATAGGCACTGTCAATATTTAGGTCACGTGAGTATGACGTAGGTTATCCGCCTTGTAAATGTGTCGCCGTCAATCTGGAGGTGTGAAACTATCCATCTCAGACGGATATATTTAAATCTAACCTGCTGAATTTAAATATTTGCAGAGGTCATTATAAACTGTCTTATCTACTCGTATCTTTCCCTGTAAATGAATTTAAAGATTTTATACGGATCGGAGACGATTTGCAGGAAATGCCAAGCTCCATTGTCTGGAAATATGACATAATTTTTATTTTATTTTACTTTTTATACGTCACCCGTTGGTCGTCTGCTAATTACATCATAAGCTTGCTAAAGGCTCAGAGATTCAATTCATTACCACGACTGCAGCAGACAACGTTTGTATATATTTATTCTTCAGACAAAATAATGCTTGACATTCCATGTGAATCGTCTGCCTAGCCTTACTGCAATATCTCGTTTGCTATGATTGATACATGTAAGTTGATCGATTGTGTCTCTCCGTCTTGTGTGCCATATAAAGGCCAGTAACAGCACTTTCTCTGGTTCAATCTGAAATTTAGTTGTTTATATTCCAGCAATTCCTATGTCTATGTAGACATTTACTGTAGGAAACTAGATACAGTGGTCTAGCCAGAACGGAATTATTTTATGCATACCCAGGAAAAATCTTGAAAACAATTACGAAAACACATCTATTCAAATATATTGAATTTTTTCAACCAAAAAAGGAAAATAATTATTTTTATATTGAAAATTTTACAAACAAAAAAGAAACATTTTCAGATAAAAAAAAATCTGATATTTTGTTTTTATATCCCTTGAGCATAAATAAGAAAAATAATGTATACCCCTGTAAACCCCAGTTTGACTTTATAAAAGTGGGGTTTAAGTGGGTTAAATTATATAGGCATGTTTTCGTGATATTATGCCTAGAATCGCTTCCAAAATAGAGGCTACTCTTACGAGGAAAGAATTTACTCTCACCTGGCAATTTTAGATAAATAAATTGAGGTGTCTGGGTGTTAGTATAAATACGGTAGTCTCACTGTTGCAGATTAATCTTTACCACTCTCTTTGCTAATCCAGCAGACGACAAATTGATATTTTCTCATTTTCACCAGAAAACAGGATTTGACTTTCATCCAAATTGGAGAAAATTTGCATGAAATGTCAAACTGTTTTCTGGGAAAAATATGAAAAGTGTTTCAAAATGTCGTCTGTTGAAAATTTTACCCATAGTGCTAAGCGTTAACAACAGATATTCAACTAAAACTATTTGGCTTGAAAAATACATGTGTAAGGATGGCTACTCAAATTTACTTTCTGATGATAAGTATTTCCTTGTGGCATAATCGCATGAGCATGGTTGACACAAATCCCAAAGAGATGGTTTTAAACATGAGCTCCTTGCTTAAATATGTCAGCAAAATTTACAACGAAAATGAAACGTTCGAGCAGAATATGCTAACAATCCAGTCAGCATTTTGTCCAAACCAGACCATGTGTCGAGATGACGGACCTCTAAGATCTGAAGCAGATAGCACCGATAACTCGTATATAGATGAGGAAAGTATGCACACTGATGATCTGATAGGGAACACTACAAGACTTGATTCGTTATCCCGTTTAGACGTCTGTTGTACCTCTTGCTCTTGTGATGAATCATGCTTCGAAACTGGAGACTGCTGTTTGAGCATGATTCTAAAGAACCATTCGAACAAAATATTATCGCAGTCTGAAATGAACGTAACAAAACCAAAAACAGAAAGGATTATACAAGAGTGCATAGCGGCTAGTAGGGAGTCATACATCAATAAACAGATTCCGATTAAATTATTTTCGTACCTAATGGTGGCACAATGTTTCCTTGACAGATCTAATGAGAGCCTTGTGAAGAAATGTGAGTCTCCGGATTATAACATAATTGATAAGGCGTATCCTGTAACATCATTGACAAGTGGTCACTCTTACTGGAACGAGTTTTGTTCTATCTGTAATGAGGACGCAGACAGACTTGAAAGGTGGGGTATAATTGATATCCCTAATATTCCAGTGTCGCTAATGTCTCCACAAACATCAGATTTCAACAGATTAATGTCTACGAGGGAAATAGTCATGTTCAGACCCCCGACAAACATCTCGGTCAAAAGATGTATTCGACACCAGGATACAAAAGGATATTATGAAAACTGTTCCAATGTCGATGGCTTTAATCATACATATCTACAAGAAGCATGCAATCGCTTCTTTTCGCCAGTCGGGACAAATACAGGCATATATTCGAATATATTTTGTTTCCTCTGCGCAAATACGAAAAATGTGACATTATCGGGCGGCGAGAAGGGCGCGTGCATCTTTGGTGGACTAACCTCATCTTTTAATGTTTTACTGCAGTTTCTGAACACACGGACGGATTCTGGCGGTACTGAGCCACAGGCGTTTGATGCTGGCCATATGTTTCCTGAAATAACATTATATGGGAACCTTGGGGCAGTTTGTCCCTGTGTTGAATTTTTCGATATTTATCGGGTAAGGAAACAATACTACTTCTTGTCACACATTCATTTGCAGTATACAGTCGAACCTCAATGGCTCGAACATCTTTGGGACCAGGGAAATTCGTTCGAGACATGGGTAGTTCGAGCCACTGAGGGTTAATCATGGCACAAGTTCAGGAAGCAAATAGCGATAATTTAGGAGTATTTTCGATTTTCAACACAATGATTGTATGTTGAGTGTACTCATAAGAATCGCCTCGATGAGGTAATTCTAATGAGTACACACAACATACAATTCCATGATAAAATAAGAAAAAATCCCTAAATATTTGTCTTATTGAACTATTGGAAGGATTTTGTAGGGACTGAAAAAAGAGTTCGAATCATCCACGGTAAACGAGCCATCCGTGTTCGAGCCATTGAGGTTATACTGTATGTGACTCGTTATCTTTATACAAATTTAACATAATTTGACTGGTTAATGGCAAAGTTTTACACCTCAATTAAATCCAGAGCAGGAACACGTCGGATCTGCTTCCTTCCACTGTCTCAAAAGATTGACATTTTGGCAACATTTATAACATTTTGATAAAAAATGGAATTATAAGGAATAAATTGTTATATCTGTGGATTTTATTGATGTGTAAAATCCGGCAAATTACCCACAAACTTAACAGTCAGTTTTTGAATGGTTCGCCGGTGTTTACACATCGATTAAATTTCATTCCCATAATAAAAGATAGTAAATTGTACAGTCGAACCTCAATAAATCGAACACCGATGGTCCGTTTACCATAGCTAGTTCGAACTCGTTTTTGAGTCCCTACGAAATTCTTCCGATAGCTCAAGAAAACAAATAAGGAAATTTTCTTATTTTATCATGAAATTGTATGATATTAGAATGGCCTCATTGATTTAATGAGTACACTCAACGTACCATTATTGTCTAGAAGATCTAAAAACATTCCCTAAATTATAGCCATTTGCTTCCTGACCTGACCTCATGATTAACCCTCAGTAGCTCGACCTATACATATCTCGAACAAATTTCCATTGTCCCAAAGGTGTTCGAATTATTGCGGTTTGACTCTATTTAACATGATAACCTATCTTTTGTATATAAGACTACGTTACCTACATGTTTGTTACACTATCGATGGGTATAGATAATAAGGAATATAAAAGAAAACAATATGCAGTCGAACCTCAATAGCTCGAATACTGATGGCTCGTTTACCATGGCTAGTTTGAACTCGTTTTGAGTCCCTACGGAGTTTTTCCGATAGCTCAAGAAAACAAATATTTAGGGAATTTTTCTTATTTTATAATGAAATTGTATGATGTATGTACTCATTATAATCGCCTTATATCAACATACCATTATTGTGTAGAAGATCATAAAGATTTCCAAAATTATTGCCATTTGCTTTCTGACCTACTGCCATAATTGACCCTCATTGGCTCGAACTACCCATATCTCGAATAAATTTCCATGGTCCCAAAAATGTTCGAGCCATTTATGTTCGACTGTATTCTGAACAGAAAGAAATTGTCAGCCTGACTGAGCTGAAAACAAGAAATATGAGAGGGATCACGTGTTTTTGTCATGCATAGACATTTGTCGGGTCCAGAGAAACGTGTTTGCATACGAAGCCACAGGCCGAGTGTTCAAACATCTTTCGAGGGACCCGGTAATGTTAATGCAATAAACAAACAGTGTTCTAACATTTTGTGCATGATTCCTTTTAAAAGTCTCAGTCGAAAAGTCCAACATATCATAAATATCATCATGTTTGCTACATTTACAAAATGGCGTTATTCCGCAGAAAAAAAGAATTACGTTTAAGTCGACAAAAGTCTAGAAAAATAAACGCTTATTTCAAGAGGAAACGTTATGCGAAGCAATGTATCTTTAACAAGCTACGATATGTTTTGGCTGATGTTTTTAACAATTGAAAAAGATTGTTACTCCCTACAAACAGAAAGGTACAGCACGGATATTCTGATATAAACTGCATGTACGGTTTTTAACCTAATCATAGTTGACAACTTTGCTTCCCTCTTTAATTGCACAACAGTGGGTAGGTCCTTAGACTAAATGAAGGATCCTTCCTCTATTAATGTTTTGGTCGGGCAAAAACTATTATCTTGTATTCTAATGTCAGAGTGCTGTTGAGCCTTTTGCTTTGTTTCCTAACAGTAATTATAGTTATACGTGTTTCATTGTTTTTTTTTTTTTTTTTTTTTTTTTTTTTTTTTTTTTTTTTTTTTTTCATAGATGAGGTGGAGGACCATATGCGGACCAAACATATAATTGCCATTTGGGGTGGCGTCAGAATCAAGCTGAGGTTTCGTGTGGGAAAAATTAGTTTAAGCACCCTCGACTCAACCCCGCTCCCCTCAACCCAACTCCACCCATCTACCATCGACAATGATCCTTTGTCATTGGTTTTTTCATATGTGCCGTTTGTTTTGTCATTTTTATTTCTCATTTCTTCTTCTTTGGGTGCCTCGGGAAGGCTGTGCTTCGTGATTGTGGAATTTCCTGGGTATCTTTACTTATAGTTTTGTGGATGTTAAGCTAACTTTTCACACAGCTCTCCTGTATAGATAATGGTACAGAACTGTGCTTGATTTCTACAATGGTCTAACAAACAAATTAGCCCATTTATACCGAATGGAATCCTTTACCGTCTTTCATCAGACCGGTCCATGTCCAAAATAAGGGGTGTCTTGAAGGTTTTTATATTTCCATGTTTTACAGAAATTCCTGTATTTAATGCAAATAGTGTAGACACGGCACAGACATCGAGTTCTGTGGCGTCTGATCTAGGTCTACACTGTTTGCCAATGTCCCTTTTCTGGGATGCTAGGCTTAAATGGGGTATAGAGACCATCTTTCTGTTTGGGCCTGCCGTCAGTCGCATCATACTCGGCAATAAGCCAAAATGACATAATACTGGTTTGAGACTATCTGTCGTTTGGAAAAAACGCGTACATCTGAAACGCACCTCAAATTCAGACTCTTCAACAATCTATTTTTGGCAAGGGACAAAATTTTTGGTGACTTCCGGCTTTTCCTGTATTCCATGCTTCTTTCTGAGGTCTTCTCTAAAAGGAAAAAAAATCCCCCTAATTATTTCTTCATTCTTTTTACAGCAGACCCCTTTTCAGAAACGAGGCAAACCAATTTGACAGAGTTGTCTCCCTTGAAAGTGTATAATACCCCTTAACCCTTGTTCTGCTGAATGGATTACGATGCCACGCCAACATAATTTTCAGCCAATCAGATTACTTGATCCAGATTTTTTATATTAATTTACATACTAAATGGTAAACAGTGCAGCTCCAGATTAGTTGGCTTTTTCAGAAGCCAACTGATCTGGATAGAGGTGCACTATTTGCAAAGGCAGGGTCTACCCGGGTTCAGTAGGCTATGGTTAAAGATTTTTATATCAACATAAAAACCGAAAAATAATCAAATATATTAAAAATTAAGAAAACCAGAAATAAATGAAAGCCGATAAAATGAAACATATACCCCGTTTATATGCATAAGTTTGCCCTAGGGGCAAATTTACCCCTATGAGTAAACTCGTCATGTAAACGCATTTGCCCCTAGGGGTAAAATTTGCCCATGTGGGTAAAATACCCCTGCTCAAGGATAGGGGGTATTTTACCCCTAGGGGTATATTTCGTCATGTAAACGCAATTTATAATTTACCCATATGGGTAAATGTTATAAATATGTTTGGAATGCCTTGAAATACATGTATACAATGTTTGTTCTGAATACATTTTATTTGTTTATTTACTTGATGTCTGCAGGTATACTTGTACCTTATCTATCACAAATTAACGTTTGCAAGTTGTGGTCAGAAGTGATTTATTTGACATGAATTCTATTATGCTAGCAGTTTGAATACTGATTCAAGGCAAATATGATTTATATTATTTCATAAAAATGGTCTTATGCCTTATTTTCTGAGGAAAACAGGGAAAATACACGTATTACCAATTTGTCGTCTGTCAATTTTGCCCAGGGAGTGGAAAAGGCTAATGACTGAACAAAAATACATTACCAGGCTGCAGAAATGTCAGATATAATTGATGGTGCCAGTTCAGACTGTATATCTGTTCAACAAACTGCACAGTCTAATCATGGTCTTAAGGTACTCACACACGTTATTTCAATAGTTCTTTATGAGACAAACACTTGAGTACAAACGCACAAAATACTAGCACCAGAAGTGGATTGTAATGATCATAGACAGTCATAACTGATGAAAAATTACTTCATCTTTATATATATATTTTTTTTTATTTGGGTTTTACGACCCTTTCAAGAATATTTCACTTATATCGAGCTGATCGTTCATCAAAGGTGGGCGAAAATCGGAGCACCCGGGGAAAAACCACCTGACTATCCGTAAGCAGAACTTGACTTTCCCACTTGTGACCCGAGCAAGGCTCGAACCACAGCGGTGAGAAACCTAATGGATTAAGAGTCAACTCTCCTATCCACTAGGCTATGGGGGCCCGCTCATCTTTATATGTTGAATCTAATCTGTAAACAGGAAACGCCTTTACCAGACTGTGCAAATCTAAGGACTGACTACAATTGCCAATTCTGCTAGTCATATTTTAAGATCACCAGTATTGCGTTCCCATATAGTCCTAGTTTCAGAGTCAACATTGTCATACAGTCAGTCTGACCTAAATTTAAAAACAACAAAAACAACAAAAAAAAAAAAAAAAAAAAAAAAAAAAAAAAAAACAATGTCAAATAATTTATCTTTATATATATTATTGTTATCAGTTCTGATAATTAGTGTTTGTTTCGAAACTGTAGCACACAGCACAGCTGATGAATAGGAAAATGTACGAGATACGAGGGTGGGTCAATAAGAAACCAGCCTAACTTATTTCCGGTTGAGATCCCCCTCTTCTTTTTCGATGTAATTGCCCTCTAGTGTGATGCTCTTAGACCAACGGTGTTCGAGTGCCATCAGCCCAGAACTGAAAAAAGCCAGGGTCCTTTCCACTGACCCACTCCTCAACTGCCGTCACGACTTCTTCATCAGACCGGAAATGAAGTCCACGGATATCCTCTTTCAAGTTTGGGAATAGGAAGAAGTCGCTAGGAGCTAGGTCAGGCGAATAGGCAGGATGTGGTATTAATTCATACCCGTTTCGCTCTACAGCATCCATTGCAACTTTGCAAGTGTGGACTCTCGCGTTGTCCTGTTGCATCAAAACATCTTTAGAGAGTTTACCTCGGCGTTTTTCACGGATGGCGGTTCTCAGCTGGTCTAACAAGTTTGCATAGTACATTCCAGTTATTGTACTTCTCTTGGGTAAAAAGTCCAACATAATAACGCCTTTTGCGTCCCAAAATACTGTGGCCTTCACCTTGCCAGCAGATAGTTGCGTCTTGAACTTCTTTGGCCTCGGGGATTCAGGCCCTACCCACTGACGACTCTGAGCTTTATGATCTGGCTCATAATAATGAACCCAAGTCTCATCTACAGTCACCAGACGCAAAAAAAAATCATCTTTTGACCTAAAACGCTTCAACAAGGCGCTGCATACTGATGCTCTGGTTGCCATTTGCTCATCGCTAAGGGATTTGGGGACCCAACGGGCTGTTAGCTTGCGCATACTTAAACGATAAGATTGTTGAAACGCTACCATGTGAAATGCCTAATGCCTGCGCTATTTCTTCCACCTGAATTCGCCTATCGGAGTATACCAGATCCCGTACTTTCTTACACATTTCTTCGTCGGTGGCATCCAGTGGGCGTCCAGACCTGGCTTCATCTTCTAAAGACGTTCTACCGCGTTTGAGTTCCTCTACCCAGAATTTAACCTGAGCATAAGATGGTGCAGAAGCCCCATAAATATCGGCTAACTCGCCGTGTATTTCCTTGCCTGTTTTACCTTTTAAATACAAGTACCGAATTACAGCACGGTACTCAACTTTAGATGACAAGCATGCCTTTGCATCACTAGCCATGTTTGACATTCAATATCTTATTAAAGAATGACTCGATACGCGTGCAATTTTGTACCCATGTATAAAACATATATTGAAACAAAGCATGAAAATCGTGACCGTCTCGGTCTATCGGAAATGGGAAAGGCTGGTTATTTATTGACACGCCCTCGTATGTTACTCCAAATAATAATAATAATAATAATGGTCTTTATTTTCAGAGGGTTACACATATAGCAACAATACAGGCTAATCTTCCATGAGGCCCTCTATTATTTACATTATATACAACAAAAAGAAAATGCATAGGCTAGAAACACACATACACACACACTAATAAGAGAGACGATCAAGTTTGAATATACCCTGTGAGCTGATGTAGAGTTTCCTTATATCACTGAAAAAAGACATATCTGACACCAGTCACTAGATAAAAAAATGCAGTAATATCCCCAGAAAACAATTATGCCGAAAGCGAAACACAAGTCCTGAAACCAGGTTACAGGGAACACTAATAAGAGAGACGATCAAGTTTGAATATACACTGTGAGCTGATGTAGAGTTTCCTTATTTCACTGAAAAAAGACATATCTGACACCAGTCACTAGATAAAAAAATGCAGTAATATCCCCAGAAAACAATCTTGCCGAAAGAGGAACACAAGTCCTGAAACCAGGTTACAGGGAAATTCAAACTCAAACTTTATTATTATGTGACCAGCGTACATGCAGATGGGCCTGAGATCTGCATGGGCAGTCTAATCAGGATGTACACTGTTTACAAATAGAACTTTTGCAGTAAAGTGACTAGTGTAAACCCTGTGAATGCACAAGCTGATCTGTGTGTACCCTGTTCACATGTCATAAGGCCACTTTCTGTTTGGAGAGCCGCAAATGATTATGGGGTCAGTCTGGATTCTGATGAACATACAGTTGACTCTCGTTATCTCAAACTCGCTTATCTCGAATAACCGCTTATCTCGAAGTGAAAATCTGGTCCCTGTATTAACACAGAGATCTACCAACAGGCAACAAAATATTGTGGAAAAGAGGAGAAATTGCTCCTTAGGAGCAATTTCTCCTCTTTTCCACATTATTTTCAATATATCTTTAACTTAGGAGTCAAATTACATATTCATTCTGTTAAAGGTGGTTGTTCGATTAATTGTTTTCCTCAGTTCCACAACTCTGATATGTCGAAGTACAGATATCTCGAAGTGTTTCAAAGAGTCCCTTGGAGTTCGAGATAACGAGAGTCGACTGTATATATGTACATGTACAGTATGGTGGCATAATTGCTTTCAGAAGAACATTATAAATCCTGCCCAAACTTGGATGGGGCTATATTGTCTTGCTGCTGGGGAATATTAGCACAATATTTGGGCTACAACTATAAAAAATAGGGAACAATGGAACATATTACTAACCAGCATATAGTACTGTTTTTCTTTCATCCAAAACTTTCGCAGCAAATTACCTCGGAAACTGTCTCAAACTACATATATTCATTTTTGATAATGTGGATTAACGCTAAGTACTCTGGGTAAAACTTTCAGCAGACGGCATTTTGAAATGTTTTTCTTATTTTTTTCCCAGGATACAGGATTTGACATCTCATGCAAAGTGTCTCTAATAGAGACAATTTGCATGAAATGTCAAATCCAGTTCTCTTATTAGAAAAATAAGAAAAATATCATCCATTTGTCATCTGCTATTTTTTCTCAGAGAGTGGTAAAGAGATAGATAAGCTTTAAAATATAAAGAAGACTATCATTTGCCCCTTCTTCCTAAACACATACAAACGCAATCGTTTACCCACGAGGGTATTTAACAAGGAGGGGCAAATAAATACCCCTAGGGGTAAACAATGTATGTAAACGGGGCTATACATTCATGTACGTCGGACATAGCGGTACACCCTTTGGGTCCCACTGTGTCCGAGGTCCCGTTGTATGTGTATACAGGGCTGTGGAAATACCACGCTCGACTTTTACAACTTATCCGATTCCTCTGAGGACTTGCCCAGTTTCCCTGAGGACATGTAAGAAGATTCGATTTATTTTTCCTGGGATAAGGACTTTATAGCTCTAGCTAAGAAGAGAATCCAGATTATAAGATATATATTTTCTTATTTCTCGACGAGAACATATGTTATGGGTACTCGTTAGAAGCGCCTTACCGAGAGTCTTCTAACGAGTACCCTCAACATATATTTTCTTCGAGAAATAAGAAAACTGTCAATTTTCAGGCAAGTAAAATCTTGGTTGGATAATCGGATTGTGACTTCACTTGTCCTTGGACAAGTAATAGAGCTTAATAATTCCAAAAGCCTGGTGTATTTGTTTCCAGGATGCCTGTAGACCACTGTTTTGTGCACCAGGAGAAGTTTACATGAGCTGTAAATGTGAGCCAACGGTAGATAATTTCAATGTACTGTTGAAATTGAAGGTAATACATGTACCTATTAACGCTATTTTACTTACAAAAGAAACAGCACTTAAGCAACTAAGAAACGATGTTCAAACAGCATTTAAAGCCAAGTACAAAAACCTCACTGCTGAGACTGTCGTAACTTTCAGACACGGAGCGGACACCGGGCCATACTACCTCCACCTACTAAATGTTAGGGCGGTCCCCGGATACAAAGCAAAGGAAGAATTAAAAAGTATCATTGATAATTTTGACGACTCTCTATTGTTTGAAAGTTATAGCAACAGAGAAAAGTTTAAAGTAGTGGCAACAAATGACGTAAGAGTCTGGCCATTGTGGTACACAGAAGCCAAAGCGAAAGATATTTCCACACAAACTTTTCTGCAACTTACATACAAAGCTGACATAATAATGCCATTCATAATGTATGCCTCAAAACTGCTTTACTGCAAGCAAGTGGAGCTTTCTCACGAGGAGTTCACCGACGACGACGGGAAGATCACTATATCTGTGAACCCAGATCAGACTATTGGGCAGAATTACGATTATATGCCATCGTTACGGGAGATACGCATCTGTGTGGATGATTATATGTCCTTTCCTTCGACTCCAGCGTCAGAGGGTTATTCAAAGAGGGCCGAACTCGTTGTGCTTTATGGTGTAATATTTGCCTACGCTATTTCCACAAACTGACAAATTATACGATTGGACCGTGTCATGAGAAGCCACGGTAAGGCAGTATTCTGTTTAACACTAAGCACTCTGGGTAAAATTTTCAGCAGACGACACGTTGAAATATGTTTTCTTATTTTTCCAAGAACAAAGGATTTGGCATTTCATGCAAATTGTCCGCAATGGAGACAATTTACATGAAATGCCAAATACTGTTTTCATTTTGCGTGATATGTCAAATTCTGTTTTCTGAAAAAAAAAAAGAGGAAAATGTCGTCTACTGAAACAGAATGGGGAGTTCACGTGACCAAATGACTAGGTGTACGAAGTTTGTTTAATTTTTAGCGCCGCGCATCTGGTAGGATGTTTTTAGAATACATTATGAAAACACGCCTATTAAAATATATTGAAAATTTCACCTAAAAAAAAACTGAACATTTTCAGATAAAAATGATATTTTTCATATTTCTGTTCAAAACATAGATTGTTGGTACTTGTTAGAACCGCATCAACGAGGCGGTTCTAACGAATACCCACAATCTATGTATTTGAGCAGAAAAAAGAAAAATAATGAATACCCCTGTAAACCCCAGTTTTGCTATATAAAAGTGGGGTTTAAGGGGGTCAACATTATATCGGTATGTTTTCGTGATTTCTCGATTTGTACCTAGTGGAATCTGTTCAAATAAAGCGCTGTTACGACAAGAAATGTAATAAAAGTGAGAAATGTAATAAACGTTACATTTCTCACTTTTGTTACATTTCTTGTCGCAATGTCTGCGACGAGAAATGTAATAAAATAAGGTGAGAAATGTAATAACTTTTTATATTTGTGTACATCGCATTGGGTTAGTATTTGACTATTTTGATAAATACATAACACAGGGAAAACACATATTTCTGAAACTGGGTTGTTAGTACGGTCCTTTACATATAACTTCATGTGTATCAGAGAAGCTAGTTAAAAGTATTACATTTCTCACTGTTGTTTCGACTTTCTCCACGATGTCTGCAAAAATGTGAGAAATGTAATAACTTTTTCAAATAGTTTTAAATCGCTTTTGCAAGCGTTTGGCTACATTAATGAACTAATAGCACAGGTAAAGTTATTTTCTTGACTGGGCGATTACCAGCTTTCCACGGTTATCTTATGTGTACCGCAGTGATGGTTGATCAGAAAATGGCGAATGAATTGAATTTCTCGGTTAGAGCCTGGTTCGGGTCACATGTTTTTTTTTTTTTTTTTTTTTTTTTTTTTTTCCTCCGGGTATTCCGGTTTTCGCCCACCTCTGATTTACGATCGGCTCGAAATAAGTGAAATAATCTTGAAAGGGCCGTAGAACCAAAGGAAAGGAACTGCATTTTTCACTTTTGTAACATTTTTCGCCGCACTATCCGCAACAAAATGTGTAATGTAACAACTCTTTCAAATAGAGATAAATGATTTTAATAAGGTTCGGTAGAAATAATGATCCGTCCCTCCGTCCGTCTGTCCGTCCGTTCTAATGTCTGGACACGTACTAACGTCCGGACATTTAGGTGGCAAAAGTGTGGACAGTTTTCCACCCTACTAGTCATTTCTGAGAACAAACGTGATTTATTTCGTAAAATTGACATTTAAGTGGCAAACATTTGATCTTAGGTGGCTATTTTGCCACTTATGTAGTTGTTATGCTGATGACTAGACACATAAATGTCCATTCGTAAGAACCGTCCGTCCGCCCGTCCGTATATTCATCTATCCATAAACAAGCTAGTGTTCCTTTTCCGGTCGCAAATGCCTGCAACCAGAAATGTTATGAAATAAGGTGAGAAATGTAATAACGTTTTTGTTATTTGTTTACATCGCAATGGGTTAGTATTTGGCTATTTTGATGAATTCATAATACACGAAAAGACCCATATGTTATTAAATTGTGATTAAAGTACGGTCGTGTACATCTTATTACACGTATTTATAGAAGCTTGTTAAAAGTATTACATTTCTCACTTTTGTTTCGATTTTCCTCCGTTCGCGCCTGGCTCGGGTCACATGTGAGACGCGAAGTTCTGTAACAGAAGGTCAGGTGGATTTTCTCCATGTACTCCTGTTTTCGCCCACCTCTGATTTACGATCGGCTCAAAATAAGTGAAATAATCTTGATAGGGCCGTAAAACCAAAGCCAAAGGAAAGAAACTGCAATTTTCACATTTGTAGCATTTCTCGCCGCAGTAGCCGCAACAAAGTGTGTAATGTAACAACCCTTTCAAATAGAGATAATCGATTACGTAAGGTTCGGTAGAAATAGCTATCAGTCTGATGTTCGTCCCTCCGTGCGTCTGTCCGTCCGTACTAACGTTCGGACACGTACTAACGTCCGGACATTTAGATGGCAAAATGTGGGGAAATCGCCACCTTACTAGTCAATGCGATCTATTCCGTAAAATTGACCTTTAAGTGGCAAACATTTGCTCTTAAGTGGCTTGCCGCTTTAAGAGAATTTATCACGTATGCAGTTGTTATTCTGTTGACTAGCCACATAAATGTCTGTTCATAAGAACCGTCCGTCCGTATGTCCATCTATCCATTGACAAGCTAGTGATGGCCATGACTCCAATACTATTTATAAGAAAATATTACAATTCTCACTTTTGTTAGATTTCTCGCCGCAATGTCTGCAACCAGAAATGTTATGAAATAAGGTGAGAAATGTAATAACTTTTTTTATATTTGTTTACCTCGCATTGGGTTAGTATTTAGATATTTTGAGTAATACATAACACACGAAAAGACACTTATAATCTTAAATTGGGTTGTAAGTACGGCCGTGTACATCTTATTTCACGTATATCACAAGCTAGTTAAAATTATTACATTTCTCACTTTTGTTTCGATTTTCCCCACGATGTCTGCAAAAATGTGAGAAATGTAATAACTTTTTCAAATAGTTTTAAATCGCTTTTGGCAAGCGTTTGGCCATTTTAATGAACTTATAGCACAGGTAAAGTTATTTTCTTAATTGGGGGTTTACCGCCTTTCCACGGGTATCTCATATATACCGCAGTGAATGTTGATCAGAAAATGGTGGATGAATTGTATTTCTCGGTTGTCTCATATATACCACAGTGACGGTTGATCAGAAAATGGCGAATGAATTGCATTTCTCGGTTCGCGCCTGGCTCGGGTCACATGTGGGACGCGAAGTTCTGAAACAGAAGGTCTGGTGGATTTTCTCCGGGTACTCCGGTATGCACACACCTCTGATTTACGATCGGCTCAAACTAAGTGAAATAATCTTGATAGGGCCGTAAAACCAAAGCAAAGGAAAGAAACTGTAATTTTCACTTTTGTAACATATCTCGCCGCAGTATGCATTGTAACAACCCTTTCAAATAGAGATTAATCGTTTTAATAAGATTCGGGAGAAATAGCTATCAGTCTGGTGTCCGTCCTTCCGTCCGTCTGTCCGTCCGTACTAACGTAACATTTAAGTGGGAAACATTTTCTCTTAGGTGGCTTGCAGCTTAAGAGAATTTGTCACTTATGCAGTTGTTACTCTGATGATTAGCCACATAAATGTCCGTTCGTAAGAACCGTCTGTCCGTATGTCCATCCATCTATAGACAAGCTAGTGAAGGCAATGACTCCAATACCATTTATAAGAAAATATTACATTTCTCACTTTTGTTACTTTTCTCGTTGCAATGTCTGCAACGAGAAATTTTATGAAATAAGATGAAACAGATAATAACTTTTTTTTTGTATTTGTTTACATCGCATCCGGTTAGAATTTGGATTTCTGATGAATACATAACACACGAAAAGACACTTATGTTCTTAAATTGGGTTGCTAGTACGGTCCTGTACATACTATTTCACGTATTTCAGAAGCTAGTGAAAATTATTACATTTGTCACTTTTGTTTCTATTTTCCCCACAATGTCTGCAAAAATGTGAGACATGTTATAACTTTTTTCAAATAGTTTTAAATCGCTTTTGGCTAGCATTTGTCGATTTAGCCATCAGTCTGGTGTCCGTCCCTCCGTCCGTCTGTCTTTCCGTACTAACGTCTGGACACGTACTAACGTCCGGACATTTAGGTGGCTAAAAGTGTGGACAGTCGCCACCTTACTAGTCGGTGCGATCTATTCCGTAAATGTGACATTTAAAGTGGCAAACATTTTCTCTTAGGTGGCTTGCCGCTTAAGAGAATTTGTCACTTATGCAGTTGTTACTCTGATGACTAGCCACATAAATGACCGTTCGTAAGACCCGTCCGTCCGTATGTCCATCCATCTATAGACGAGCTAGTGAAGGCCATAACTCCAATACCATTTATAAGAAAATATTACATTTCTCACTTTTGTTACTTTTCTCGTTGCAATGTCTGCAACCAGAAATATTATGAAATAAGGTGAGAAATGTAATAACTTTTTTATATTTATTTTCATCGCACTGGGTTAGAATTTGGATTTTTGATGAATACATAACACGAAAAGACACTTATGTTCTTAAATTGGGTTGTTAGTACGGTCCTGTACATACTATTCCACGTATTTCAGAAGCTAGTGAAAAATATTACATTTCTCACTTTTTTTTCTATTTTCCCCACAATGTCTGCAAAAATGTGAGAAATGTAATAACTTTTTCAAATAGTTTTAAATCGCTTTTGGCAAGCGTTTGACCATTTAAAGAAACTAACAGCATTGGTAAAGTTATTTTCTTGATTGGGGGTTTACCGCCTTTCCACGGGTATCTCATATATACCGCAGTGAATGTTGATCAGAAAATGGCGAATGAATTGCATTTTTCGATTCACGCCTGGCATGGGTCATATGTGAGACGGAAGGTCAGGTGGATTTTCTTCGTGTACTCTTGCTTTCGCCCACCTCTAATTTACGATCGGCTCGGAATAAGTGAAATAATCTTGATAGGGCCGTAAAATCAAAGCAAAAGGAAAGAAACTGCATTTTTCACCTATGTAGCATTTCTCGCCGCAGTATGCGCAACAAAGTGTGTAATGAAAAAGACCTTTCAAATAGACATAAATTGTTTTAATAAGGTTCGGGAGAAATAGCTATCAGTCTGGTGTCCGTCCCTCCGTCCGTCTGTCCGTCCGTACTAACGTCCGGACACGTACTAATGTCCGGACATTTAGGTGGCAAAAAGTGTGGACAGTCGCCACCTTACTAGTCAATGCGATCTATTCCGTAAAATTGACATTTAAGTGGGAAACATTTTCTCTTAGGTGGCTTGCCGCTTAAGAGAATTTGTCACTTATGCAGTTATTATTCTGATGACTAGCCACATAAATGTCCGTTCGTAAGAACCGTCCGTCCGTTCGTATGTCCATCTATCCATAGACAAGCTAGTGATGGCCATGACTCTAATACCTTTTAGTGTTCGAGCTATTGAGGTTATACTGTATTTCACGTATATCAGAAGCTAGTGAAAATTATTACATTTCTCACTTTTGTTTCGATTTCCCCCAAGATGTCTGCAAAAATTTGAGAAATGTTACATTTTCCACTTTTGTTACCTTTCTTGTCGCAAAGTCTGCGACGAAAAATGTAATAAAATAAGATGAGAAATGTAATAACTTGTTTTATTTGTGAACATCGCATTGGGTTAGTATTTGACTGTTTTCATGAATACATAACATAGGAAAAACACATATTTTCTGAAATTTGGTTGTTAGTACAGTCCTGTACATATAGATTCGTGTATATCAGAAGCTATTTAAAAGTATTACATTTCTCACAAAGGTTTCCACTTTCTCCAAAATGTCTGCAAAAATGTGAGAAATGTACCAACTTTTTCAAATAGTTTTAAATCCCTTATGGCAAGCGTTTGGCTATTTTAATGAGCTAATAGCACAGGTAAAGTTATTTTCTTGAGGAGGGGGACAGTGGGGGGGTGGGGGGGGGGGTTATCGCCTTTCCACGGTTAGCTCATATATACCGCAGTGATGGTTGATCAGAAAATGGCAAATGAATTGCATTTCTGGACAAGTTGCCTCCATTGCATGTGACTATTCCCCATAAATGTTCATTTTAACCAATCCCAATAACAGTGACGTTACCTGAACATTTTTTCCCAAATCTATCCCCCTGTCGGTTTAAATATACATGTATCTTGCAGAGAAAAACATGTGTTAAAACAATATACATGTACATTATTTCAAAAGAGACTCAAAATACGTGCGTGAAATGAATGTTTGGAGCTTTTTGACAGAATCAACACTATCTAGGTCATTTATAGCCGTTCAGTTTACTAAACAATACCTTTTCAGGAGAACAATTACTGAAACAATTTATACAGAGAGAAAAAATGATTACAAGGACACGCATCACTTACCTTATCATATAAATGCTAACACGCGTAATGCAGCTCACGAGCGTGGTTCTTAAAAACATCCACATATGTGTTTAACAAATTTTGTTTATTGAGCTACACTATGTCGATACTATTCGTTTCTGTACTGACGTGTATCTTGCGTCACTGGGGCATCCATCTGATATTGGCTTACAGTTGGACATGGCCTGCTGCCCTTGCAGCAGGTAAGGGTAGAGTGGGAATGTTGTTATTTCTTTTGTTTCTACACTTCCATTCATTTTCCTCTTTCTCCTCTGTCACTCACTTCCATCTCCTCTTCTATATCTTTTCTCCCTTTCTCTGGGAGACGACACAAAATGGCCCACAAGGGTTGACGTGTCATTAAGCCAAAATCAATCAATCAATTTGTACTGAGACGAAGTAGTTTCTTGGTGCTTATGTCGAAGGAAACTACACTTTCTTGCTGCTCAAAGGTCTGTCGTTAAGGTAATGTCTTTACTCTTTTCTAGATATCCCGTTCGCTCTGTTCACACTTCAGCATGTGGAATCGTATTTTGGTTATATGTTAATCATTTGGCCCCCGCCCATCGGGGCTTGGAGAAATAGATGGGCTGCGTGGTGCTTCCACGCGGAGCTGAAACCGACCGCTGATGAGTACAAGTAAACCGCTCAAAGGGTTTATGCCTGCATAGGCAAAGTGGAGCTAGTCAGTCCGTCCCTGAATACCCAGCAAACATGTATATATGGGACCCATATGGGCAGATTCTGGGCATTTATCCCATTCGGGTCCTACATGGGCCCCATATAGGGTTTTTTGCCCATATAAGACCCATATAGGTCACAGATAATTATAAAAATAAAGTCTAATATGTGGGACCCCGAGATAAAATTGACATAATCCTGGAAAAGTGATAATGTCAAGATACATAATTGGGACCCACATGGCTCTCATGTGATACAGATATTAGACCTCTAAGGTTCCAATGTTGACCTTACATTACAATATGGGACTCATATGGGTTCAATATGGGTATTAAGGCGAACAACTGTACCGCTATTTAAACATGATATTTAAAAAAAGTAAATTTCCTGACATAAATGCAAATAATAATGATAATAATAAAATAAGAATAATAGTTTGTTCTTTACAAAATGAAAGTATCTAGTTAATTTATCTTAACTATTTTTCTGACATGGACATCAATTCATGGTCATAGTTTTATTTTAACTCGTATGTTCCTATTACTGTAAAATTGAGAGGTATATATAAATATGCATGAGGCTACCGTTTCCAATTATTAACAAAAAAGACGCCTATATCTTTAAGGCATCTCGATTGTACGCATGTGCAATAACTAGCACATTTACGTGGGTCTCTCCCTGTTGGGATCTTACCAGTCCATCAAATGGGCTGGGACTGAAAAATTGAGTGAAAGGTTGTTTTTTTTTCTGGAAGATAAATGTAGGTTAATTTTTCTCATACTGGACCCATATAGTTCCCATATGGCATTGCCCATGTGGGTCCAACATGGAACCATGTTGCAAATCCCTCCCGAGTCCCTTATGGGTTGTCCACTGAGGACCTATATCAATACCAATTTGGGGCCCATGTTGGTCCTATATTTTTTGCTTGTTGGGTATAAACCCTGTTGGTTTGTTTGGCGGTAGAGCTTGAGATTTCATTCCGTCTAAATGCCGGATAATGTTGACGGGGACGTAAAACCTCAGTTCAAAATAAAATATTATTATGACCAGAACGTACAAGTATTAGAATTTTATTTCATTGACCTTTTCGAATATGGAAGTGTATTTTCTCATGGATGTCTCTTGGCTGTGATTAGGCCATCTTCATTAGGCCGAAATTCAGTCTATACTGTTAACATTGTGTAGATTGTGATAAAATCAGCCCCAAAATAGGTATCTTTACATATCTTATGTGTTCATCGAATAAGAGGGTCATGGTGGCCCTGGATCGTTCACCTGAGTCCAAGATATTTCATAGCTTTTGGAAGTACACGTGGAGGAGTCAGTAGTTTATGGAGTTGTGGGCAATAGATTTTTTTTCTAGTCTCGGCTTTATTGGAGTGGAACCTTTTAGCAGCATTAGAAAAACATTTCTGTGAAATTATTTTTTTTTTAATTTAGCCACTGGTCTAGAAGACGTTGTTTAATGATTTTGCTATGTTCAGCTCTTGTGGGACAATGTCCGCAATTTTAGCAAAGGGGTGTGTATTCATGAAACTAGCCAAATACTAGCCCATTGTGATTTGTGTGAGATAATCCTGAAATGGTCGTCAATACCGGGAAAAATGTCTTTACCTGTGATTTTTGTTCATTAAAGTAGCCAAATGCTTGCCAAAATGACTTCTACGTATTTACTACATTTCTCACTTTTTTTTTTGCAGACATTTGGGCTAGAAATAAAACAAAAAAAATGTAATAATTTCAACGGTTCCTTATCAACCATCACTACGGTATATCGATTTGAGATAATGTTAAAAAGGCGGAAAATTCCCACTCAAGAAAAGTGTCTTTACGAGCGTACCTGTGCTGTGTTTTCAAGCTTGCCAAAATCGATTTAAACCTATTTTAAGAGTAATTCATTTTTCACTTTGTTGCAGCTGTTCCGGCGAGAAATGTTATAAAAGTAAGAAATGTTATAACTTTCACTATCTTCTGATTTACATGAAATGATATTTAAAGGACCGTACATAAAAACACTAAGCAGGAAAACATGTCTTTACTTTGTTATGTATTCATGAAAGTAGCCAAACACTAGCTCGGTAATTGTGAAGTGTGAAATGGTCATCATTTTTGAAACAAAATGTCTTTCTTTATATAAAGTCTTTCTTTATTAAAGTAGCCAAATGCTTGCCAAAATGATTTAAGCCATTTATTACATTTCTAACTTTGTTGCAGACATTGAGGCGAGAAATGTAACAAAAGTGAGAAATGTAATAATTTCACTATTTTCTGATCAGCCATCATTAGGGTATATGGATGTGAGATAATCTCGGAAATGCAGTAAAATCCCAAGCGTGTCCGGACGTTAGTATGAACGGACAGACGCACGTAGGGACGGACACCAGACTGATAGCTATTCCTTACGATCCTTTTCAGTCGGCGTATTAAAACGATTAATCTCTATTTGAATACGAAAGGGTTGTTACATTACACAGTTGTTGCAGACACTGCGGCAAGAAATGTTACAAAAGTGAGAAATGCGTTTCTTCCCTTTGGCTTTGGTTTTATGTCCCTTTCAAGATTATTTCACTTATTTCGAGCCGATCGTAAATCAAAGGTGGTCGAAAACCGTAGTACCCAGAGAAAATCCATCTGACCGTCTGTTGCAGAACTTGGCGTCTCACATGTGACCCAAACCAGGCGCGAACCGAAAAATGCAATTCATTTGCCATTTTCTGATCAACCATCGCTGCGGTATATATGAGATAGCCGTGGAAAGGCGGTAAACCCCCAGTCCGGTAAATCCCCCTAGTCAAGAAAATAACTTTACCTGTGCTATTAGTTCATTAAAGTAGCCAAACGCTTGCAAAAAGCGATTTAAAACTATCAAGAAAATAACTTTACCTGTGCTATTAGTTCATTAAACTGGCCAAACGCTTGCCAAGAGCGATTTAAAACTATTTGAAAAAGTTATTACATTTCTCACATTTGTGCAGACATCGTGGGGAAAACAGAAACAAAAGTGAGAAATGTAATAATTTTACACTAGCTTCTGATATACGTGAAATGGTATGTACACGACGGTACTAACAATCCAACTGAAGAACATAAGTGTCTTTTTGTGTTTTATGTATTCCTCAAAATATCCACATACTAACCCAATGCGATGTAAACAAATATAAAAAAAAGTTATTACAGTTCTCACTTTTTTTCATAACATTTCTGGTTGCAGACATTGCGACGAGAAATGTAACAAAAGTGAGAAATGTAATATTTTCTTATAAAGTGTATTGGAGTCATGGCCATCGATAGTTTGTCTATGGATGGATGGACATTTGGACGGACGGACGGTTCTTATGAACGGACATTTATGTGGCTAGTCATCAGAATAACAACTGCATAAGTGACAAATTCTCTTAAGTTGCAAGCCACTTAAGAGCAAATGTTTGCCACTTAAATGTCAATTTTACGGAATAAATCGCATTGACAAGTAAGTTGGCGACTTCAACACTTTTTGCCACCTAAATGTCCGGACGTTAGTACCGGACGGACAGACGCAAGAAGGGACAGACACAAGACTGATAGCTTTTTCTCCAGAATCTTATTTAAACGAGATACCTCTATTTGACAAGGGCTGTTACAATACACACTTTGTTGCGGCTACTGCTGCGAGAAATGCTGCAAAAGTTAAAAATGCAGTTTCTTTCCTTTGGCTTTGTTTTTAAGGCCCTATCAAGATTATTTCATTTATTTCGAGCCGATCGTAAATCAGAGGTGGGCGAAAACAGGAGTACCCTGAGAAAATCCAGCTGTCCTTCTGTTGCAGAACTTGGCGTCTCACATGTGACCCAAACCAGGCGCAAACCAAGAAATGTAATTCATTCGCCATTTTCTGATCAACCATTACTGCGGTATATATGCGATAACCGTGGAAAGGCAGTAAACCCCCAATCAAGAAAGTAACTTTACCTGTGCTATTAGTTCATTAAAATGACCAAACGCTTGCCAAAAGCGATTTAAAACTATTTAAAAAAGTTATTTATTTTCTCACATTTTTGCAGACATCGTAAGGAAAATTACTACAAAAGTGAGAAACGTAATAATTTTCACTAGCTTCTGATGTACGTGAAATAAGTTGAACACGATTTTACTAACATCGTAATTTCATAGCATATGTGTCTTTTAGTGTGTTATGAATTCATCAAAATACCAAATACTAACTCAATGCGATGTAAACAAATAAAAAAGAAGTTATTACATTTCTCACCTTATTTCATATCATTTCTGGTTGCAGGCATTTGCGACGAGAAAAGTAACAAAGTGAAAAATGTAATATTTTCTTATAAAGGATATTGGAGTCATGGCCATCACTAGCTTGTTTATGGACAGATGGACATACGGACGGGCGGACGGACGGTTCTTACGAACGGACATTTATGTTGCTAGTCTTCAGCATGACAACTACAAAAGTGGCAAAATAGCCACCTAAAAGCACATGTTTGCCACTTAAATGTCAGTTTTACGAAATAAATCACATTTGTAATCAGAAATGACTAGTAAGGTGGAAAACGGTTTACTCTTTTGCCACCTAAATGTCCGGACGTTAGTATGTGTCCGGACGTTAGAACGGACAAACAGACGGACGGAGCAACGGATAGCTATTTCTCCCGAACTTTATTAAAACGATTTATTTCTATTTGAAACGGTTGTTACATAACACGTGTTGCGGATACTGCGGCGAAAATGTAACAAAAGTGAAAAATGCAGTTTCCTATCTTTGGCTTACATTTGGTTTTACGGCCCTTTCAAAATAATTTACTTATTTCGAGCTGATTGTAAATCAGAGGTGGGCGAAAACCGGAGTACCCGGAGAAAAAACTCCTGGACTTGGCGTCTCACATGTGACCCGAACCAGGCGCGAACCGAGAAATGCAATTCACTGGCAATTTTCTGATCAACCATCACTGCGGTACACATGAGATAACCGTGGAAAGGTGGTAAACCCCCAGTCAAGAAAATAACTTTACCTGTGCTATTAGTTCATTCAAGTAGCCAAACGCTTGCAAAAAGCGATTTAAAACTATCTGAAAAAGTTATTACATTTCTCACATTTTTGCAGACATCGTGGAGAAAGTGGAAACATAAGTGAGAAATGTAATACTTTTAAGTAGCTTCTGATATATATGAAATTATATGTAAAGGACCGTACTAGCAACATAAGTCAGAAAATATGTGTTTTTCCTATGTTATGTATTCATCAAATTAGTCAAATACTAATCCAATGTGATGTACACAAATATAAAAGTTTCTCATCTTATTTTATTACATTTCTCGTCGCAGACATTGCGACAAGAAATGTAACAAAAGTGATAAATGTAACTTTTTATTACATTTCTCATTTTTATTACATTTCTTGTCGTAAGTACGCGGAAAATCAAGCTCTTCCTTGTGGTGTAAGCGCTATTCTACAATCTGGTTTGGTTCTCGAAAACATTCGGACAATGTTTTTACTGTCAAGGTAGGCCACAGAAACACTGTACACGAATTTGACAAAACTCGTTTTTAGCACCTATCTTACAGGGTTTGAAATGATTTCCTTGCTGGAAAACCTGTCGAAAACATTTTCCGAAAACGTTTGTGTTAATATTTCGGTTTATAGATGCCCAATTTTAATGTTTGCAGTCTTTCCTTGAAATGATCATGTGTACAAAATCGAATGCGACATCATGGTAAGGAACAGAAAATGATACTGAACACAAAATATATTTATCTCTTTATACAAATATGATCAGAACCGAGTGGTTTTAGAATTATATACTTTCAGACAATTTTAGTTAGGTCAACTAGACTGTGGGAGAATACCTTTTAGCACATACTGGAATAGAAAATTGTCATTTGCAAGTCACTGTGTTCTAATAGTATGGCTGAACGGAAAGCGATCCCGCCCTTTCTGTCTAAAACAAAATTACAAATTGCAGCAACGAAAATGAGAGACAAAAACCCGAAACTAAAGCAGTGAAAAATCTTTGCTTGTTCGACTCAACAATATCTACTTATTTGACATCTTACTTTCTTTCCAAATATATACCAACTTAATTTACTTAATTTTCTATTTCAGGATGAGTTCAAAAGAGAGGTCTGGTGTGTGCCGGTTTTGCGACAAGGCGTATGCAAGTGTCAGGGCTGTATGCCCAGGAAGATACCCAATGAGGTACAGCGACGCACAGGTGCTGCTGAAAAATATTTTTCAGCAGAGCCAATTTTCTGAGACACAGGTGTAGTCCTAGCATTGTCTAGTTGTACGTATTATTACTTGGTATGAAGAACAAAACTAGGCATTATATTTGGATTTGTTCGTTTGAAAAAATGTGGTTAGACGGCTAATCAACAAACTTTATGTCATTTTGAAAGAGGTCAGTTAACATTATCACACTTTTCATGGACAGGATTCCTAGGCGGCTCATCAATGTTAAGTGCACGTTGTTTCGCCGGTAACTGAAAACTGCCCTTCTTGATTCAGCGGAAGGAGGAGAACGGTCTTATTGTTTTATGGCCAAATCTCCATGAAAGACTGTGCCGTGCGCTAGGATCTTACCGGTGACCGTCCGTATGCAAGGCAAATGTGGATCCATCTTGGCTGCCGCTACCGCTGTGATATTTGGAAATAATTGTTTCGATTATGGTAGTCATTACAGACTTCTGTATTTCTAAAAGAAACTGTCAAACTAATAAGATGAATAGCGACCTGCTCCAAAAAAGCTAAAGTGCGCGTAAAATTATTTACGTTTCATAATCAAATGAAAACATCCCGTGCTTGTCCCATTTAAGTGAATGTCTATAGTAACATACGTTGGTGGGATTGGTAAACAGTAAATATAAGATTTTCGTATTTGCATCAGCACTATTCGATAAGATGTGAATATCAACAAAAGTATGGGGTAGTAAGGACTGCAATAGTTGTTGTTTCGTACACACTCAACAATACGACATAAGTTGAAAATCACGTATTCTCGCGTTTACAGTTTCCTGGAGTACTAAATTCATTTATATGTAGTATATGTAGTCCAATATAGAAAAGTATTACGACATAAGAAGATGTATTTCTGTTAGGAACGTGCATATTAGTCGCAATTTTTGAACACGGGTATTGCAGAACCCTTAAACAGCTCTTTAAGACAATACTGGTTCAAGGATGTCGGTGCCCTTCTTCTACGTATATAACAGTTGAATGACTGTAGAGTGAGATCGCGTCGATATGTTTTTATTAAGGTTTATTAAGCATGTCGCAAAACTGAAAAAGGAATCAAAACCGAGAGTAACTTGAAAATGACTGATAAGCACTCTGTTGGGTTGTTATTGATCTGTTTGTTATGTATAATATGCCCATGCTATAAGGAAATCAGGAGATCAGTATTCTATGAAAATTTCCATTTTTTATTTCATATATACGGATAAATAATGAAACACGTTCTACATTATCACCTTGGTATACCCTTGATATTGTAATAAGGCCCCTTGGCACACAAAGTGGATATCATAATATAATATAGGCATCTCTGTATAGATCGTCTCGGGTATTTGGGAGCATGCATTATATCAAAATGTCATTTCATTACAGGTTAAAATGATGCAGGCTTTCAAATACTCGAGACGATCGATACAGGGATGCATACATTATATTAACACACTCAATTTGTGAGCCGAGGGCCTTACATGTATAGCAATATTAAGGGTATCCCAAGGTTATAATGTACAACGTGTTTCATTATGTATCTGCATAAATGAAATAACAGTGCAAATGTTTTTTTTATATAATACTAACTTTTCATATTTCCTTGTTGCATGGGCAAATTATATATAACAAACAGATCTATTATAACCCAAAAGTGTGCATTCCTAAAGAATTCAGCTGAGTGCTTATCAGTCATTTTCAAGTTACTCACGGGTTTGATTCTTTTTTCAATTTTGCGACATGCTTAATAAATCTTAGTCAAAAGTATCGAAATGATCATGCTCCACAGCCATTCGGCTACAATATAGAAGAAAGGCATTGATATCTATGAAGCAGTAATATCTTAAAGGACATTTTAAGTGTTTTCATAAAATAGAGACTCATCTGCATATTTATAACAGAAATACTTCTTCCAATGTCGTAATATTCTTCTACATTGTAATATATACTCATAACAGCTTTGCATTGCTAAATTTCTAAATAAATGAATCCGTACTACAGAAAACAATAAACGCGAAAACGTGTGATTTTCAACTCCTGTCATATTGTTGAATATGTTTCGAAACAACATATACTAAGTACTATTGCAACCATACCTTTGCTGATGTTCATACTTTATCGCAATGTGCTGATTCAAATGAGAAAATCTTATATTTCTATTTACCACCCCACCAAGATATGTTACTATTGACATTCACTTACATGGGACAAACACGGAGTGTTTTTCATTAGATTATGAAGCGTAAATAATAAATTCCAAGCACATTTTAGACTTTTGGAGCAGGTCGCTATTACCCTAACTAGTTTGACAGTAATTTACTTAAAGTTTCCAGTGTTATGAAATACATAAGCCTCTTCTACAGTACAAATTTCAATGACTGTCGTAATCGAACCAATTATTTACATATATCACGACAGAAACGGCAGCTTACATATATCACGACAGAAACGGCAGCTTGGTTCGATCCCTACTTGCCTGGCATACGGACGGTCGCCGGTAAGATCCTTGCGTACGGTACATTCTTTCGTAGATATCTGGTCATGAAAAAAGTATGGCCATTCTCCTCCTTCCATTGAATTAAGAAGGGCAGTTGTCAATTACTGGTGAAAGAAGGTGCACTTTACACTGATAAACCACTTAGAAATCCTGCTCATGAACAGTATGACAATGTTAACTGAAAACTATCAAACTGACTCAAAGTGGGTTGAAGTGCCTTCTAACCTCATTACAAATGAACAATTCAAATATCATGCCTACTTTGCTTTCGACATCTTTCAGAAAGTCGGTTATTTGCTTGAAGCATTATACAGAAGAAGTAAATTTGCAAACTTTTGTCATGATTTAATGAAAAACCATTTGTCGTAACTATCTGATCACAAAAACTTTTATTCTAGTTGTTTCTTTTTTGAAAAATCAAGCATTTTCACTTTTTTTCCATAGTGAAAATAGATGCAAATTATGCAGAAATCTGTCCGGTAGGTAACTTGGAGACAGATTTTTATCAAGTTCCGCTTGTTTAATTTTTTTGAAATCTTCATAATATTGTTGTGTGTGACATCTCAATACCTCAAATTCAGCAAAGAAGAGTAAAAAGTATTTCCTTAGACACAAATTACATAAAATCACTTTACTGTAGATATTGTATAGGTCAGACCAATAGTTGGCCTTAAATTATATTGCGGGGTAAATATTTGAGGGCAAAACACAGAAACAGTAAAAACAAATGGTCGTCAAAACAAAATATTTTCATTTGAAATACACGCCAAGCAAACAGCTTTCCGAGTGATGGCGAAAGGACAGCAGTAGTGTTCTTAAAACCACATAATGTAATACGCCAATTTGACAATACTATGATTGTACCTGTGTCTCAGAAAATTGCCTCTGCTGAAAAAAAATGTTTTTTTTTTTTTTTTTTTTTTTTTCGCAGCACGTTTGCGGCGCTGTACCTCAATGGGTAGATATTATCTTCATGGGTCTGCAGCCCTGACACACTTGCATACACCTTCCCGCAAAAGCGACACACACCAGACCTCTCTTTTGAACTCATCCTGAAATCGAAGCTAGAGAAAAATAACTTGGGATATATTCAGAAAGAAAGTAAGATGGCAAATAAGTATGTCACCATAGGTATTGGTGGGTCGAACAAGCAAAGATTTTCAAGTGTTTTTTTTCCAGTTTAAGTATCTCATTTTCGTTGTCGCAGTTTCTCTCATTTGTGTTGTCGCAGTTTGTGTTTTTTTTTTTTTTGTTGTTGTTTTTTTTTGCAATTGTTTTAGATAAAAACGGCGGGTCGCTTTCCGTTCAGTTATACTAAAAAAAACACTGCATAGAAAATGACAATTTACTATTCCAATATATGTTAAATGGTATTCTCCCTCCGTCTAGTTGGCTTAACTAACATTTTCTGAAAGAATGGTGTAAAGCTCTAAAACACACTCGTGTCCTGATCATATCTGTATAATCCATATATTTCGTGTACAGTATCATTTTCTGTTCGTGTTCATAGTCAGTCGCATTCGATATAGTGTACTTGGTCATTTGCAGGAAAGATTGCAAACATTAAAATGGGGCATGTATAAACCAAAACAATAACAGACACTTATTCGATTAATGTCTTTTGACATGTTCCCAGCAAAGAAATTACTCCAAACCCCGTAAGATAGGTGTAGAAACGATTTCCCTCAAAATTCGTGTACATTGTCCCGGTAGCCCAGAATGACAGTAAAACCATTCTTCAAATGTTCTCGAGAATTAGACCAGATCTCAGAAAAAAAGCTTACACCACCAGAAAGAGCTTGATCTTCCGCGTACTCTGGGCTTAATTTGAACAAATTCCATTTGGTATGAATAGAGATATTCTAAAATACCCAACCTTATGCGGAACTAAAATTACTAACAAACTCCGTGTACCTAGTCATTTGGGCACGTGAATTCCCCACACTGTGAAAATTTTACTCAGCGTTCCATCACGAAAATATACCTATATAATTTAACCCCCTTAAACCTCACTTTTATGCATTATTAGTGGGGTTTAAAGGGGTATAAATTATTTTCTTATTTCTACTCAAAATCATAGATTGTGGGTACTCATTAGAATTGCCTCTATGTTTTGAGCAGTTATATGAAAATATAAGAATTTTTATCTGAAAACTTTCAGTTTTTGGTGGTAAAATTTTCAATATATTTGAATAGGCATGGTTTCGCAATGTAAGCGTTAATGTTGTTAGAACTTGTGATCCGATCCCATCTATGATGTAGATGTTCCGCCGGGTTCTACAAGGGAGACAACTTTTGCATTCAAAGCCCCTTTTTAAAATGAATCTACTCTGAAAGGAAAGAATTTTCTCCCAAGAGGAGCAAATTCTATTTTTTCTAAATATGTAGTGAAGGCAAATATGCTCTTTCAAAATATATAGTGATGTTATGCTCATTTAAAATATATACTTTAAGTCAGTAAAAGCGCAACTGTCTGTATTTGACCGCAATCTAAGTTAACGCCATTTTATCGTGTGAAGCAAAGAAAACACATAGCAATCAATGAAGCTGATTTCAAGACAACAGTTTACTGCAGTTGATACTGCAGTTCGGATTGGTCGAGCCACATTTTTGATCAACTTAGGTGTAAAAATTGGGCAAATATCCCTTTAACTCAAAGTCGTAACGGCTTTATGATTGATTATTTTGGATTGAAAGATTTGATAATTTTGACCATTGTTCCGAAGTCTGGGGATTCATGTCGGGAACCAGCTTTCATTGAATTTTCAGCGTTTTAATTACCGACTTAGTGTATGCATAAAAAGAAACGGAAATTACCTTTAATATGGCATTTTTGAAGGCACTAATCGACAGAAATGAGAACCGTTCAGTAATTGTTTTTAATTAAAGTTACCCAATAATGACGATGTTTTCGTTTTAAATGGCATTCCGGACGATTATCAAATTCCATGCAAATTTCATAACATCTGGAATTTGAGATACGACTTGAGGTTGTATTTGTATAATGAAGTTATTTACGTAATTTTATGTTGGGAACATAATGGATACAAATCGCATAAAAAAATGTGGAATTTTACGTTCTAAAATTTGAAAAAAAAAAACAAAAAAAAAAAAAAAAAAAAAAAAAAAAACGACGATTTTGCAATTTTTCATCAAAAGTTTACATATGAGTGAGCTTCTGAGGGCAACTTTTGTTAAACTGTTCTTGTTGGAAAGCAAGTTAAGCAAAACAATTGACTTATAAACTTTCAAACCTTATTACATAATCTCAGATTTACAAAAGGTAAACTGCAAGAGAGATATATATCAATTATAAACAGTGATTTCAGATGACGGATGTATTTATAAGCAAATTCAGAGAATGCATTTAACAACATACCATACATAAGTACGTTGTAGTATACACGAAATGCACAATTTAATGACCCTTAAGGGTTCAGGTTAAATTTGGTTTTGTTTTCTGAATTCATGGGAGGACACCTTACAATTCTTTTTTTTCAAATATATTGTTGGATTATAAGGTGAGTACAAGATGAACAAGTATATATATCCAGACCACTCTTTTCTCAGTTTATTTCTTAGTAATAACTTTGATAAAACAGCAGAAATTTCTTACCTGACGTTAGTTTTTACTGTTTTACTGTTCCTTAATTGTTCAAATTTAATACGTTTGGCCTTTTATAGAAATATGACAGCAAATATTTCATCCTATAGTTTTGAAATTGTGGACAAGTAAATAGATAATGGGATTCGTCACCAATTTCCGTGGAGCTTGTGGGGAATAATCTTTCATTGATCGAAACACTCCTCCACCACCTTTCTGTTTCGGTTGGGAGTCTGTAATTTCTCGTCTATATCTGGTCCATTTTTGTATGAATTGATTTTTTAACCTTTGTTTGCAGCTTGTGTGAACCAAGTTGTGTTTATGAAACCCTGATTATCCCAGAATCCTGAAAAAACAACTGAACATAAAATAGTTTTGACGTTTTCTATCAATAGTGACTTCATGGTTTTGGCTTTATACATTTCATTGATATATTGTTAACAGCTTGTTAATTTTTCTACTTTCAAATAATTTCGCCCAGTATAACAATATACACGTTTTTTATATCGATTGATAGATTCACAATAAATCATGTATGATGGAGTTGCTTTTTAAAGGTTTAAAATATGTTAATAAAATTTTAGTTGTACCCTTCCAATAATTTCTAATTACCCACACCCCATAGTTATGATCCATATAAAACATTGCAATAAATAAATAATAAAAAACTATATATATCGGTTGCGTTTCTAATGGCTTAAAGTGTATATTTATTTTAAACATGCTCTTTTAAAATATATAGTGATGTCAAATATGTTTTTTTTTTAAATATATATCGTGTCAAATATGTTCTTTTAAAATATACAGTGATGTCAAATATTTTCTTTTAAAATATGTAGTGTTTTCAAATATACTCTTTTAAAATATGTAGCGAATGGCAAATGTGTTCTTTTAAGTGATGTCAAGTATGTTTTTTATGAAATATGAAGTCAAATATGTTCAATTAAAATATAAAGTAATGTCAAATATGTTCTTTTAAAATATGTAGAAGTCAAATATGTTCTTTTGAAATATAAAGTGATGTCAAATATGTTCTTTTAAAATATATAGTGTGTCAAAGACGTTCTTTTAAATATAAAGTGTTGCCAAGTATGTTCTTACAAAATATGTAGAAGTCAAATACGTTCTTTTAAAATATTTGTGTTGTCAAGTATGTACTTTTAAAATACCTTTTCTGTCAACTGATCTTTTTAAATATACAGTGATGCCAAATATGTTCTTTTGAAATATTTAGTGATGTCAAATATACGGAAGCGTATACGTCTCATTTGATCACAACTTACATGTCACCATGTCAGAAAATCATAAATTTTGAAAGATATTTGTTTCATGGTGAATGAAAAGAAATGTCTTTACTTATTTACTCGTTTACTGCATAATTAACCAAAGAAGTTGTCGATCTGAGTACTTCTTTTAAAAGTGTGACAATCCTATATTTTATATGATAGTTACTGTATTTTAAAATAAGAAACAGCTTCTATAGCCGAATAAAAGGTGCTTCGATATTCTAGTATATCGTTTTCTTGGAAAGATGTATCTGTGATGACATTTTATTTCTGATGATCTTTTTGAAAATACATTTTTTTTGGTTTATATAAGTGTTCATTTTAAAAAAAGAAGTATCGAGTTTTGTCTATATTGCAGTAAATCCAGGAAAGTATAAAACACATTTCAATATACGATATCTATAGTTAATAACATTAAACAATTTTGAATGGTTTGCCTTCTTGAGATCAGCGAGCATTTGTCATGAAGTAAAAAAAAATTGAGCCTGTAACACTTACCTTCACAATTGTTTTTTACAAATACATATCTTCTGATATTAACACAATTGATCCAAAGTGTACAATTCCACATTTATCTCACTTATATCAAAATAATTTATGTCCCTATCACAAGAGGAGAAGAAGAAAGTGACAAGTTTTCCATCACGAAAACATACCTATATAATTTTGACCCCCTTAAACCCACTTGTTATATAGTAAAAATGTGGTTTACAGGAGTATACATTATTTTTCTCTGCTACCCAAAAACATAGATTGTGGGTACTCGTTAGAACCGCCGGCCTTGTCGAGGCGGTTCTCACGAATACCCACAATCAATGTTTTGAGCAGAAATATTAAAACATCGGAATTTTTATCTGAAAATTTTCAATTTTTGGTGGTAAAAGTTTCAGTGTATTTAAATAGGTATGTTTCTTTAATGATACCAATAATAATAGCCAACTGTTCATAAAATCTATTGAACAACATCCGTTACACTAAATAATTGTATTGTGTTCTAGACAAATATTTGTTGATTTCAAGATAACTTCTTTACTTTACTTCCTTAAAGTTTGCAGAAATCTCATATTATGAAATGCATTCATCAATAGAACATGCCTATATAATTTTGACCCCTTTAAACTCAACTTTTATATAGTAAAACTGGAGTTTACAGGGATATACATTATTTTTCTTGTTTCTGCTCAAATAGATTGTGGGTACTCGTTAGAACCGCCGGTTCTAACGAGTACCGACAATCTATGTTTCGAGCAGAAACATGAAAAATATCGTTTTTTTTTTTCTGAAAATTTTCAATTTTTGATGGTAAAATTTTCAGTATATTTGAATAGGCATGTTTTCGTAATGTTATTCTTTCTAGACAAATATTATTGATGTTTCAGACAAAAACGAATACATCATATAAAAATCAGCACATACGTATATGAGATAACATGACATACATTTTAATACTGCTTTCGAAAGATGTTTCTATATCCAAATATCAGTTTAGCAGATGATGAAAGACGTCGTGATTTGATTAGACGTATACGCTTCCGTACAAATATGCTCTTTTAAATTATATAGTGGTGTCGAACGTGGTTGTTTTAGATATATAGGGATGCAAAGTATGTTCTTATAAAATATATAGTGGTCAAATGTGTTCTCTTAAAATATATAGTGATGACAATTATGTTCTTTTCAGTTATACAGTGGTGTCATGTATGTTCTTTTCAAATATATATTGTGTCAAATATGTACTATAAAAATATACAGTGATGTAAAATATGTTATGTTCACATGTCGGTGTTGTCAAATGTACTCTTTTCAAATATGTAGTGATGTTAAATGTGTTATTTCGAAATATATAGAAGTCAAATATGTTCTGTAAAACTCTTTAGTGATGTCAAATATGTTCGTTTAAAATATATAGTGATTTCTTTTAAAATATATAGTGCTGTCAGATATGTTCTCAACGACTAAGAAACAATGTAAACACAGCAAAATGAAGCTTGGTACAGACATTTCACTGCCGAGAGTTTCTCACCTTTCAAGCGTAAATTAATACTGAACCCCACGTCTCCATCTTCTAAATGCGAGAGCGTTTATGAAATATTATAAATATTCAAGATGGCAAACATAGCTGCATTAAAGTTAATGATTTACCTGTAGACAGCTGATGACACCTTAACTCCTTACCTTACTTGTCCTAGCAAGACATTATGAAAATAGTTGGAATTTTCATATTTATTAGCAGAAAAATGTTCATGCTCAGCTATGTTTAGCAAGAAAGACTTTGGAATTGTTAGTAATTTGAAATTATTAGCAGAACAAATTCCACGCTCAGCTGAGTTGAGTATAAAGAAGTTTTATAACCTCGGGGCAAGACTGCGAATTCACAGGCATATCTGTAAAAATGAGGTCTGTCTATGCCACGAGACACATTTTCCTAATGTTTGGGAGATAACAGTCAGTTACCCCTAATACCCGCTCCCCACAACTATGCCTAATTATTTAATTCCTTCATCTTTTATCATTAGCATCTCCATTAAGTATAGCTTCATTTTCCTTATGCCCATAAAGCTTAAAAAATATCTAAACGAATCATCTGTGAAATAAAATACATAGTGTTAATATTTTCGTGTGGATGCAGTAAAATTTAAGATTAAATATTATATAAATTCCACTGAGGACTTATGATAAAAACAGAGGATTCTAACTGGAAGGACCTAGATAATATTTGGCCTACGTTGTATTTTACTTAACAAAGATAAAAGAAAAAAATCTACTGATATCTCTCACTGCTGTTAATGTTATGGAAAATGTACCCAAAAGAGCACATGAAGATTATGCAACGTCGCATCAACGTCCATGTAACGTCATGACGTTGCTTAGACGTTGATGCGACGTTGTGTCAACGTTGCGTGCCCGCTGGTATGTTAGGGTAGTCCTATTATAACTTCAGCGTTTTTAATCTTCAAATCTTTATGTCCTGGTTCCGCCTACATTTACATACACATATTTTTACTAATCAAACGCATTCTAACTGACGTAAATAGATTACTCATGGCAACTATACGTTAACAAGGCCGTTAATCCTCAGATCAGCCAGCTTTTTTTCCAGTTACTATTCAGTAACCCATTTATTCTCCCCATCAAATAATATATCAAGGGTCGGGGAGGACCATCCCTTGATATACTTTACAATATATTTAGCAACTATGATGAACAAATATGGATATGACAACTACACAGCTGTATATTATTCATCGACATATTTTATCTTATATTATAACTTCTAATAGTCATGTACATGTTTAAGTTTAGTTTGTAACTGAAAAATTGTAAAAAAGAAAGAGGGAAAGAGAGAGGTTATGTTTGAGGTATTCTCCGCCTTGGTTCTTCTATTAAAGTTGATATATAGAATGTTGGGTATGACAGTAATATTGCCAGGTTTCTGCATGTGTGTAGATTTTAGTGATTTTCAAGTAAGTCTTTATAAGTATTCCATTTTTTTTCAAAAGTATCTAACTTATTATTTTTTAATGCTATGCTTTTAAGCGTAAGATAATATTTTTAAGTCTGTGCTTCAAGGCTATTAAAGAGAGTGGCTTGTTCAGTCGTTTTGTCAAATAAATATAATATTTTGTTACTAAGATGATATGTGGATTTGCTTCTTCTATGTTTTTTCCGATATTAAAAAAAAATAATTCTTCTACATTGTTTGTATATGTGGAAGTTGCTGATAACCACTGATTCAGTTGTTAAATTAACGAAAAGTTCAGAGCAGGACCATAACATATGTGGTATTGTTTCTTCCTGGTAGCAAAAGTAACAGTTTGGAGAGTCCACTGCTTTGTTATTATATAAGTATTGTTTGGTTGGAAGTAATCTATGTTTAATACGAACTTGAAACCATTGTTGTTTAGTGCTACAAATCTGTTTACAAGGAGCACTATAAATATCTTTCCAAGTTTCTTCCTCAATATCATAGATTTTTTATGCCATTTTTCTTTTGAAGTCGGGGTGTAGTTGTTTTGATTTAGAATGTTGTATAGATCTTTACTGCCTTTAGTTGATCTAAGAAAAACAGAGACGTTTGTTGGTAGCATTGGGTTACTTAATTTGTTCCTTATAGTATCAAGTTTTAATTGTTTTAGCAAACACTTTTATGGCTGCTTTTAAACCATTAAATTGTAGAAAATTAGTATTTATATTATATTTATGCACAAATTCTAACTCAGTATAGAATTCCCCATTTTCTTTGAACATATCATTAATATAGCGAATTCCTTTGTTATACCACTGCTGATAAAAGATTGTCTTTTTTTCCTCTTAGTATTTCTGGGTTGTGAAAATTACACTCGATAAAAAGTATTCAGTTGTGTTCTTTTCTTTAAGTTGTATAACTGAGGAATAGGATTTAACAACATCTGACCAAAAAGGATTATTAATTTGTTTTATCACAGACTAAGAGTATGATTTTCCAAAGTTCATCAGGTCTTTTATGTTAAAATTTGATTTTATGATATACCGCCACTTACTATTACTAATTATTAATCGTCTAATCCAAGTAGCTTTCAATCCTTTAATAAATGCATCAATATTTTTTCATTTTTTATCCGCCCTCTGAGTATTCTTTTACAAGCACATTTTGTTTTATTTTTGGAGGTCCTTTCCATAAGAAATCCAGTAGCATGGTCTTCAGTTGTTTCATGATACTGCTGGTTGGGTTTGGTAAAGATATAAATAGATGAGTTAGTAATGATATCAAGATAGATTTAATAACTGTTATTTTCCAAAGTGGGGTAAGATATCTACGTTTCCAAATCTGAATAAGATTTTTCAGTTTACTTAGTTTTTCTTTATAATTTAACTCTAACATTGTGTGTAATTCAACATTAAAGTGTATTCCTAATAATTTAGTTACTTTTACCCTATGATAGTTTCCATCTTGTTTTAATGGTGTCAGTACTGTATTTTTTCTTTCCAATCCAGACTACACTAGTTTTATCGAATTTTATTTTAAGACCTGAATATTTTGCATACCTAGATAGTACATTAAGCGTTTCATTTAATGAGGTGGATGAACCATCTAATATTACCGATGTATCATCTGCATATTGTGACAACATGTATTCGGTATTATTAATAGTTATTCCCTTGATAATTTTATTGTTTCTTATTTTAATTGCAAGGACTTCAGCACAGAGTGCAAATAGACAAGTAGACACAGGGTCTCCTTGTCGACAGCCTCTACCTATGTAAAACAGTCTGAAAGATTGCCTCCTTGATTTACAGCTAATTTTGTATTTTTAGAGAAGAGCTTTGTCCATTGTATAATTGATGTGCCAAAACCAAAGTATTTCAAAGTTTCATATATAAATGACCATGAGACAGAGTCAAAGACGTTTTCAAAATCTATTAATAAAAGTAAACCTGGTATGTTTTGTTCTTCTGTAGAGTACATAATATCGTATGTAAGTCTTCTCCTAAGTATCGCCCAGAAATAAACCCTGTTTGATCGGTATGGATAAATTTTAGCAGAGTAGGTTTTATTCTATTTGCTATTGCCCCTGATGCTATTTTGCATACTGTATTGAGTAATGATATTGGTCTGTAATTAGTTAAAAATCTGCGTGGCTTATGATCCTTTGAAATGCATGTTATAATACCTTCTTTTTGAGTTACTGAAAGTTCTCAATTTTGAAATCCATAATTTATTGATCTAAATATAAATTGACCCAATTCGTTCCAAAATACTTTGAAAAACTCTGCACTTAAACCATCTGACCCTGGACTTTTATTATTTGACATTGGTTTTAAAGTTACAGCTCCTTCTTTTAAAGTTATGAATCCTTCAACAGCATCAGATTCTTTCTTTGTAAGCATTGGAACATTAGATCCAGCTAATTCTTGACATCAGTTTATGTCTGACAACTGTTCATCTTTATTTAAGTATAGATGTTCGTAAAATTGCTCTGCTTCTTTCAAAATACTACTTTGCTCTGTTATTATTGTTCCATCAGATTTTTTCTATTTTGGTAATAATTTTGTTTGAGTAATTATGTGTTTCTAAGTTGCAGAAATATTTTGTCGGTTTTTCATCTTCTCAATAATTTTTGCTCTAGATCTGATTAAGTGGCCATGCATTTTATAGATCAGATCAGCCAGCTTATCCACACTGTCTGACCAAGAAGACAAAGCGTCTTGAAGCAGACAGCAGACCCGGATCAATCTGTACGGATGCGCAGGCTGATCTGAGTTTTCACTGGGCACATGAAATATTTTAAGCTCTTAAATTTTTTAATCTGATTCTTCACTGGGCACATGCAATCTTTGAAGTTCTTTTTTCTGATCTGATACTTTAATGGGCACATGCAATCTTTGAAGCTCTTTTTTCTGATCTGATTCTTCACAGGGCACATGCAGTCTTTGAAGCTTTTTTTTTCTGATCTGAGTCTTCACTGGGCACATGCAATCTTTTAAGATGTTTTATTTTTCTGATCTGAGTCTTCACTGGGCACATGCAATCTTTTAAGCTTTTTTATTTTTCGGCTCTGATCTTCACCGGGCCCACATGCAATCTTTTAGGCTCTTTTATTTTTCTCAAAATCAAGGCCTGATACACCACCTCTTTGTAACACTACTGGTGAGATCTAAAGCAAAACCTGTTTTAGATAGAAACTGTGTTTTGGACCAAAAGTGGTTTTATTAGCGGGGCGGTCTTAACATTGAATGTAGAACATAGCTCCAGATAACAAATCTTATGCGGATATCCCCTCTTACATGTATCTGAAGCTATGCAGCGTAACAAGAAAAAAAAAATTGGCCTGGCAAACACTGGTCGTAATAGTAGAGTGGTCTTATTTTCGAGTGGTCTTAACCCTTGTCCTGCTGAACCCGGATATACCCTGCCTTTGCAAACAGTGTAGATCCAGATCAGTTGGCTTCTGAAGAAGCCAACTGATCTGGATCTGCACTGTTTGCCATTGAGTATGTGAATTTATAGCAACAATCCAGATCAAGTCATCTGATTGGCTGAAAATTAGAAGTGGGTGTGGGATCTTAATTTATTCAGCAGGACAAGGGTTAGTAGCGAAATAATACTGTATTCGTTATGGGAACTAGATACACTTGGCACGTTTCCTGCCATCTATACAAGGGAGACAACTTTTATGACTTCCTGTTTGCTGTCCTGCCCACCAAAAAAGGCCCTCCTAGAAAAGGGTCTACTCTAATAGCAAAGAATTTACTCCCCAGGAAAGCAAATTCTTTCTTTTTAGAGTAGACCACTTTTCAACAGGAAACAAAAAAAAAAAAAAAAAAAAAAAAAATGACAGAGTTGCCTCCACTGACAATCTATCCATTCACCTTAATATTGAAAATACTAATACTAATACTACTACTACTAATAATAATAATAAAAAAAAATAGGATGTGTATTCTTAAAATACACAACGAGAATATCATACAGAAAACGGGAACAGATATCAGCATTAGCTTAGTACGGAACCCTGAAGGGGCATTTCCTTTCCAATATTTAGCAGAAAAGAAATTAGTATGTTGTTCATCACGAAAACATACCTATATAATTTTGACCCCCTTAAACCCCATTTTTATATAGTAAAACTGGGCTTTACAGGGGTATACATCATTTTTCTTTTTTCTGCTCAAAAACACAGATTGTGGTACTTGTTAGAACCGCCTCGGCGAGGCGGTTCTAACGAGTACCCAAAATCTATGTTTTGAGCAGACATATGAAAAATATCAGAGTTTTTTATCTGAAAATTTTCAGTTTTTGGAGGTGAAATTTTCTATATATTTGAATAGGAGTGTTGTCGTAATGTAAACGAGATCTGTATGTTGAGAGAGAGAGAGAGAGGAAAAAAGACATAGTAAGTCATTTAAACGACATGTTATGTTGTTTTTTTATTTTCCATTCTGCTTTCTTGGTTTAGTTTTCTGTCCAATGTTTAGAAAAGATCCCAAAACATTAAAATAGAAATAAAAACAAAAATTAGAAAAGAAATCAACAGAAAATAGAACAGAAATTAATACAAAAATAACTTATTTCGTTTCCGATAATTCATTGATATTTAGCAGAAAAGAATTAAGAACAATCAAAACAGAACGAAAATGAAAACAAAAAATAAGAAAAAAAAAATCCTTTTCGATATTTAGCGGAAAAAAATTTAAAACAAACAAAGAACAGAAATAAAACAAACATAGCACATTTCTTTTCCGATATTTAGTAAAAAAGAAATGCAAACAAAACCAGAACAGAAATTAAAAAAAAAAAAAAAAAAAAAAAAAAAAAAAAAAATAGAATGGAAATTGAAACAAAATAGTATCTCGTTTTTACTGACTTATTATGTCGTTTTTTTATACACGTATATATCTTCTGAAATATGATCAAAGCAACACACCAAGCATATTAATCTCATACTTACTTACCATAAACTCGAATATATTCGTGACTTTTCTCTCTCCGTTAGATCTCTATGAAGAATACTGTGATTTAGTGAACTGTATTGCATCAAATACATGCATCGAATATGGATTTTGCTTGTACTCAAAAGTTTACCATTTTTAAAGTTATGATATAAGATCACTGCCGCGTCAAGCGAAAATGGAAAAATAATGTATACCCCTGTAAATTTAACTCCTACATAAAGAAGGGTTTGTAACGTAATTAGGGTCTACCCAGGTTGCTACATGGACAAAACATTGTTAATGGGTCGTAGAATGATAGCTTCATATATTACCTAAAGGGTGTTAATAGGGCCGTAATATCTGTATGAATCTTTTCAGTTATTTTGAGCCTATTTTATGTCGCATAAATATTAAATCTATTTTGTAGCTAAAATGTTAAAATGTACTTAAAGCATCCAATATACATGCTATGTTTAAAGGTTAAATTTAAAGGTTAAAACAAGTTGTTTTGGTAAACAAGCTCTGCGACATTTTGTAAAACTTCAAAGTGTATGCTGACTAAACAGCAGGTGCTGTGCAGGTACAGTATACGTGGAGTCACGTGCATTTTATGCAGGGGTTAGTTGGAACCTGAAGACTGCTGTAGTAGCAACTATGAATTTATGAAACATGGAATAAAATCCTAATAGATAATAATTTCAAGGTTCTTATTAAAGCGGAACATTTATAGAATGTTCTGAAAGTAAATCTTTCCTTTTTGGATGGTAATTAGGCGGAAGTGTAGAATTCATGTGAATTGTATGTGTACAACTACAGCATTCTTTTGGTGATTGGCATTTGTATTATTCTATTGCGAAGTGACCTAGTAATTGTCATGCGACATTTGAAATTGCGTAATTTTCTGTTTTGGCCGGGAGCAACCTTGGGGATGGCACTTCAGGAATGCTTCCAAAAACATATAAATAGTGGAAGCTGGATCGTGTTCTTCAGTGAGTGAGAGCTTAGGCTGTGGTTAGCTAGTGTGAAGACTCACTCCGGGGTCTTTGAAATGCTGCAGGCGTTTCAGGGTTGCAACTTTAATAAAATGTTGAAACTTTAAAAGAAGACTTAAACTTTTTTTCTTTTTTCTTTTTTTGAAAACACAACGCGAAGATTACGATTTCGGTTATAAGCACTGTAACTGGGGCTTTGTTACACGGCTTGCTTTGGTGCCGCGACCACAGGATCTCCAAAAGAAAAGGGACTTGACGTGACGAAAACAAAATGGAGACCAAGGTAGGTGACACTTACGTTTCACTTTTCTCTAGTCATGTTGTTTGCCTACCGGTACCAATTATCAGAAATTAAAATGTAAAATACGAGAAATAATATTTTTAACAAGTAAGAATAATTTTTTTTTTTAATGGCTCAACAAGGTCAAGCTCAAGCACAGGCGCAGCCTCAGCCACAAGTTGATCCTGCTGCACAGGCTTTCCTTAATATTCAATTAGAATTCGCTAATGTGTCTCAAGCTTTAACGACACAGGGGGTATCAACAAGCGTACTCAAACTTGATGGCAACTCGAAAAATTATAGGGAATGGATTAAGACCATTGAAAAGTATGTCATTCTTGCTGGCATACCTGACGATAGGAAAAAGATGATTGCTTATCAGTCATCTTCAGGTGCCGTAAATGGCTTTATACAAAGGTATATGGCTGCAAATCCGCGCAACACATAGCGACATCTTAAAGAACAACTGGCTGTCAGATTTAGTGATGTCACTGATAGACAAATGGCATTGTCGTTGTTACGCAACGTTAAGCAAAAACAGGGAGAAAACATACAGTTTGCTGAAAGTATACTGTCTTTGGCCGAAGATGCTTATCAACACCAAGGGGGTGATGCCATAGAACGTCAGCTTATTGACATTTTCGTCGATGGGTTGATACAAGATCATTTAAAATTAAAAATCTTGAGAGATCAACCTGATACTTTACAGGGGGGCGATAGCACTTGCTATGAATGAACAGAACCTTAGGGCGAGGGTTCAAATGTCTCATGGGTTTTCCTCGCCAAGAAAGGAAACACATATGGAGGCTGACCATTCGAGAGGTCGGCGTTTCAGATATAGGAATAAGGTAAACACTACATAGCAAATCAAGAGGGTTAAATGCTGGAACTGTGGGCAAGAAGGACATATAAGTAGGGACTGTAAGAATCAGGAAAAACAAAATAAACCACCTATGGGTCATGGAAGACCTAGACAACAAAATAATGTACAAAACAATGTGCAAAATAATCAGGAAAACTGGGACACTCATTGCATGCAGGGGTCGATGTAATGAGAACAGACAACAATAGTAGACACTTGTCTTATGAAAAATTTAAGATTAATGTTTCAGGCAGTCCGAATTCTTGTTTAGTCAAGATTGGTAAACAAAGGTTTAGAACTCTTGTAGACACTGGAGCTGAGTGTTCACTAATGCACCGCAGAACAATCAATTAAAGAATAAACCTAAATTAACCCATAAGAAAGTTTGCTTGCAATCAGCAAATGGGACTGAACTTAGGTGTGACGGTTGCATTACTGTACAGTTTTGTATCGGTAGTACCGAAATGTCTCAAGACTTCTTTGTGATTAGAGATTTAAATAGAAACTTGATACTAGGTTTGGACTGGCTTAAACGAAATAACGTTAGGATCTATTTTGATTTAAAATGTTTAAGAATTAATGGTAAACACTATGTTAATTTAGAAGAGGATATACACATAGCCTCAACAGTTAGGATGAAAAAAAAACTTGTCTCATTAAACCTAATACAGCCACGATATGTTATGGAAAAGTAAGAGAAAATCCAGATTTACCAATAGGGGTATCTTATGAAGTTTCACAGATTGATAAAGGTTTCTTAACTGATCATCCAGGTTTACAGATTATTAATACAGTTTCCACTCTAGATAAAAATAGGTCATTGCCAGTGTTGGTTGTTAATAATACAAAAAAATACATTAAAATTTATAGACATGGTTGTTGGCAAAAATTACGGAAGCACAAAATAATGTAACACAGATAAATTCAGTCATTCAAAATAATAACTGTAAAAATAAACTAGACTTGAAAGAGTTAGATGTACCTGAAAAATATAGGTCAAAATTGAAAAGTTAATCTTACAAAATGGGGACATTCTCAAATAAAGATTCAGAATTAGGAAAAACAGACACAGTTAAAATGCAAATTGACACAGGAAATAGTATGCCTATTAAAATGAGACCCTACAGAACTCCGATTAAAAATAGGGAGGTTGTCGATCAGGCAATAGATGAAATGCTAGACACAGGTGTAATTAACAGATCAAGGTCACCATGGCCATTTCCTGTTGTGATTGTAGATAGGAAAGATGGAAGTAAAAGATTTTGTGTTGACTTCAGAAAATTGAACCAGATCACAAAGAAACATTCTTTTCCTTTACCTTTAATTGATGATATTTTAGCCTTACTTGGTAAAGCAAAATACTTTACGTCCCTAGATTTAAAAAATGGTTATTGGCAAGTTGCTATGGATGATAAGGATAAAGAAAAGACGGCTTTCACATGTCATAAAGGGTTATTCGAATTCAATGTAATGCCCTTTGGTCTTTCAAATGCTCCTGCAGTTTTTCAAGAACGTATGTCTGTAGTTTTACGAGGATATCATGATTTTGCTACAGCATATCTTGATGACATTTTGATTTTCAGTTCAACTTTGGAAGAACATAAAAGACATCTTAGTTTAATATTTGACAGATTGAGATAGCATAGTTTGAAGCTTAAGCTTAAGAAATGTGGTTTTCTTAAATAAGAAACTAATTATCTTGGTTTTATAATTAGTGAAGAAGGAATCAAGCCTGATGAGAAGAAGGTTGATGCAATTAGATCATTACCTGTACCGACTTGTGTAAAAGACGTTCGGCCATTTATTGGTATGTGCTCTTATTATAGGAGATTTATTCCTAATTTCTCTCAGATAGCGGAACCAATTATTGCTTTAACAAGAAAGTATGCCCATTTTAAATGGTCGGATACACATCAAAAAGCATTTGACTTCTTAAAAGATAGCTTATCAGCTGTCCCTCTTTTGGCTTATCCAGACCCAAATAAGTCGTATGTCCTTTACACTGATACTAGTGATACTTGTATTGGTGCATGTCTTACACAGGAGTGTGAGGGTGATAAGAAGCCGATTTACTATTTGTCTCATAAGCTTAGTAAGTCTCAATGCAAATGGTCTGTAGTAGAAAAAGAAGCGTTTGCAATACATTTTGCTTTGCAAAAGTTAGACTGTTATCTGCATAATGCTCAGTTTGTTATCAAAACTGATCACAAACCTCTTAAATACTTACTTGAATCGCCTATGCAGAATAAAAAGATTCAACTTTGGGCTTTGAGTATGTCAGAGTATAATTGTACTACAGAATATATAGCTGGTACAACAAACACATGTGCAGATCTTCTCTCTAGACATCCAGATAAGGTAAATAAACTCGAGGAAAATTCCGTCAATGAAGATGTTGAACTAGAAAAGGTTCTTGATGTCAATGACAATCTGTTTCAAGTGAACGTCTTGAATTCTAATCAGTTTGACCCAAAGACATTTGCTAGATATCATTGCATTTGTCGATTGGTAAAGTGGTTGGCCAGAAGCTTTCGCTGTTCCAGATAAAACTGCTGAAACAGTGGCTCGTTTGATTATTGAACACATCTTTCCACGTTTTAGTTGTCCTCTTCAGATTGTAACGGACAATGAAACTGAGAATGTAAACAAGATAGTTAAAGAAACTTTGGCTAAACTTAAGATTGATCATGTTTTAACAAGCGTGTATCATCCTCAAAGTAACGCGAAAGTGGAACGCTTTCATAGAACCCTGCATATCTTTTATCTAAAATGGTAGCAGATAATCAACAGAGCTGGGATCTCCATCTTTGTTAAAGCTTGGCAGCAATTAGATTCAATGTTAGTGAATCGTCTAAATTTTCGCCTTATTATTTGCTATACACTAGAGATATAGTATTGCCTGTTGACAATATCTTACAACCAAGAAGAAAATATTTAGGTGAAGATTTCCATCAAATAGCTTTAGAAGAACAAAATAGGGCCTTTGTATATGTGAGGAATTATTTAAAGAAAGCTAAGAAACGTCAAGCAAAATATGCAGACAAAAATGCAAAAGAAGTAGAATTAAAAGTAGGTGATCCAGTTTATTATCAAAATAAAGAAAGAAAATTTAAATTAGCACAAAAATGGAAACCTTATTATAGGATAATTGAGAAAACAGGACCTGTATCTTTTATAATTAAAAATCAATTAGATGGAACAACCAGTAGGGTATATGCGGGTGATTAAATGTTAGCAAATGTAGATGATTGGGAAATCTCTAAAGATAAAATAGCAGAAAATTAAGAGATGCAGCTTATGTAATACACTTCAGGCCTCTGAGTCGGGAACAGGTTCTGATTCTGATCCGGAAGACAGGGTGCCCTTAGTTAAATTCGTCAAAAGACATAGGCAAGAAAGAGAAACGTCTTCTGATGAAGAAGATATTCCTTTGATGGAATTACAAAAACGCTTAAGACATAGGGAATTAAGGCAAAACCAAAATCAAGAAACTCAAGAAACTGAAGTACGGGACATGGAATGTAATGATGAGGTATTCTCTGACAATTCCTGTTCTTTGCCTTCAGTTGGTAATAGTGATTCCCTAGTGATATGGAAGTGAATCTAGTTCACTCACGTAGGCGACTGTTTGATAAAACACCCGTAGAAACAGTTAGGCCACAGAAAAAGAGACTTAAGAAGTCTCATGATAAGGAAAAAGATTTAAAACAATTAATCAAGTTAATGTCAGCTATGTTGTGAAATGACCTCGTCATTTTTTTTTTTCTTATGAGGTAAAGACCTAATTATGTTACTGTTGTTAGAGGTAAATTGTAAATAATAAGTACCTCATGTAACAGTACAGTTTAGTTATGCCCATTTATTGTTTAATTTCAGGGAAACCTGATGTTTATTACACTAATCTTAGGGTCAGTGTATGTTAGCCAAACATTCGGACTCTTTACATCCGAAAATGTTGTATTTCAAAAGACTAATGAAGTCTTTATTAACGATGCACAATAGCTATCATTTTTAAGCTTGCAATCCAGAGACAGCATTCTATCAGACAAACATAAATACATTTTGTGTTATTGCGTTATTCATGCAAAACGTGCATAACATTAAAAAGTACTGTAAACAAGTAGTTGTTTTAAATGAAAGTCTGCCGATTACAAAATACTTGGTGTGTGGATTGTTGTCACAAATAGACCTCTGACATTTACATTAAATTGTCAAGTACATGAACCAAAAATCAATGATATAAAAATTGTACCACCATTTGGTATAATACGTCTCAACAATACATGTAATGCTTCAAATAGATATTTGCAGTTACCAGAATATTATGGGAAGTACAGTAATTTTGAAAGGTCCGATCCTTTTCAAGCACTGTTAAAAATACATAATATATCACAATTTTCCATTTGGAATGAAGCTAAGTCTGAAATAGGGTATAAAAACAATAAAGTTGCCACCACATTTGTCAGGCTTAAAAGAAATACCCGTGCAAAGTCTCCTGAGCGAAACAAGAACTTTTAGACCAATTATACTAGACCAAAATAAACACAGAAATAACTGGGTAACTGTTATGATAATCAGTGTTGCATCGACTGTAGTATTATTTGTAATTGTCTGGATAATTTTGCGAAAAGGGCAATATATTTATCAGATAATTGGTAAAAAGAGGGCTAGCATGCATGATTCTGAGAGGGTGAGTGTAAGTGGATCACCAACCCCAGGTGATGTTGAGTTATCCACTCTTGTCGAGGTACATGACGTCGATAACGTCGGAGAAGGACGTAAATCCTTCAAGTGGACTGATGTGACAGCGGCATGGGTAAAGAAGTAAAACTTTGCGTAGTATCTTATTTACGGTGAAAATGCAGCATTACCGTGTATTGCTATGTGATTAGCAATGTGTCAAACAGAACTTTTATTATAGTTGATTAACTTTATTTGTGTGATGTCAGTTCATCATGTATATAACCTCATGTAGTTGTAGAACTTTAACTGTGCCTTGTATAGTCCTAAAGACTATGCTTGGACGAAGAATCGTTTAACGAAAGACACTTAGTGACTTTATTTTAAGTCCTGAGCATGACCCTAAAGGTCATGCCTAGGTGAAGACATCTGGATGATGAGATTTTATTCTTTTTACAGCCAGATTATGTAAAGGTAATCAAATGCCATTATGGTTGTTGTGAATATCATCAACCCCATCCTACTTATATCATCACTAACTGGTACCACTATTCGACTGATGACGAAGAAAGGGTTCCTGAAATCAATAAGATGTATAGGGCGCCAGGAATGCCTATACCACAACCACCTACGGTCGTTGCCTTGAAATTGAAGCAGTGTGATTGTATAATGCCACCACCACCGAAGAAACCAAGATTTAACTAAAGAAAAATTAACTTTAATTTCAAAACGAAGTTCTAAAATATTAACCACATTGTAATCTTTTAATTATAGCTGGAAATCCTGGTCACAAGGATATTGATTTATCCTAGTAACTGAGATGGCCGCTTGATTATGACGGATTAATTAGTTAAAAAATAATAGGTAACATCTTGTTTGTTTGTGTTGAGGTTTTACGGCCCAGTCAACCCAATGGGGTCATGTCGAGCGCGGTCAGTTTACCTAACCACACGTTTACTGGGCAGGCTTAGTCCTCTAAGCGGTTAACCAGTAGTGTGCACATTCTTTCGCCAGAAACTGACAACTGCCCTTCTTGAATCAGCGGAAGGGAGAGAATGACCGTAGAAAATATTTCATGATCAATCTCCACGAAAGAATGTTGCCGACCTCGGCGGGGGTTGAACCCGCGACCTCCTGGTCTCCAGTCGGACGGCGCATCCAACTGAGCCACCGAGGCCGGCTAGGTAACATCTTGAATATTAAAGGTTAACATCCGTGTCATATATGGTGACGGTTATATAGACTGTGATCATCCTGATTACTTATAAATATTAGTATTAATCCTGGTCGTCTATAAACATTAGTGAATATCATTCTGGTCACTTTTATGCATTAGTGGTTATCCTGGTTACTTTTATATGTTGATGGTTAATCCTGGTCAATGACGTGAATTCTGGATCATTTATCGATCATTGATCCTGGTCATTATCCTTGTCACTTGTAGTGATGCTAATTCGTGTATTGAAAGTCGTAATCATTGGTGCACCTGATGAAGGTGTAAATCCTGGACATTAAATCCTAGTCACTGATGATTTGATGTTAATACATGTGTTTGAGAAGTAATGTTGAAATCATATTACATTTAATTTGTTTATTGACTACGTATATGTCATAGGTATTGAAATGTGTAATGTCTTGTATATGGATATGTATAAATATTTGCATTTTATGTGAAAAGCTTATGTGAAGAGGACGATCAGTTTAATGTACAAGTAAATTAATTAATTAGGAATAACCGATTTACTTTAAGAAAGAGAGGTGTGTAACGTAATTAGGGTCTACCCAGGTTGCTAATTGGACAAAACAATGTTAATGGGTCGTAGAATGATAGTTTCATATATGACCTAAAGGTTGTTAATAGGGCCGTGATATATGTATGAATCTTTTACAGTTATTTTGAGCCTGTTTTATGTCGCATAAATATTAAATCTATTTTGTAGCTAAAATGTTAAAATGTACTTAAAGCATCCAATATACATGCTATGTCTAAAGGTTAAATTTAAAGGTTAAAACCAATTGTTTTGGTGAACAATCTCTGTGACATTTTGTAAAAGTTCAAAGTGTATGCTGACTAAACAGCAGGTGCTGTGCAGGTACAGTATACGTGGAGTCACATGCATGCAGGGGTTAGTGGGAACCTGAAGACTGCTGTAGTAGCAACTGTGAATTTAGGAAATATGGAATAAAATCCTAATAGAAAATAATTTCAAGGTTCTTATTAAAGCGGAACATTTATAGAATGTTCTGAAAGTAAATCTTTCCTTTTTGGATGGTAATTAAGCGGAAGTGTAGAATTCATGTGAATTGTCTGTCTACAACTACAGCATTCTTTTGGTGATTGGCCTTTATATTATTCTATTGCGAAGTGACCTAGTAATTGTCATGCGATATTTGAAATTGCGTAATTTTCTGTTTTGGCCGGGAGCAACCTTGGGGATGGCACTTCAGGAAAGCTTCCAAAAACATATAAATAGTGGAAGCTAGATCGTGTTCTTCAGTGAGTGAGGGCTTAGGCTGTGGTTAGCTAGTGTGAAGACTCACTCCGGGGTCTTTGAAATGCTGCAGGCGTTTCAGGGTTGCAACTTTAATAAAATGTTGAAACTTTAAAAGAAGACTTAAACTTTATTTGTTTTGAAAACACAACGCGAAGATTACGATTTTGGTTATAAGCAGTGTAACTGGGGCTTTATTACAGGTTTACAATGGTATAGAATACTCCTTGTCCTTTTTTATTATTATTATTTTTATTCTCACGCTTTAAGAAAAAAGCGATTGGGATATTGTAAATGCCTCCATCTGTCTGTCATGCGATCCGGCCAACCACTGAGCGGAATTCTACCAAACTTGCTACATCACTTCCCCTCATGTAAAGGCTTGTGAAAGCAACATTATTTTTCTGTGCATCCATCCGTCCATTAGTCTGTCACACTATCTCCTCCTAAATCACAGGGCGGAATTCAACCAAACTTGCTACATCACTTCTCCTCATGGCAAGATTGTGCGAGAGCAACATTATTTTTAATTCCGTCCGTGTGTCTCTCGACTGTCCATATGTTCGTCACGCTATCTCCTAAAACACTGGGCGGAATTCAACCACTTTCCCAAATGGTAACGTTGTACGAGAGCAACATTTTTTTTTCGTGCGCCCATCCGTCCATCATGCGATCTCCTCCTAAACCACTGGGCGGAATTCAACCAAACTTGCTTCATTACTTCCCCTCATGGTTAGGGTATGCGAGAGTATGTATTTTTCCGTCCGCCCGTCCGTCCGTCCGGCACACGTCCATCTGTCCATTACGCTATCTCCTAAACCCCTGGGCGGAGTTTAACCAAACTTGCTACACGACAGTCCCTCACGGTAATGGTGTGGGAGAGCAAGTCCGTCCGTCCGTCATGCTATTAGCAACATTAGCAGAGCGTTGGGATATGCGATGGCGCGGCCATCAACTGCGCATTTCTAGTTGTTTTTTTTTCTTCTTTTATCGTTTAAGAACTAAACATTGGGTTAACTTTATTTATCGTTTAAGAACTAAACATTGGGTTAACTTAATTACAAGCATAATTCTTATTCAAATACATGCACCAGGTATACCAAAACACTGTAATATCAGCAGTGGACTGGTTCCGTTTAGCACTATTTCCAGAGATGGCTTCTCTGATAAAAATGGATACCCAGCTATATGTTCCCATGTCGAGTAGACATTCATGTGAGAAGATACGGACAGATGCGCTATAGAATGCGCTTAGAAGCCCGGCGACTGAGAGGAATTTACCCTGGCCCTGTTGAGTCCGGATATGCCCTGCCTTTACAAAGCGTAGCTCTAGATCAGCTGGCATCTGAAGAAGCCAACTAATCTGGTCTGCACTGTTTATAATTCAGTATGTTTGTGTCAATAATCTGGATCAGATAATCTGACTGGCTGAAAATTAGAAGTGGGCGTGGCATCATAATTTATTCAGCATGACAAGGGTTAAAGAAATCAAAACTAAATAAAATATAAACTATGTTAAATTTAATTTTTGACCAAATTTGGTAAATATCAATATCATCTTACCAAGTTACATGTGTGTATTTTGATCCTTCTGAAAATTTAATACTGAGCAAAGAACACAACTGAGTTTCATAATGAGATAAAGTACAATATGTGAGTCTACCAAAGTAAGAGGCGACTTTGGAGTACATGTAGACAGTGGAGGCCTGTTTGTAAATCCCCAAAACCCATTTTCTCATTTGGGGTTGGTGGTGGGGTGGTGGGGGTGGGGGGAAGGGAAGAATGTGGACTCTGCTATCTCAACTCTTTGGACAGGTTCTCAAATATAAAGGGTGTCTGGTTGGTTTTTAGTATTACTGAAGAATGTGCACTCTGCTATCTCAACTCTTTGGACAGGTTCTCAAATATAAACGGTGTCTGGTTGGTTTTTAGTATTACCATGTTTTATAGAAATTTCTGTATTTAATGCAAACAGTGCAGAACCTGATCAGACACTACATTCTGCGGCATCTGATCTGGGTCTACACTGTTTGCTAATGTCCTTTTTATGGACAATTATCATGAATGGGTTAATATAAGCACCCTGACCAGTCTGCATATCAGTAATAATCTGCAATGTCTACTAAAGGAAACAGAGCCTTCGGAGTACATGTGGACAGTGGAATCTGACAAGAGGCCCACGGGCCACAGGTCGCTCATCTGAGTGACATAGCCACTGCAGATATGCAGATGTTATGTAACATTTTTCCAATCCTGTCATCCAACTAATGAAAAGATCATCATTTAAGCAGTTCTTTATTTTGAAGAAGAAGATATATGGCATGCCAGTCAATTGAGCGTGATCATTTGAACAAACTCTAAATGGCAGCCAACTTGTATTTACGATCGGCACGATTTTAGCTATTTTTGATCTACAAGTCACCCCAATGCTTCCTACCAAGTTTCGAGTCAACTGGCCTTTCAGTTCAGGAGAAGAGGTTAAAAATAGATTTTCAAGATGGCCGCCATGGCGGCCATCTTGGATATCCGATTGGCACGATTCTAGCTATTTTTGATCTACAAGTCACCCCAATGTCTCCTACGAAGTTTGGAGTCAATTGGCCTTTCGGTGCAGGAGAAGAAACTAAATATAGATTTTCAAGATGGCGGCCATGGTGGCCATCTGGGATTTCTGATCAGAACGATTTTAGCTATATTTGATCTACAAGTCACCCTGATGCTTCCTACTAAGTTTCAAGTCAAGTGACTTTTGGGTTTAGGAGAAGAAGCGAAAAATTCATGGCGGCCATCTTGGATTTACGATCGGCATGATTTTAGCTATTTTTGATCTACAAGTCACCCAAATGCTTCCTACCAAGTTTCCAGTCAACTGACCTTTCGGTTCAGGAGAAGAAGCGAAAAATTGATTTTCAAGATGGCTGCCATGGCGCCCATCCTGGTATTACAATCGGCATGATTTTAGCTATTTTTGATCTACAAGTCACCCCGATGCTTCCTACCAAGTTTAAAGTCAACTGGCCTTTCGGTTCAGGAGAAGAAGCGAAAAATAGATTTTCAAGATGGCTGCCATGGCGGCCATCTTGGATATCGGATAGACAGGATTTTAGCTATTTCTGATCTATAAGTCACCCCAATGCCTCCTACCAAGTTTAGAGTCAATTGGCTTTTGGGTTTAGGAGTAGAAGCGAAAAACAAATTTTCAAGATGGCGGCCATCTTGGATTTCCGATCGGCACGATTTTAGCTATTTTTGATCTACAAGTTATCCTGATGCTTCCTAGCAAGTTTGGAGTCAATTGGCCTTTCGGGTCAGGCGAAGAAGCAAAAAATAGATTTTCAAGATGGCCGCCATGGCGGCCATCTTGGATTTCCGATTGGCACGATTTTAGCTACTTTTGATCTACAAGTCACCCTGATGCTTCCTAGCAAGTTTGGAGTCAATTGGCCTTTCGGTTCAGGAGAAGAAGTGAAAAATAGATTTTCAAGATGGCGGCCATCTTGGATTTCTGATCGGCACAATTTAGCTTTTTTTGATCTACAAGTCACCCCGATGCTTCCTACCAAGTTTGGAGTCAACTGGCCTTTCAGTTCAGGAGAAGAAGCGAAAAATAGATTTTCAAGATGGCCACCATGGCGGCCATCTTGGATTTCCGATCGGCACAATTTTAGCTATTTTTGATCTACAAGTCACCCTGATAGTTCCTAGCAAGTTTGGAGTCAATTGGGCCTTTCAGTTCGGGAGAAGAAGCGGAAAATAGATTTTCAAGATGGCTGCCATGGCGGCCATCTTGGATTTCCAATCGGAATGATTTTAGCTATTTTTGATCTACACGTCACCCCGATGCTTCTTACCAAGTATCAAGTCAATTGGCCCAGGGGTGCAGGAGGAGTAGGCTTTTAAAGCAATTGTTGACGCCTCACGACGGACGACGGACGACAGACATTGACTGACCACAATAGCTCACCATGAGCACTTCATGCTCAGGTGAGCTAATAAGGGCCTCTTACAGAATCATTTGGTATAGTAGAATATACCAATGTATAAAAAGGGCCATTATCAGACTCTGTCCCTTAGCTGGCTGGCCAAATCTTTATTGTTTGTATAACCCTAAAAATCTATTTTCTTGTGGGGCGGCTCATTTAAAATTAAAGCCCCGACCAGCCTACACATCAGCAGTAGTTCATGTAAAGTACATATAAAAAAGTTATGTGTTAAAGTCTTCATATTCCTCAAAAATAGATGTTGTTATCCAAGAAAGGTTTAATTAATTGATATGGTATTAAAAAGATCATAAAATGTGGCATCTGACAGTCTGTAAAATTTCAATTAGTCTCTCATTTTTGAATTGGATCAAAAACGAAATGGTTTTTTTCGTTATCATATTTCTGAATTAATGTCGGCAACATTAATTCAGAGATAGGATGAAAATCCTTTCATTTTAGATCCAGTTCAAGGAGAGACTAACTGAAATTTTACAGGTTGTCAGGTGCCACATTTTATGATTATATTAAAACCATATATCTACAGTCGAACTTGGCTTGAACCCCTTTGGGACCATGAAAATATGTTCGAGATATGGGTAGTTCGAGCCACTGAGGGTTAATCATTACGCCAGGTCAGGAAGCAAATGGCAACAATTTAATGATTTTTTTTCGAGCGTCTGGACAATATTAGTATGTTGTGTGTACTCATTAGAATCAGTGACCTCGATGGGGTGATTCTAATGAGTACACACAACATACAATTCCATGATAAAATAAGAAAAAAATCATTAAACATTTGTTTTCTTGAGCTATTGGAAGAACTTTGTAGGAACTGACAAATGGTAAAAGAGGCATCCGTGTTCGAGCCATTTAGGTTATACTGTATTTATTAAACCTTTCTTGGATAATAAAACGTGTAGTTGTGAGGAATATGGAGCCCTTAAGGGATCCTAATTACATATATAAATAATGAAGGCACAGATCAGTCTGCACATTCACATAGTCTGATCAGGGCCTTCAGTGTTCACTTTCAGAATCATTATCTATTGCACAAAACAGAATCCTTGAATATTGAAGAATATACAGTTAATTTGTTATCTCGAAATACTTTCAGCTATCTGGATCTCGACATATCAGATTTGCAGAATTGAGGAAAAAATAAATTGAACAACCACATTTAACAAATGAATATATAATTTGACTCCTTAAGTTAGAGATATATTGAAAATATTGTTGAAAAGAAGAGCAATTTCTCCTCTTTTCCTCAATATTTTGATACCTGTTATTTCCATGTTAAAAAAGGGAGCAGATTTTCATTTCAAGATAAGCGGTTATTCCAATTAAGCAAAGTTGAGATAACGAGAGATGACTGTATTAAAGACCATGAAAGGCCCTGATCTGACTGTTCATATGTTCTGTCTGGTTCATATTACCTGTCTGACCAGGACTTTTGCAGCTGACAATTGACATCCATTACGAAAACATGCCTATACAAATATATTGGAAATTTCACCACCAAAAAACTCAAGATTTTTCCGATAAAAGTTCTGATATTTTTACATTTCTGCTCAAAACATAGATTGTGGGTACTCGTTAGAACCGCCTCACAGAGGCAGTTCTAACGAGTACCCACAATCTTTGTTTTGAGCAGAAATAAGAAAAATAATGTATACCCCTGTAAACCCCAGTTTTACTATATAAAGGTGGGGTTTAAGGGGGTCAAAATTATATAGGTATGTTTTTGTGATGATATTTTTTTTCATCTTTCAGATCAATATACCATATCTACTCTAAGTATTTAGACAAACAGTCATGAGCAAACAGTGTAGACCCAAATCAGACACTGCACATGCACTGTTTGCCATTCATCTAGAAGTTTTACATATTAGGTGGTAGTAAAATGCACATATTCAAATTTTAGAAGAGGCCAGGTGCAGAATTAACCCCGGTCCTGCTGAACCGGATATGCCCTGCCTTTGCAAACAGTGTAGATCCGGATCAGTTGGCTTCTGAAGAAGCAAACTGATCTGGATTTGCACTGTTTGTTATTTAGACAATTAGAAGTGGGTTGGGTATCTTAATTTCATAAAGAAAACATGCCAAATGTGAATCTGATAAATCATACTATAATTACCGTATTTTCCCTGAGTATTGGGACACCTTATCTACTTACCATACTTGTCCTAAAGTTTGAAATTCTACTACCCCTTGATATGTCTAAAATATTGCTGTATGTATGGCATACAGTGTAGATCCAGATCAGACGCCCCATTCTGCAGAGTCTGATCTGGGTCTAAACTGTTTGAAAAAGCATATCTTTCCGAATACTTTGGGTTTTTAGGTACTCTAAATATTTGGATATAACTGTCTGAGGGAACAGTGTAGATACATATGTCAGGTCTCATCTGGCTCTACAACATTTGCACAGCCTTTTTGTAAATCAGCATCAAATAAGCTTAGCATCACGAAAACATGCCTATATAATTTTGACTCCCATTAAACCCCACTTTTATATAGTAAAACTGGGGTTTACAGGGGTATACATTATTTTTCTTATTTCTGCTCAAAAACATAGATTGTGGGCACTCATTAAAACTGCTCATCAGTGAGGTGGTTCTAATGAGTGCCCACAATCTATGTTTTGAGAAGAAATGTGAAAATATCAGACTTTTTTATCTGAAAATTTTCATCTTTTGGTGGTATAAAATTTTCAGTATATTTGAATAGGCATGTTTTCGTAATGGTATGGAAACAGACAAGCCTTAGCAAACATTGTATAACATAGCTCTGATCAGTATCTGCACTGTTTGCCACTCATCCAGCAATTTTTAGATATACTGACAGGTAGCAAAAATGGATTTTATTTAAATTCTAGCACAAATATGAGCAGTGCCATGCGAAATTGTGCCTTCAGAACCTTTGTGGACAACAAAGGCCCAGACTAGCCTGCACATCTGCACAGTCTGATCTGAATCTTCACTGTCTGCTTAATGAATAATTGGATACTGAAGAATATACAGTCGACTCTCGTTATTGCAACTTTGCTTATCTTGAATAACAGCTTATCTCGAATAACCGCTTATCTCGAAGTAAAAGTCTGGTCCCTGTTTAAAAATGAAAATCTAACAACAGGTAACAAAATCTTGTAGAAAAGTGGAGAATTTCTCCTCTTTTCCACAATATTTTACAATATATCTCTAACTTCAGGAGTCAAATTACATATTCATCTATGAAATGTTGTTATTCGATTTATTTTTCCTCAATTCTGCAAATCTGATATGTCGAGGTACAGATATCTCCATGTATTTCAGAGAGTTCCTTGGACTTTGCCATAATGAGAGTGGACTGTATTCATGTATAATAAAGGTCCTTATCATCAAGAAAACATGCCTATGTAATTTTGACCCCCTTAAACCCCACTTTTATACAGTAACACTGGGGTTTACAGGGGTATACATTATTTTTCTTATTTCTGCTCAAAACATAGATTGTGGGTACTCGTTAGAACTGCCTCGATGAGGCAGTTCTAACGAGTACCCACAATCTATGTTTTGAGCAGAAACATGAAAAATATCAGAATTTTTTATTTGAAAATTTTCATTTTTTAGTCGTAAAATTTTCAGTATATTCGAAAGGCATGTTTTCATAATGTCAAGTTGTGCACCTTTGCTGGCTGATCTGGGTATTTACTGTTTCCATGTGCCCAAAAACACATTTGTACTTGGTGTAGCCTATATGTTAATGAGTAGAGTGTCCCAATATTTAGGGTAAATATGGAAGTCAAATCAACATTCTAAACATGTTGTGAGCAGTGAGGAAAAGTCATTACGAAAACTTTTCAGATAAAAAAAATCTGATATTTTTCATATTCCTGCTCAAAACATAGATTGTGGGTACTCGTTAGAACTGCCTCACCGAGGCAGTTCTATTGAGTACCCACAATCTATGTTTTTGAGCAGAAATAAGAAAAATAATGTATACCCCTGTAAACCCCAGTTTTACTATATAAAAGTGGGATTTAAGGCGTCAAAATTATATAGGTATGTTCTCGTGATGTTGTGCCAGCCTTAGTAAATAGGGAAGTCAAATCAACATTCTAAACATGTTGTGTGCAGTGAGGAAAAGTTTAGGATAATTACAGTACATCATCTAGCATCATATCTATGATCAGTGCAACAATGAAAAACTACTGGGCCCAGTTGTTCAAACCTTCATTAGCTTAACAGGCTTGTTAATGACAAACTCGTTTACTGTTGTATCTAATGTATTTTCAAATACATTGATATTTTCCTGCAAAAATATGAGTAGCTTTAGCATTCACATTTTTTCAGCTAAAATATCGATGTATTTGCATATTTCAAGATAGAGATTTTGACATCACATTAGCTAACAGCTCTGTTAAGTTTTAAACAAATAGGCCCTGATCTTCAAACAAACAATATGGGCTCCACAGAGTTTATTTGGTTGCACCGATTGTTTATGGAGATATAATTCACCAGGATTCTAAGGTTTCCAAGTAAAAACAGAGGGAGTGATAGATCAAGTGTTTTGTTGTTGTTGTTTTTTTTTTACATGAAAACTTAAGAACATGTGTGAATTATTTCTCCATAATTGATTAAAGCAATCAAAGACATTGTTTATAACAATTACATTTATCCCTTTGAAGCTAGAAACATTAAAATTTCAAAACAGTACAGTAAGTTCATGAATTTCTGAGGGAATGCATTATGAAAACATGCCTGTTCAAATATACTGAAAATTTTCCCACCAAAATTTGTAAATTTTTGGATAAAAAATCTGATATTTTTTCAAATTTCTGCTCAAAACATAGATTGTGGGTACTCACTAGAACTGCCTCAATGAGGCAGTTCTAATGAGTACCCACAATCTATGGTTTTGAGCTGAAATAAGAAAAATAATGTATACACCTGTAAACCCCAGTTTTACTATATAAAAGTGGGGTTTAAGGGGGTCAACATTATACAGGTATGTTTTCGTGATGGTTTTATTTTGAAAATCAGTCACCATTTTCATTTCACTTCAAAAAGAAAATGAGCATTTCTTTGAAATAGTCATACATGTCAACCGCTTTATAACACTATTGTTGGGGTCCATAGCATGAATCGTGTACATTCTTGGGATCCATCTTTGGACCGTGTTATATCCAAAACCGTGTTATAACAAACCGTGTTATAAAGAGGTTGTAGTGTACTTAATTGTCTTGAAACCATTCTTAGAAAAAAACAAAAAAAAACTGCATTATTGTATTAAGTGTGTTTCCTCGAAAAGACACCTTAAAGTGAACTTTCAGCTAAATTTTCTAATATTTGCAAATTTTACCACCAAACTTCATCCATTGTAATTGTCATTGTTATTAACATCAGCAGTCATGCATAGTAAAAATGGAGTTAACAAAACTCTCTCTGAAAAAATGTAAGAATTCACTGTCATGCAATTACTGTTTTTTCTTTCACCGAGAAAAATAGGTGATTAATTATTAGACGTGTCATAAATTCAACTAACTCTATATGTGCTAATCACAACTACAGCAGACAGCATTTTAAAGTTTTGTTGTTTTATTTATTTCAAAGAAATTAAGGCTTGGCATTTCATGTGAATTCACATGAAATGTTGTCTTATTTTCTCCGAAAAATGAGAAAGTCAATTTTAGAATATCATCTACTGCAAGTTAGTGTAAGCACTTTAAGGTCTAAAATGGTGTCAACAAAGCAAGCAAAACAACTTATTTTAACCCTAGTCCTGCTGAACCCAGATATGTCCTACCTTTGCAAACAGTGTAGATCCAGATCAGTTGGCTTCTGAAGAAGCCAACAGATCTGGATATGCACTGTTTGCCATTAAGTATTTGAATTTATATCAGCAATCTGGATCAAGTAATATGATTGGCTGAAAATTAGAAATGGGCGTGGCATCTTAATTTATTCAGCAGGACAAGGGTTAAAAATATCCCAAGATTACCGGTAAGCCATACAATGCATACTATGAGATCATCAGTGAGAACTGACAACCCAGATTTGCTTGCACATCATTCAGTCTGCTTAGTTCCTGTGGTAGACTAATCTTGAACATCCTATGCATCTATGAGAGGATCAGACTGCATTGATGTACAAGGAGATTTGGGTTTCTAATGTCCATATATGCCCAGAAAGCATATTTTCACATGGTTCAGTTCATATGTTCTGAGTATTCACATGAATAGTCATGCTGAGGCAACTTTAATGAGTACAGACAACATATGAGCCATAACCCTTGCCATGCTACATAAATTAAGATGCCACGCCCACTTCTAATTTTCAGCCAATCAGATTACTTGATCCAGAATTTTCAGCCAGTCAGATTACTTGACCCAGACTGTTGATATAAATTCACTTACTTAATGGCTAACAGTGCAGATCTAGATCAGTTGGCTTCTGCACTGTTTGCAAAGGCAGGGTGTATCAAGGTTCTGCAGGACTAGGGTTAATGTGAGAAAAAGTACCTTCTGACATGTGCACCCAGAAAGGCCTCAAATCAGCCTGTGCATCTAGGCAGTCTGATCAGTCTTTTTTGTCTTCATGAAGAAACTTTGCATCCTTGGCTATCAAAAGTGTGTCCAGTGAAGATTTTGATCATACACAAACACATGGGCTGCTCTGAATCTGCACTGGGGGATATATTTGAAGGTACATTTTCTGAAATTGTGGCCCATATATTCTTGTGTAGAACTAAGAAAATATCTATCTTCATATGGTTACTACACATGCATGCAAAATCCATATTTTTATACCATATTCACCCTAAATATTTGGAAAAACAGGCAGATAGACTTGAGCAAACATTGTAGACACAGATCAGACAGTGCAGAATCTAGGATCTAATCAGGATTAACACTGTTTGCCATTCATCCAGATATTTTGGACACATCAATAGATAGTAAAAATGAACTTATTCAAATTTTAGGATATGTATGCTAAAGAATTAAGGTGTTCCAATATCTAGGGTTAATTAAAACAGTATATTCCATAAATGTTCTTTTATTAGTTTTTACATCTACCATATGAGAACCCCAAATTAAGCCTAGTCCTGCTGAGCCCGGCCATATCCTGTCTTTACAAACAGTGTAGATCCAGATCAGTTGGCTTCTGAAGAAGCCAACTGATCTGGATCTGCACTGTTTTCCATTAAGTATTTGAATTTGTATCAACAAACTTGATCAAGTAATCTGATTGGTTGAAAATTGGAAGTAGGCGTGGCATCTTAATTTATTCAGCAAGACAAGGGTTAAGGACTTGTCCATGGTACCCTACTGCTATATATACACATACAAGGGGCTCATATACTAATGGATAGGCGAGTTTGCATTGGTACAGCCAGTAACATATTCACCAATGTAAATACTCAAATACTGGATTCTTCTTGTTTCCAATTCAGCCCTGCCATTAGGAACAAATGGATGATGCACAGACATACTTGAAACATCTGGGCCCAGTTGTTCAAAGCAACGTTAGCTTAACGAGCTCATTAGTGGTCAAAATATTAACTGTTCTAGTAAGTACAATATCTAATTCACAGGCATTTTTGCTGAAAAAATGTGAGTAGCTTTTGCAAATTCAAAAGCTACTCACATTTTTGCAGCAAAAATATTCGTGTATATGCCAAATTTGATGACCAAAATTTTAACAATACATTAACTAACAACATCGTTAGTTTTGAACAACTGGGCCCTGGAATATACTCAAAGATCCCTTTTCACTTTACCCAACTTCTTTCACCCTGAAAGTGCTAAGCAAATTTGTAGCAGACAATCTTCTGTAACAGATATCGTCATTTTTCAGAGAAAAGAAGACATTTCATGTGAACCATCTGCTAGCCTTATTTTCTCTGAAAAATATTTAATATTTATATTTAATATATTTCAAAGAGTTGTCTGCTGCAGTTGTGATTAGATTAAAACAGTAATACTAACACAAAAATTACTGTAAACACATGTTAATTCTACTACTACCACTATTACTAACTAGAGGCCCAAGTGGGCCAGAAATCGCTCACCTGGATTAGGCTGATCATGATATGTCAGATTGTGCCACTGTGGCCATCTTGGCTATCAGACCAGATTGCCTTAAGCAATTCAGAATCTGATGTTGTTAGAAGAGTTTGAAGATTGCTACCATGGCCTTCATCTTGGATACTGAAACTGAATGATTCAGCAACTCTGAATCTCCATTTCACCCCCATGCCTTCCATGAAGTTTCGGCTCAACCTGACATTTGAAGAATTTCAAGATGGCTGCCATGGCAGCCATCTTGGATGTCAGAATGGAATGATTTTAGCAATTTTGAATTTCTGTGTCACTGTGATGCCTCCCATCCAGTTTCAGTTCAATCGGACTTAAGGTTTAGGAGGAGATGTCGTTTGAAGAATTTCAAGATGGCCACCCTGGCGGCCATCTTCGATATCAGAATGGAATGATTTTAGCAATTCTGAATCTCTGTGTCACTGTGATGCCTCCCATCAAGTTTCAGCTCAATCAGACTTAGGGTTTGGGCAGAGATGTCGTTTGAAGAATTTCAAGATGGACACCACGGCGGCCACCTTGGATATCGGAACAGAACGATTTTAGCAATTCTGAATCTCCATGTTGCCACAATGTCTCCTACTAAGTTTCAGCTTAATCCAACTTATGGTTTTGGAGGAGATGTCAAAAATGTGAAAAGCTAACGATGGACGGATGGACGACGGACAACAGGCCATTGCATAAGCTGACCTGGAGCAAAGCTCCAGGTGAGCTAATAATAATTAAAAATAGGACTTTTGTACAGCTCTTCATTACAAATATATATAAAATGTACAATTGTATAAGAACACCCTGAGGTCATAAAAAAGGGGTTTTGATTTAAAGAAAATTCAAGATTTGCTTTGAAGAACAGATTTTACAGTTCTGACTCACAGTCCAGTCCAGGTTCTTACTTGTTTGCAGTGATTTTCTATTTATTATTTATTCTGCTTAGCATCTGGGTAAATTTTTCAGCAGACGACATTCTGAAATAATTTTCTTATATTCCCCAGAAAACAGTTTTTGGCATTTATGCAAATTGGATGAAATGAGAAAAATTAGAAAACAAGAACAGTAATTTCAGAGAAAACAGATGTCCCCACACCAAATTCATCAAAAGATATTGTGGGGAAAGTGTCACAGAATTTTGAGTTTTTCTACTGCTGTGACCTTGAAAATTAGGTCAAGGTCACATAAGTCTAATCAGTACTTTGTTATGTCCCAATTATATATCCATGAAAATCTGGTAAGAATCCAATCACTAGTTCACAGGATATTGTGCAGACAAGAAAGTGTGATGCTGACGCCAGTGCCAATGGGATCCACACCAAAAACAATATAAGTGTTTTAACCCTTGTCCTGCTGAGCCCGGATACACACTGCCTTTGCAAACAGTGTAGATCCAGATCAGTTGGCTTCTGAAGAAGCCAACTGATCTGGATCTGCACTGTTTGCCACCAAGTATGTGAATTTATAGCAACAATTCAAATTAAGTAATCTCACTGGCTGAAAATTAGAAGTGGGCATGGCATCTTAATTTATTCAGCATGACAAGGGTTAAGGCTTAGGATGTTGGGTCAAAATTTAAGCAGGTGAAATTTTGAAATACTTTTTTGCATTTTTTTTCTTCAGAAAGTAGGGTTTGACATTTTATGTGAACTGTCTCCATAATAGACAATTCCCATGAAATGTAAAACTATTTTCTGATTTCATATGTACCGTCTCCCCATAAGACAATTTACATGAAATGTAAAACCCTACTTTCATTATGAAAACACCTAATCAAATATACTGAAAATTTTGCCATCGAAAACTTAAAACTGAAAGTGTTCCGATAAAATTTCTAATATTTTTCATATTTCTTCTCAAAACATACATTGTGGATACTTGTTAGAACTGCCTCACTGAGGCAGTTCTAATGAGTATCCACAATCTATGTTTTTAGCAGAGATAAAAAAAATAATGTATACTCCTGTAAACCCCAATTTTATTATATAATAGTGGGGTTTAAGGGGGTCAAAATTAAATATGTTTTCGTGATGTTTTGGAAAAAATAAGAAACTTTTATCAACTTGTCATCTGGTACCCAGATGCTGCTAAAGATTAACTTACACAATTCATGAGCATAAATGAAGTAATTAGGTCTTTGGTGATTATTTATCACATAATTATATAAAACAAATATCACAAAATAACATGTCACATAACTGTCATCAACAATCAACATAGCTACATGTATTTGCTATACTAATATTTGTTAACATTAAAATATTCTATTGCCTTTTCACATAATGCTAAAAGTTGTTTGTAATGGACATCCCCAGGTTTCCCTGTAATATATAGTGAAATCATGGGTTTGCAGAGGTCAGTATTATTAGGTGATTTAGTTTAGCAATTTTTCAGAACTTTGCACTTTTTCAAACCCTATTTCAAGTCGTCTGATATGTTATTCAAACTGTTGTGTGGAACTGTATAGCTTACAAAGCTCTAGATAAGAAGGATATCCATATTATATATTTTTTTTTCTTAATTTTCCATGGAAACATATGTTCTGTGTGCTCATTAGAAGTGCCACTGAGGTGATACTAATAACTACCAATAACATATGCTTTCATGGAGAAATATTTCTTATTAACCCTTGTCCTGCTGAATAAATTAATATGTCACGCCCACTTCTAACTTTCAGCCAATCAGATTACTAGATCCAGATTTTTGCTATAAATTCACATACTTAATGGCAAACAGTGCAGATCCAGATCAGTTGGCTTCTTCAGAAGCCAACTGATCTGGATCTACACTGTTTGTAAAGGTAGGGTATATCCGGGTTCAGCAGGACAAGGGTTAACTATTTTGGTTGAAAATGCATATTTTTACCGATTTGCCTAAGCTGTATACACACCACATATGTGTGTTGCTGTATAGAAGATACCTTTGTTGTTGAGTTGTGAACCCTTGTCCTGCTGAACCCGGATTTACCCTGACATTGCAAACAGTGTAGATCCAGATCAGTTGGCTTCTGAAGAAGCCAACTGATCTGAATCTGCACTGTTTGTCATTAAGAATGTGAATTTGCATCAGCAATCTGGATCAAGTAATCTGATTGGCTGACAGTTAGAAGTGGGTGTAGCATCTTAATTTATTCAGCAAGACAAGGGTTAAAAATGTTAAATATTTACTCCATGTGAGATATGCTCTTCTTATCCATGGACTTTCAGTCTATAAAAGGAAACAAAGTGAGGAAAGTATGGTTAAAAAGTTCATTAACTCTTGTCATGCTGAATAAATTAAGATGCCACACCCACTTCTATTTTCCTGCCAATCAGATAACCTGATCCAGGTTGTTGATACAAATTCACATATTTGATGGAAAACAGTGCAGATCCAGTTCAGTTGCCAAATGATCTGATCTTCAGAAGCCAAATGATCTGATCTACATAGTTTGCAAAGGCCGGGTATATCCGGGATCAGCAGGACTAGGGTTAAAAATGTAGAATGCAAAATGCTGACAGATACAAATCTAAATTACCATATTCCCATATTTACAGTATGTATTTGATAGTCAGGCCTGAGCAAACAGTGTAGACTCACAAAATACCACAGCATCTCATCAGGGTCTACATTGTTTGCCACTCATCCAGCAATTTTTAGACACAACACTGGATAGTAAATTGTACTTGTTCAAATTTTTGAATAAGTATGGTAAGGAGATGAGATGTCCAAATATTAAGGTAAATATGGTAACCCTAAATACTGGAACATCTTAACCCTTAAAGCGCCAGTCACAATATTGTCGTCTGCTTTGTCATCTGCTTATGATTTTAAAAGTCGTTTTTACAAACAGTGTGGACCCAGATCAGACTGCTGCTTTAAGAGCAGTCTGATCAGGGTCCACACTGTTTGCCTGTATGCAAAAATAGGTTTGAAAAGTCTGCAAGAATATTCAGCAGATGACATAAACAGACAAAATTTTCAGATGCAGCTTTTCTTGGTGCTTTAAGGGTTAACTTCTTACTGTTTAACCTGTCTATCTCAATACTTACTGTCCTTTTGACATCACTCGGAAAGACGTTTTTTGCTCGGTGTTTTATTTTAAATGAAAATATTTCTGATTGATCATATCCAATCAGAAACCATTTGTCTTTTCTGTTTCTGTGTTTTGTTCTCAAATATTTACACTAAAATTAAATGTACGGCCAAAAATCGATCTGATCTATGCAATTTCTATAGTAAAGTGATTTTTTGAATTTCTGTCTAAGAAGATATTTTTTACTTTTCTTTGCTGAATTTAAATTATTGATGTTTCACAACAATATTGTGAAAATTTCAGAAAAATTAAACAAACGGAACTTGTTGAAAATCTGCCTCCAAGTTACCTACCCTATGGATTTCTGCATAATTTGCATTCATTTTTACTAAGGGAAAAAGTGAAAATATTTGATTTTTTAAAAACCAATGACTAGAAAACAAGTTTTTGTGCATAAGTAGTTACGACAAATGGTTTTGCATTAGATAATGACAAAAATGTGCAAATTTACTTCTTCTGTGTAAAGTGCCAAGCAAATAAAATAAAAGATGTCGAAAGCACAGAAGGATCATTATGGTAGGTTTAAAAACAACCAAATTCTGAAAAAAAAAAAAAAAAAAAAACATTACGAAAACATGCATATTCAAATATACTGAAAATTTTACCACCAAAAAATGAAAATTTACAGATAAAAAATTCTGATAGTTTTCATGTTTCTGCTCAGAACATAGTCTGTGGGTACTCGTTAGAACTGCATCGATGAGGCAGTTCTAACAAGTACCCACAATCTATGTTTTGAGCAGAAATAAGAATAATAATGTATACCCCTGTAAACCCCAGTTTTACTATATAACAGTGGGGTTTAAGGGGGTCAAAATTATATAGGCATGTTTTCGTGCTGAGAAGTCTACAGTAATAATGTATACCTGTGGATACCCTCTATTTTCACTATGTTATGGAGGACTCTAGGGATGTACTTCATATACTCTTGTTTACAAAATGCATGTTCTAAGAATTACATGTATATCTCCAATTGTTGTGACAAATGCTTTCAATGTCTTCAAAACAGCTTGAAATATATTGAGCATTATATGTTGATTGTTATGATAGAATTAGTAATCATTATGAAAACACACCTATTCAAATATATTGAACAGTTCACCTCCAAAAACTGAAATTTTTCAGATAAAAAAATTCTGATATTTTTCTTATTTCTGCTCAAAATATAGATTGTGGGTACTCGTTAGAACCGCCTCATCGAGGCAGTTCTAATGAGTACCCACAATCTATGTTTGGAGCAGAAATAAGAAAAATAATGTATACCCCTGTGAACCCCAGTTTTACTATATAAAAGTGGGGTTTAGGGGGTCAAAATTATATAGGCATGTTTTCGTGATGATTAGTTCATCATATCTTGAACTATTACATATTCTGCAATATGTATCAAAACTTCAGAATATCATGAGAAATTACATTATTATGAAAAAATTACATTAATATGCAAAAAAATTACATTAATAAGCAAAAACAAACAAACAAACAAACAAACAAAAAAAAAAACAATAACAACTGTATCATCACAAAATGATAGAACAAATTTGTTAACTTTAATCAAAATATCACATGACACAGTGATAAATTCAATTCAAATGTTGGTTAATCATGATTAATATTCACCGAGACAAAATGCAATCAAACAATAGGTATATATCAACAAGTAAAAGTGTCATGAAGAAACATGTCAGTACTTTATACTGACAAACTCACTTTCACACGTATGTTTATTTCAATATCAATGATATCTCCATGCCATGTTATAAGTTAACCCTTGTCCTGCTGAACCCGGATATGCCCTGCTTTTGCAAACAGAGATCATCCAGATCAGTTGGCTTCTCATTACGAAAACACGCCTATACAAATATATTGAAAATTTCACCACGAAAAACAGAAAGTTTTCAGATAAAAATTCTGATATTTTTCATATTTCTGCTCAAAACATAGATTGTGGGTACTCGTTAGAACCACCTCGCCGAGGCAGTTCTAACGAGTACTCATAATTTATGCTTTAAGCAGAAATAAGAATAATAATGTATACCCCTGTAAACCCCAGTTTTACTATATAAAAGTGGGGTTTAAGGGGGTCAAAAATATATAGGTATGTTTTCGTGATGTGTAGAAGCCAACTGATATGGATCTGCACTGTTTGCCATTTAGTATTTGAATTTGTAGAATAACCCAGATCAAGTAAACCAATTGGCTGAAAATGAGATGTGGGTGTGGCATCTTAATTTATTCAACATGACAAGGGTTAAGGGGAATGGCTACACCGCCAAGAGAAATAAGTCCGATATGGAAATATATTTGTCATCTTTCTCACTGAGGGCTACTCTGGGAGTGAATTCTTTCCTTTAAGAGCAGACCCAAAGAGGAGCAAATTCTTTTTTCAAGAGTAGGTCTCAATACGAAGTATGGCAAGTATTTAAATGTCATTTATTTTTACTTAAGAGTAGCTCCCATTTTAGAAAGATTCACATAAAAGGGAGGCAATAAAAAACAATAGCAATAAAAACACTGTCTGCACAAACTGTTTTCCATTGTAAAATGATTGCAACATGTTTCAGGTTTATGTATTCATTTTAAAAAAAATCCCACTGCGGGAACAACATCAGGCAAAGAGAATTCCGCATCGCATATTATCTGGATCTGAACAGATCATGATGATGAAGGACTTATGGATAATGACAGAATTTCTACCTGTTGTATTGTAAATTTCATAGCTATAGGTAAGATGTTTTTCTCAACCAAAATGTATCAATAATTGGCTTATTTCTCTACAAAAAACATATGCCGAGGTGCTTCTAATGAGTATCCACAATATATGTTTTTGTGGAAAAATATGAAAAATATTTATCTAGCTACCCTTCTTATCTAGAGCTATGTACACTATTGCCATTTTTAGTCTGGTATTAGTAGCATTATCATCATATCATCATAATCAGATTTTTGATTAACATGCAAGTACAGGGGCAACATCCACATCAGTGGGCTCCCCCTTCCCCCCCCCCCCCCACCCCCCCCTTCCAGATAGCTGGCTTGTTGTACGCATGGCAGATCTCACACCAGATCTCAGCATATTTCTATCATGAGGGTTGATAGCCAAGAGCTTCCACTCTCTGCAATCCCTCTCTGTCAGCTGCTTCCATGTCATCTTGGGCCTCCCAGGCACACACTATCATTAATGATATAAAAATGAATTCAACAACTTTTATAAAATATGGATTGCAAATAAGCAGCACAATGGAATGACCCTCAATGGTGAAGACCCAAATTAACCTGTTCATCTCTGAAGTGTGGTCAACACTTCCATTATTAGCATTTACGCTCTGCGTGCTGGGTAAAAAATTCAACAGATGACATTTTGAAACACATTTCTTATTTTTCCCAGAAAATAAGTGTTTACATTTAATGCAAATTGTCTCCATGAAATGTTAAACCCTATTTTCTGGAAAAAAATAGAAAAATATCATCAATTTGTTATCTGCTGAAACAGCCCAGATAGCAATAAAAGTTAATACATGATTTTTTAATGCTGTCCAATCCACTGACAAAAAGTGAAAGCCCTGAATCATTTGCACAGATCCACAGATGGATCCAGGTATTTGCCATTTTAATGAAAATTAGCATCCACATAAAATAAGCATCACGAAAACATACCTATATAATTTTGACCCCCTTAAACCCCACTTTTATATAGTAAAACTGGGGTTTGCAGGGGTACAAGTTATTTTTCTTATTTCTGCTCAAAACATGAATTGTGAGTACTCATTAGAACTGCCTCGCCGAGGCAGTTCTAACGAGTACCCACAATCTATGTTTTGAGCAGGAATATGAAAAATAGCACAGTTTTTTATCTGAAAATTTTAAATTTTTGGAGGATTAATTTTCTATATAATTGAATAGGCGTGTTTACGTAATGCATTACATTTCCTATTTTCTCCCAATATTGGGACTGATAATGGAGACAATTTGAACATTTTACCTATTTTCAGGGGAAAATATAAAAACATTTTAAAATGTCTGCTGATGTTAAAGTCAACAGATTAAAGGTTAAGTGTATGCAAAAATGAAGACCCACACAAGCATGCATATATGCCATTCTGATTATGGTCCTCAGTTTTTTGCTCCATGTAGAATCAAACATTATTCTATCCAGGATTTTAACCCTTAAAGCGCCAAGAAAACCTGCATCTGAAAATATCGTCTGTTTATGTCGTCTGCTGAATATTCTTGCAAACTTTTCAAACCTATTTTTGCATACAGGCAAACAGTGTGAACCCAAATCAGACTGCTCATAAGGAGCAGTCTGATCTGGGTCCACGCTGTTTGCAGAAATGACTTTTAAAGTAACTGGCAGAAGACAAAGCACACGACAATAGTTGTGATTGGCGCTTTAAGAGTTAATAGCTTCACAAAACAATTTATGTACAAAACATGTATAAAACATAAAATGGTACATGTATGGTGTAAATCAAATTTTATACTTCTGACAAACAAAAAATGTAAAGCCATGTAACATATTTTATGTGACCTTTACTAAAAATTGTACTACACCAAGGGCAAATTCAGCAGACAACTAGTTGCTATTTTTCTTATTTTTTCCCAGAAAAAGTGTTGGTCTCTTGCGTATTACTAAATATGAGATAGATCTTTATCACATGAACTAGGGATTTCTTCTTTTTCAGACAAACAGCAAAGACTACTAGAGACAGCTGACAAGTAGTAAAATACACTGAATTTGATGCTTAACCCTGGTCCTGCTGAACATTGATATGCCCTGCTTTTGCAAACAGTGTAGATCCAGGTCAGTCAATTTCTAAGAAGTCAGCTGATTTGGATCTGCACTGTTTGCCATTCAGTTAATGAATTTGTATCATCAATCTAGATCAAGCAATCTGATTGGCTGGAAACTAGACAAAGTGCCCAGTGGGGCACGTATACCCCTGACCAGCGCTACTGCCAGTTTTTAAAGAGCACAAAGTATGTAGCTTTGACTCTGAAGATGGCAGTTGTATGCTATGTTATAACATTGAAAAAATTCAATCACACATAATATGAAGCCCTTGACCTCAAAGATCAGGCACAGGTGCAGGGATTGAGCTAAATAAAACTTTAGCCCTATAACTATCATCATATACTAGTGAAATCAATCAGTCTTTATAATATAAGCAAAACTGACATTTGTATGAAAAGTCTGTGACCTTGACTTAAAAGCCATGCCCCAGCTTGGGGATGGTGCCGAGAAAAACTTTAGACATATATATACCATCATGCTTAATATTAATGAAACCAACAAAAGGGTCTTCATAATATAGCTATATAAATTTTAATGAAAATTTTAAGGTCACCTGCCTACTCAATGCCCTCTACATATTGGCAAAGTATCACAAAAATATCTTAAAGAATTTTTAGAGTTATTGCCGGCACAAGATTTAAATAACCAAGGGAGAAAACTGCAGAATGGAGTCAGAAAGTCATTCTTGAATGTGATATGCCTACACAATGTCCTATACATACTGGTGAAGTATCATGAAAATATCTTAACATGTTTTAAAGTTATGGTTCGCACAAAATTTTTACAATTCTGGAGACAAGGGGAGGTATCTCATGGAACAAGTCAGTTAGAGTTGTCTTTCTTGTACCAGACACCCTACCAAATGCCCTATACAACCTGACAGTTTCCTGAAAATAGCTCAAAGGGTAGTTAGGAGTTATGGGGTGCACAATAATGCGTTTATGGACAGACAGATGGATGGATGGACAAATGGATGAATTCCATGCTGATAACTATATCCCCTAAACCTCTCGGTAGGAGGATAATGGAATTCAACAAAAGGTCTTGATGGTAAGGCTATATAAACTTAGATGCAAATTTTTTTACTTTTATATGAAATTTCTAAGTCTGTGACCTTGACCTCAAGGTCATACCCCAGGATGGGGATGATGCTAAGTAAAACTCTGGACCGATATCTACCAACATGTCAAATATAAATGACATTCCTCAAAGGGTCTTGATGGTATAGCTATATAAACTTAAACACAAAAAAAAAAAACTTTGACTTTTTTATGAAAATTCTAAGTCCGTGACCTTGACCCCAAGGTCATCCCAGGGGTGGGGATGGTGCTGATAAAAACTTAAGACCTATATCTACCATCATGCCAAATATGAATGAAATCCATCAAAGGGTCTTCAAAATATGAGGTCTTATAAACTTTAATGCAAAAACTTTGACTCTAAGACAAAAATAAAGTATGAACGAATAATACTTCAACGGACTGACGGACAGACAAACAGATTCCTTGCTGATAGCTATATCAGCTCAACCTTTCAGTTAAGGGATAACTGGTCAGGGTGGGGATCATGCCGAGTAGGTGCTAGACCGATATCTACCAACATGTCAAATATAAATGAAATTCCTCAAGGGTGTTGATGATATAGCTATATAAACTTAAACACAAAAAAACTTTGACTTTTTTATGAAAATTCTAAGCCCGTGACCTTAACCCCAAGGTCACCCCCGGGGTGGGGATTGTGCTGATAAAAACTTAAAACCTATATCTACCATCATGCTAAATATGAATGAAATCCATCAAAGGGTCTTCAAAATATGAGGTCTTAAACTTTAACACAAAAACTTTGACCCTGTGAATTTTTTACGAAAATTCTAAGTCCGTGACCTTGACCCCAAGGCCACCACCGGGGTGGGGATGGTGCTGATAAAAACTTAAGACCTATATCTACCATCATGCCAAATATTAACGAAATCCATCAAAGGGTCTTCAAAATATGAGGTCTTATAAACTTTAACGCAAAAACTTTGACCCTGTGATGGAAAGACGAACGAACGCACGAACGAACAAACGAACGTACGTACTAATGGACAAACGGAAAAGCGAAAACTATATACCCCCACATACTTCATATGTCGGGGGTATAATTAGAAGTGGGCATGGTGTCTTAATTTATTCAGCATGACAAGGGTTAATTGTATATACATGTAATAAGGACAATATGAAAGCATCGCCAAATATCAGTACTTGCAGTATCACAATACATGAGCAAAAATATCAAGATACATTGAATATATAGACTAACCTCTAACATATGAAATTATTATCACATCTTACAACTCTTCTTTTTCAATTCTATAGTACAGAAAACACATAGGATAGTGCAAATCGATAAAATAACTGAAAAATAGTAGTTCAATCAATCAAATTCTTAAGATTTGCAGTTAAGTCTTATTACTGTCCAGATAAACTACAACATTTTCTGCATAGGTCAAATATGAGACATTAATAAGATTTAACCCTAAAAGCGCACAGCAAAATTACAGTAGATGAAATTCTATTTTTTTTTTATATATTATTTTTCTGAGAAAATAAAGCTTGACATGTCAAGTGACAATTCACAAGCTTTATTTTCTCTGAAAAATAATATATATTAAAAAAAAAAAAACATTTCAAAAGGTTGTGATTCATTGGTGCTAAGAAGAGTTAGCTGAAACTTCAAATGAGTTAACCTTGTCCTGCTGAACCCAGATATACCCTGCATTTGCAGACAGTGTAGATCCAGATCAGTTGGCTTCTGAAGAAGCCAACTGATCTGGATCTGCACTGTTTGTCATTCAGTATGTGAATTTATATAAACACTCTAGATTAAGTAATCTGATTGGCTAACAACAAGAAGTGGGTGTGGCATCTTTATTTGTTGAGTATGACAAATGCTAATTGAATGAACTGAAACAATTATTTTATTGATTCACAATACACTCCCAGTATATATGATACCGGACATGCCAAGCAGAAAAGTCCCTTTTTTTTTCTTTGACACAGTCTACCTAATAAACTATTTTCAACCTAATTACCACACAGTATTCACAGCTGGATTATCCAAATAAATGTATTTTCTTATTTCTCCATGAAAACAGGAGTACTCATTAGAATGCTTTGTCAAGGTACTTCTAATGAGTACCTAGATTTTCATTGAATAATAAGTAAATTATCGTTATTTTTTAGATAAACAAGAAAAACCCTAATGGCATTATGGACAGGTTTTTTAAATTACAAAGAAAGTGAGAATTGTTTCTCTTGCACGTGAAACACCTACTGGTCCTCCTCTTCATCCCTACCAAATACGAAAGCAATCCACTCCACTGAAGAATAAAGGTAACATATAACTTTGAAAAAAGGTTGTCCAAAAGCTTAACCTGGGACGACGCTGGATGCCTGCCCACCTGGACATCCCTATTTTAAAGGACAGATTTTTTGACTGATTGATTGTGTTGGGGTTTAACGACACGTCAACCCTTGAGGGTCATTTTGTGTCGTCTCCCAGAGAAAGGGAGAAAAGAGATAGAAGAGAGAGTAGAGGAGATGAAAGAGAGGGACAGGGAAGAAAGAGGAACAGGAAAGAAAGTGAAGAAACAGAAGAAATAAAAACATTCCCCCTCTACCCTTACCCACTACAAGGATAGCAGGCCTTGCCCAACTGTAAGCCAATATCAGTTGGACACCCCAGTGATGTAAGATACACAGCACCTTCGCACCACCTGACCACCCCCGACAGATTTTTTGAAAAACCCGTCCAAAAATATGACTTAGTTTGAGCTGTAAGTAGGATTACTTTAAAAACTTGTGGTAAAATGTCCTGGCACTAAATAAGGGCATGATTAAATAATGAGCAGATTCTTAAGCAACAATGTATCACTACATGTACATAAACCAGTTACGAGTGATACATAAACACTAAAATCCAGGGCCCGGTTGTTCAAAGCGTCGTTAGCTTAACGAGTTCGTTGAGGGTCATTTTGTTAACTGTTTTAGCGAAATCAATATACAATATTCTGATATTTTTTGCTGAAAAAATGTGAGTAGCTTTTGCACTGCAAAAGCTACTCACATTTTTTCAGCAAAAAATTTCAGCATATTTGCGTATCACTCGATGTAAATTTTAACAAATCGTTAACTAACAACATCATTAGCTTTGAACAACTGGGCCCAGTTGCATAAAGTCAAAGAAACTTTCTGAGTGATAAATTGAGATGTTTTGGCATTCTCAACATTTCTAACCGATGAAACACAGGGGTATCAGTTGTAAAACAATGTCCTAACAATAGTGTTAATTTTCTGACTCACAAATGCCCTTACTGAGCAATTAAAGTGGAATGTGTGGTAATTAGGTGGAGTATGGTATTTTCAAAGCAATATGAGATCAGCTGAGAGTAATGATTTAAGATGAGCTCCTGCAAATTAGAAACCATTTATGGGCAAATTCAGCTATGGGCAAATTCAGCAGATGACAAACTGATAACAAGTTTATTTTTCCAAGAAAAAAATGATCTGACACTTCATGCAAATTGTCTCCTGCATGAAGGGTCAGATCCTATTTTCTAGGAAAAATAAGAAAAATATTTCAAAATGTCTGCTGAATTTGTTACCCAGCATGCAGTGATATATAAAGCACCTTCAATAAATCTTAAAGCACCATTCAGTTTATCCTGCATCGTGATATCAGCTCCACAAATAAAGTATTTTTTTCCAACCATAAAATATTGATATTTTTTTTATTTATCCACAAAAATCTATGCTGTGGGTACTCATTAGAAGTGCCTCATTGAGGTGCTTCTAATGAGAACCCACAATACATGTTTTCATGGCGAAATAAGAAAAAAATATCCATGTAGACACCCTTCTAACTGGAGCTATGCTGATCCGATTATAGAATGTTGAATTTACTCTGGTCTTTCTTTGTGGAGAAACTAGGCCAGCCTGTATTTCTTCTGATATTCATCATACCAGCTTGTAAGGCACTGAAAGAAACAAGATAAAAATACAGAAGAAACCTATTTATAACAAGGTTCAGTGTAGCTAAGTTTCAGATATACAGTATTTACTATAAATATTGGGATGCAATAACTCCTTACCATATTTTGCTTGAAATTTCAAGCCCAGTATACTACCTACTACCTGGTGACGTATTAAAAATGCTGGGATGACAAGCAGATTAGCCCCTGAATTCTAAGGCATCTGATCTGGGTGTATACTGCTTGCTCAGGCCAGTCTGTCCAAATAGTTTGGGTAAATATAGTAACAGTTAAAAGCTGATCCCATAAACCTTGTATCCAAACAAATGTATATACATTATATACAAAAATGACCTTTTATGGTGATTTTTCTATACAATATATGTATTTGTATTTGCATACACGAGGCACTTCTGTAATAAGTGCACATAGAGTCGAAATTCAATAGCTCGAACACCGATGGCTTGTTTACCATGGCTGATTCAAACTTGTTTTCAAGCCCCTACGAAATTCTTATAATCACTCAAGAAAACAAATATTTAAGGAAATTTTCTCATTTTATTATGAAATTGTATGTTGTGTGTACTCATTAGAGTACACTCAACATACTTTTATTGTATAGAAGATTGAAAAGACTTCCCTAAATTATCGCCGTTTGCTTCCTGACCCTGTCACCATGATTAATCCTCGATCAGTAGCTCGAACTACCCATGTCTCTAACAAGTTTCCATGGTCCTATAAATGCTCAAGCCATTGAATTTTGACTGTATAAGGTTTTCAAGGAAGAACAAAACAATATTTATCAGGGAACTCTTTTTGTCTGGCCGGAGCTATTTGTTGTAAAAATCAAAACTTGCAGTCTGTTAATTTACCTTTAGCACTCAATGGGCAAAAATCAGCAAGTGATAAATTATTTTTCTTATTTTTCCCCCATACCTGGGTCTGACATTTCATGCAAATTATTAGGAAACAATCTGCTTTAAATGTCAAACCCTATTGTTTAGGAAAAATATTTGAAGATGTCTGCTGCAGTTGTTTCACAGCATACTAAACATTAAAATTAACCCTTAAAGCACCATGCAAAATTTGTAGCAGACGACATTCTAAAAAAAAAATTTTTTTCAGAGAAAACAAATCTGGACATTACATGTGAATTGTCTGCCATGAAATGTCAAGACTTGTTTTCTCTGAAAAATGAAAAAAAAAAAAAAAAAAAAATAAATAAATAAAAAAATTGTCATCTGCTGCAGTTGTGATTGGTGCTTTAAGGGTTAAAGTATATTTATCTGTACAGAACTATTTTCCACAAAAGTGTCTCCAGCAACCAGATGGTCTCATCATCTCAGGTCTGTAAGTCCCACAAACCTGAAGGTAACATCTTAACATGACTGAAATATTGCTACCTAGGATGTTAACTCTACTTTCCAATTTATGTTCAAAATAACTCTTACACCACTGGATGGATTTCAACCACATCACGAAAACATGCCTATATAATGTTGACCCCCTTAAACCCCACTTTTATATAGTAAAATTGGGGTTTACAGGGGTATACATTATTTTTCTTGTTTCTGCTCAAAATCATAGATTGTGGGTACTCATTAGAACCGCCTCACCGAGGCAGTCCTAACGAGTACCCACAATCTATGCTTTGAGCAGAAATATGAAAAATATCAGAATTTTTATCTCAAAATTTTCATTTTTTGGGCGGTAAAATTTTCAGTATATTTGAATAGGCGTGTTTTCGTAATGGGTTTGCAGTATATTTACACAAGTGCTAGTAAAACATAATATGCTCTGTTTGATTCAGCATGTGTGCACGTTTTGACTTTTACCTCTCGAAGTTGGAACAGTCTACTTCAGAAACTCTAAAACATCTCCCCATTCTCACGAAAACATGCCTATATAATTTTGACCCCCTTAAACCCCTCTTTTATAAAGTAAAACTAGGGTTTACTGGGGTATACATTATTTTTCTTATTTCTGCTTAAAAACATAGATTGTGGGTACTCATTAGAACTGCTTCATTGAAGTGGTTCTAATGAGTACCCACAACCTATATTTTGAGCAGAAATATGAAAAATATCAGATTTTTTTTTATCTGAAAATTTTCATTTTTTGGTGGTAAAATTTTCAGATATTTGAATAGGCATGTTTTTGTAATGATACTTCACATAATTACAGCTTCAGTTATATTTTCTGGTCCTCTATGATTGTGCCCATTCTGGAGTTTTGAAAATTTATATGAGAGTCACTGAGAAGAACAAATTGGACAAAAACTAAATAGCATGGCCCAGAAATTTCAAAACTTCAGCTGTTTCCATTATGTGGGTTTGTGTTCATTGCTCTCAAGAGTCATTCCTTTTACAGTCTATCTAATAATCTTTACTACAGCGGTGTTAGTGCTGTGTGGGTACTTGTTAAAACCGCTTTGCCGAGGCAGCTCTAACGAGTACCCACAACCTATCTTTTGAGCAGAAATATGAAAAATATCAGAATTTTTTATCTGAAAATTTTCATTTTTTGGCAGTTAACTTTTCAGTATATTTGAATAGGCATGTTTTTGTAATGATACTTCATAATTACAACTTAAGTTATATTTTCTGGTCCTTTGTGATTGAGCCCATTCAGAGTTTTGAAAATTTATATGAGAGTCACTGTGGAGAACCAATTGTTTGAAAACTAAATAGCATCGCCCAGAAATTTCAAAACTTCAGCTGTTTCCATTATGTGTATTTGTTCATTGCTCTAACAAGTTATTCCTTTTACAGTGTATCTAATAATCTTTACTACAGCAGTTGTTAGTGCTGTGTGGTGGTCATAAAATGTCTCCCTGTATTTTACTAGTATGCAGTTTATATATTTTTTCTTTTGTGATCATTGAGCCAAATCTAGGATTTTAACAAATTTATATGTGGGTCATTGATGAGGCCTCACTGGTCAAAACTACCTAAGGAAAATGTCCTAAAATTTCAAACACTTAATTCCATACTATTTTGGTCTAAATTGTGCTTTTTATGCAGCTGTTTCTTAAAATACTTAGTGGAATGGCAAACAGAGCAGACCCTGATCAGACTGCTCCTTCAGGAGCAGTCTGATCTGGGTCTGCACTGTTTGCATATGTCATTTTCTCATTTTCTCGGACACTTTGGAGTTCAAAAGTTTATGACATTTACCATAGTCTGACCCAGACAACTTTTGACACTGCAGCTATTTTCATTTTTTTGTTTTGTGCGTCTTCATTGCTCCCATGGGTCATTAAGATTTGTTTTAGACTCTTTTGATTTTAATATATATAAATATAACAGTGACAATAATTATGATACATACATGTTACATGTTATCTATACAAAAAGGATCCAATTATTAACAGGTCTAAAGACCTTTCTGTATCCTTATCATATACCTATTAATGCTTTCAAACAGTTATGTTTCTTAGTCTGATCTGAACTTATTATATACCTATTAATGCTTTCAAACAGTTACGTTTCTTAGTCTGATCTGAAAGGCTGATCAGTTGAGAGTTTTCAAGATCCATATCACATCCTCTCGAATGATACACTACAACCTCTTTATAACACTGTTCGTTATAACACGGTTTTGGATATAACACGGTTCAAAGATGGATCCCAAAAATATATAGATTATATTGAAAAATGACCATAAATGGTCATTTTTCAATATAATCTATACATTTTTGTTTGGATATAACATGGTTGTTTAACTACCACGGTTTATACTATGGACCCCAATAATAGTGTTATAAAGAAATCGTGGTGTACTAGTTTATGCTGACATCATAAAGCTGATGTGTCATCTTTCTCTGTCTTTAGCTGCATCAAGCTGTCCTTAACCAATTGTAGACTGCATGAACTCCCCCAAACTATACATTGGAAAAGTCTAATTTTGATGTTAGGTATGTCAGGCTATGTGATTTAGATATTCCTAGAGAAAAATTGTTGAACTATTTGCAAACAGTGGAGACCCTGATCAGACACCCCATTCTGCAGCATCTAATCTGGGTCAGCACTGTTTGCCAGTTACCCTTTTAGGGGTCTCCAGACTACACTGGGTTAACAATAAATTAAAATGAATAAACAGATCAATTTTGATGAAATAAAATTACCGTACTTAAACCTTAGAGCTACATTCAAGATTGTAGCAGAGGGCATTCAAATGTTTTATTTTTCCAAGAAAATAAGGCATAGCTCACAATTCATATGATATGTCGAGCCTTATTTTCTCAGAAAAATAAAAGAAATATACATGTATTCAAAACCAACAGTAACTTGTCACTTTTTATTGATGAGTAATTTTATTTCTACTTCCATTTGGTTGTAATAAATTAGTTGAATTGTTTTCCAATTTCCAGTTAGTCTCAAGAGAATTCAAGAGATCATTCTTATAAGTGATTTCAGTCTCAAGTTACCTGCATTTTCATCAGAAACAGCCTTTTCACTTTTCCTCACAACTACGAAAGCAGAACATCATTTTATAATAACAATCTGAAAGACCACTGTTTGTTAAAATCCAAAACATTTTTTCTGTTCCACCTGGCTATTCAATGGCAATTACTCAATGTTGCTTCATGCTGAAATTATCTCCCTTGCAATAAAACACTAGTAAACTTAGCTCTCCTGAAAGTCATATCTCCGACATTTTTTTGGAAGTTTTCAACTGCGATTTGTTTGGACCTCTATAGAAAAGGATGCGAGTTTTTATCATGTCAAAAGATAAATGGATGACAATTTTCTGTAGGGTTTCCATTACAAACATTCTTAAGTTTGATCGAATAGCCTTCTTGATAAAAAATAAAAAAATTCTGAAGTTGAAGTCTGTAGATGATGCAGACATTTGTTAATTTAAGAACAATTTTCGATACATGTCTAAGAGAATAAGGTGTTTTTGCCTGAAATAAACCCATCTTTAAGGTAGAGTGACCTTCCAAAAGTGAAGAAATATCCTAACTTTTGCTTTTGTCCCCTATTAAACAGAAAGGGCTCAACAAATTTGTATCATGTGCACAAATAATTGTTCTTTAACATCGTTAAACAATTTTTAAATTTCACACAGCAAAAAGTCAGTAAAGCATATTATAAATATATACTATTTAGTTATTTTTGGCTTTGAGAATAATTTATATTGTCTGCAGCTGCTGTGATTGGCATTTTAACCCATTATACACTGAATGAAGTCTGCCATACTATATACTGGAAGCTTCTAATTTCAATTTGAGGTATGTCAGGCTATGTGATTTAGATATTCCTAATGAAAAATGTTTGAACTATTTGCAAACAGTGGAGACCCTGATGAGATGCCGCATTCTGCAGCATCTGATCTAGGTCTGCACGGTTTGCCAATTACTCTTTTAGGGGTCTCCAGTTTATAATGGGTTAAGGGTTGATTTTCAGGCCAATTCGGCAATTAGTCTGATGATATTTTTCTTATTTTTCCTAGAAAACAGGATCCGACACTATGCAAATTGTCGCCAAAGGAGACAATTTGCATGAAGTGTCAGATCCTACTTTCAAGGAAAAATAAGATACAAATATTTCAGACTGTTGTCTGCTGAAATTTTTACCCAGCATGCAAAGTGTCAAAGTAATGTAATTGTGATTTGAAGCTTCATATCACATCTCATGTTTGTTCCTAACTTCCCAGGGCCCAGTTGTTTAAAGCATCGTTAGCTTAACGAGCTCGTTAAGGGTCATTTTGTTAACTGTTTTAACAGATTCAATATACAATATTCTGATATTTTTTGCTGAAAAAATGTGAGTAGCTTTTGCACTGCAAAAGCTACTCACATTTTTTCAGCAAAAAATTTCAGCATATTTGCATATCGCTCAATGTAAATTTTAACGTATCGTTAACTAACGATGTTGTAAGCTTTGAACAACTGGGCCCAGATCTCCAGATGACGCTCGACACAAATGTTTGATCTTGTGATCTGATAACATGCTCTTGACAGAGCATATCACGTTACTATAGTACTAATGTGTATTTTACCATTACGAAAACACACCTATTCAAATACTGTAGAACCTCGATAATTCAAAGTCCAATCATTCAAAATTCTCAGTAATTCAAAATCATTTTGAAGTCCTGGATTAAATATGTGTATGCATTTTAACCCTCAATTATTCAAAGTCTCAATAAAAAAACAAAACTGTTTGGTCCCTTGGACTTTGAATTATCGAGGTTCCACTGTATATTGAAAATTTCACCACCAAAATCTGAAAGTTTTCAGATAAAAATTCTGATTTTTTTTTCAATTTTCTGCTCAAAACATAGATTGTGGGTACTCCTTAGTTCTAATGACTACCCACAATCTAGGTTTATGAGCAGAAATAAAAAAAAAATAACGTGTACACCTGTAAAGTCCAGTTTTTGTGATTCGAAGTTGGGAGTGCTAACCATTCAGCCACTCTGACTCTTCACAAATCATGAGATGATTGTAATGAAATACGGGCACCTAAGACGACTCAATAGATATGCCATGTGTATGTGTGTGTGCGTGTGTGTGAATAAGTTACTTTTAACCTTGGTCCAGCTGATCTCGGATATGCCCTGCCTTTGCAAACAGTGTAGATCCAGATCAGTTGGCTTCTTCAGATCTGCATCTGCACTGTATGTCATTAAGAATGTTAATTTGTATCAGCAATCTAGTTAATCTTTTTGGCTGAAAATTAGAAGTGGGCGTGGCTTCTTTATTTATTCAGCAGGATAAGGGTTAATATATATTATTGACTGCATGCATGTTGTGTGACTCCAGCAAACAAACAAGTTGAGCAGATGCATAACTGCTGGTCATAGGTTACAAACTGTCTGATGCATAATGGATCTTTACCCTAAATATTTGGATACCTTATCTTCTTACCATACTTATCCTAAGATGTAAATGAGTCCCTTTGGCTATCTGGGCCCAGTTGTTCAAAACTAATGATGTCGTTAGTTAACGTATTGTTAAAACTTTGATCATTAAATATGGCATATACACTAATATTTTTGCTGAAAAAATGTGAGTAGCTTTTGCATTTGCAAAAGCTACTCACATTTTGTGAGCAAAAATACCTGTGAATTAGATATATTACTTACTAGAACAGTTAAGACTGTTGACCACTAACAAGCTTGTTAAGCTAACAATGTTTTTAACAACTGGGCCCAGCTGGTGATCATATCTAAACTGGATCAAATCATTTGCTCATGCCTTTCTGTCCGAATATGTTTGCTAAATGCAAAATTCATTGAAGACAATTTGGATGAAATGTCAAACTTTATTTTCTGTGAACATCATGTGCTATCTCTTTGCTTTTTAATCCTACAGTTGGCTAAATGTCCTAGGTCACCTTGCAGAACTGTTAGTGTTTAGTGAAATGTTAAACCTTATTTTCTGTGAAAATCATGTGCTATCTCTTTGCTTATTTATACTACAGATAGCTAAATATCCAAGTTCACCTTGCAGAACTGTTAGTGTTTAGTGATGTACAAATCATAAAGCTGTGTTGAAGCATTTAACCCTGGTCCTGCTGAACTCGGATTTACCCAGCCTTTGCAAACACTGTAGATCTAGATCAGTTGTTTCTGAGGGAGCCAACTGATTTGGATCTGCTCTGTATTTCTTTAAGTATGTGAATTTGTATCAACAACTTGGATCAAGTAATCTGATTGGCTGACAATTCAGAAGTGGGCATGGCATCTTAATTGATTCAGCATGCCAAGGGTTAATATATATGCTGCATCATGCATATGGAAGTCTAACATCACGAAAACACGCCTATATAATTTTGACCCCCTTAAACCCCACTTTTATATAGTAAAACTGGGGTTTACAGGGGTATACATTATTTTTCTTATTTCTGCTCAAAATCATAGATTGTGGGTACTCGTTAGAACCGCCTCATCGAGGGGGTTCTAAAGAGTACCCACAATCTATGTTTTGAGCAGAGATATAAAAATTATCTGAATTTTTATCTGAAAATTTTCATTTTTTTGTTGGTAAAATTTTAAGTATATTTGAATAGGCGTGTTTTCGTAATGAGTCTCCATGTACTGATAAAGTACTGCCTTACATCAGCCAATATACCTGTGCATCGAGATCAATACCTGTGTTTAATACACACAATTGGGACATTGCACATCTACGCAAATTGAAAAACCCAAGTTCAATCTGATGGGGCTGTATAGACGATGCAGGCCAATTTAGAACTTCATTCAAATTCACCTAACGCTTAGGACTCAGTAAAATTTTCAGCAAACAACATGCATTGCACTGAAGTATTTTTCTTATTTTTGCCAGAAAACAGGTTTGACATTTGGAAACAATTTGCAGGAAATGTCAAACCCTGTTTTCTGGGAAAAAATAGAAAAATATAACCAATTTGTCATCTGCTAAATTAGCCAAGAGAGTGGTAAAGGTTAGTATGATATTGGTCAATATAAAATATTGCTTGATATGAAATAGTTCCAAATTCCTTTACTTCATTGGACATACTCTCGATTTTCAGCATTTCTGAAAGGATCTAAATATTTGGGAAACAAATTCCTATCTGCAAAAATGTTTTCCCTTTGAAAAATGGTGGCAAAATCTCAAGGTGTAACCATTCATCTTAAGGAGAATACACTTTCAGGGGAGGTAACTCAAAATTGTTTGCAAGCAAATTTTTTCCTTATAGAGTAGAACCCCTTTTCAGAAGGGGATTGATGTGCAGTAAAGCAAACAGGAAGTCACAAAAGATGTCTCCCTTGTGAAGAATAGTGGCTTAATCTCCAGGTGTATTGATTCATCTTAAAATTACCATTTGATATGAACCTGCTCCAGAGGAATTTTCAATTGATACAGACACATTTTCATTTTCCTGGGAGTGATACAATTACAGAACACAGCCTACCAGTGACAGAAAGAGACACAATGATGGACAGCACAAAGCCTGATTTCATATGAGTTTTTCTTCTTTCTTTAGCTGTTTTTGACATATATATGACTCTAGTTATCTCGAATTCCAAGGGACTCTCTGAAATACTTCCGAGATATCCATACTTCAACATATCAGATTTGCAGAATTGAGGAAAAAATAATTCAATTAACCACATTTAACAAATATATATGTAATTAGATTCTTGAAGTTAGGGATATATTGAAAATATTGTGGAAAAGAGGAGAAATTGCTCCTTAGGAGCAATTTCTCCTCTTTTCCACAATATTTTTTACCTGTTGTTAGATTTTCATGTTTAGGCAGGGACCAGATTTTCACTTCGAGATAAGCTTTATTCGAAATAAGCGAGGTCGAGATAGTGAGAGTCAACTGTATATATATATATATATATATAGCCAGGGCTACATGTACACCAAAGGTGCCAGATTTGCTTTTAGACTGTAAATCCTCATGAAAATCTTCAAGAATATGGCTTCAAGGCCTATTTTATATGACTTTTTTTTGTTTTTGAAACAATTTCTGACAGGTACAAAATGTATAAGCTGTGGCATGGTTAAAGAGCCATTGTAGCATATGCAAACAGCAAAGGTTTAGTCAAGCAGTGCAGTCAGCAGCAACTATGCTGTTCGCTCATGTAAACTGTAGGCCACCATGAAACTTACGCCTAAGAACTAGACATGTGGCCTTGCTAATGGGCTGGGCAATGCAAACTGAAAGTCTGTTTTGACTGAAAGTCCATCACGAAAACATGCCTATATAATTTTGACCTCCTTAAACCCCACTTTTATATAGTAAAACTGGGGTTTACAGGGGTATACATTATTTTTCTTATTTCTGCTAAAAACAGAGATTGTGGGTACTTGTTAGAACTGCCTCGTGGCAGTTCTAGTCAGTACCCACAATCTATGTTTTGAGCAGAAATATGAAAAATATCAGAATTTTTATCTGAAAATTTTCATCTTTTTGGTGGTAAAATTTTCAATATATTTGAATAGGCATGTTTTCGTAATGCTGATTAGTCTTTTTCTCACGATGCAGCTCATATAGACTCATGGGTAGTGTGTCTCACAGTGACAGATGGAAACCCTAATCTCCCACACCATTCAAGGAAGTTTCTAGAAAATGGTGTCAAACTCCCAATTGTTATAATTTTATTCACATGATATAGTCCCTGGGAGAAGCAATATGATCTCTGGTGTGACAAATGCTGATTGACTGAGAATCTTTGCTACTATAATCATGCACTATTTATCTTTAATACATTTTGATAAAATTTTGATAAAACGGCTTTCACCTAAAGAAAGGCATCAGGAAGCAAATTAACCCTTGTCGTGCTGAATAAATTAAGATGCCACGCCCACTTCTAATTTTCAGCCAATCAGATTACTTCAACCGGATTGTTGCTATAAAGTCATATACTTAATGATCAGAAGCCAACGGTCTGGATCTACATTGTTTGCAAAGGGAGGGTATATCTGGGTTCAGCAGGACAAGGGTTAAATTTTGCCTTAAAAATGTCACCGCGCTCGACATGACCCCATTGGTTTGACTGGGCCGTAAAACCTCAACACAAACAAACAACCTATGAAAATCACTGGATTAAATTTGGTAGAGATGCCCAATGCTGCAAAACCAAGATTCAGCCTCAAAGAATTCTTTGTTCTGAGAAGATTTTATAATGGTCTTACCATATATGGACGTGGAGGCCATCTTAATCAATGGACAGCGAATAAACTTTCAATCCCATTTTAACAGAAGGCGATGAAACCTGCTGAAAATCGGCCCAGTGGTTTTGGTGGAGAGGCATTAAAATATGGACAGCAGCAAGTGGTCAGGCTCAGGTGAGCTAATAAGTTGTTACAATATATTAGAATAACTGGAAGGCTATAAAAAATACAGCAAATTCAAGTGTGATCTGTGTTTTTTTTATTTACATGTTTTTCAAACAGTTAACATCAGCACTCTTAATCTATATAGCTATTTACAGCCATAAGCTGAAGCCAAAAAAAAAAAAAAGAAAAGAAGCAGAAAGCCATAAACTACCTGACAGAACTTAAGCCATAGGAAAACCAACCTTTTTCCATGCAAACAGTAACAATTCAGCTTAGCTTATGCAAATGGGCAGTATAGTCAGGATATTTGCTGGTCCTCATGTGTTCTCATGGCTCCACCACAGGGAGTCCTTGATAAATATTATTGCATAAAAAGCAGTGCCGCACGTTATTAACAGCTGTGCATTAACCGGCGAAAAGCCGTGTATTAACAAGGCAATTCACATGCTATTAATGCACGGCTATGCAACTTTCAATATGATCGTACTGAGGCCACAGATTTGCTGCCTTTACGAGATTTGTACTGCTCGGCCCTAGAACGAGCACGGTCTGTGGAAATTACATTTGAAAGACATCTGTGAAAAGGTGAAACAAAATAGTGCAAGAAATAACGCGAAATGTAGCAAATGTTTTCAGTTTTTATGCAATAATAGCGATCAAACATGGTTTTTCAATGCATTAACATTCCCCAGGTCCCTTGGGAGGTGTTAAAAAACTGCGCCTTCGGCCTCGATTTTCAACACCTCCCATGGGACCTGGCAAATGTTAATGCATAAAAAACCTTGTTTGATCCCAATATTATTCTCATTTCTGCACAAAAAAGTATGTTGTGGGTACTCATTAAAAGCAACTCAATGAGGCACACACATTTTTCATACAAAGTAAGAAAAATACAAAAATAAAAAAGCACCACATCTTGAGTTTTGTTAATTAATCCTTGTCCTGCTGAACTCAGATACACCCTGCCTTTGCAAACAGTGTAGATCCAGATCAGTTGGCTTCTTCAGAAGCCAACTGATCTGGACCTGCACTGTTTGCCATTCAGTATTGGAATTTATATCAACAATCTGGATCAAGTCATCTGATTGGCTGACAATTAGAAGTAGATGGGGCATCTTAATCTATTCAGCAGGACAAGGGTTAATAGGCACTACTTTTTGGTGGCAAAAAAATAAAGTTCATTGTCAGACAAAGACTGCACAGAAGGACATAAACAGGCAGGCTAGCCTGGATCGTTGCTGTTTGCATTATGTGAAAACACTGGGTTTCCAACACTGAGCCGCATACATGTTCATGCATTTTTGAAGAATTATCAACATATTTATTGCAAGTCTTGTAATGAGTGGTAAAAGTTAGGAGGAATTCCCACCTTCGATATTTCTGACTTACATCAATGTGTTCTCCTAATGGCAGTGACTAATTTAGATACTATTTGTTCCTGGCCTTTTCAGAGAAAAGTGGGCATTACGAAAACACGCCTATTCAAATATATGGAAAATTTCACCTCCAAAAAACTGAAAATTTTCAGATAAAAAAACTCTGATATTTTCCATATTTCTGCTCAAAACATAGATTGTGGGTACTCGTTAGAACCGCCTCGGCGAGGCGGTTCTAACGAGTACCCACAATCTATGTTTTATGCAGTAATAAGAAAAATAATGTATACCCTTGTAAACCCCAGTTTTACTGAATAAAAGTGGGGTTCAAGGGGGTCAAAATTATATAGGCATGTTTTCGTGATGGGATATTGTATTCACTTTTCTGTTGTTCTGTGCCTCCATTCCCCTTTGATAGTAGATATATTGTGTGAGCAAAGCTTCCTACAGGTTTTAACAGATCTTTCTGAAACTTTGCAAACATTTTCTACATGATCTGAAGATATGCATGTAGTTTGGATTTAATCTTTAGACAATTTTTTGTCACATTTTTGTTTTGCATTAAAATATCAAAGTGTATAGATAGTGGGTACCTTGTTGACCTGGTCATTTTTGGAGGATTTTGATATGCGGGGGACATAAATTCTCTGAATTTGCATTTGTTTTTTTTTGGTTTTTTTTGCTGCATCAAAAATGCATATTATGGGACTAGCTGAACTACAAGTCACTTTTTAATTTGAAAAATTAATATGACATCAATAAATTTAGTCTTTAAAATGAATGGATATGCTTAACTCATTTTTGCCCAGCGTCTCATAAAAGGGACATTGGCAAACCATGTAGACCCAGATCAGATGCCACTTAATGTGGTGTCTGATCAGGGTCTACACTGTTTGCATTAAATTCAGAAATTCCTACAAAATATGGTAATAATAAAAACTAACCAGACACCCCTTATATTGGAAAGGAACTGGTCTGAAGAGTGAAGACAGAAGCGTCCATTCGGCATAAATGGGTTAGAAGATTGTGCCACATTTGCAGACAGGAAGTTAACTTCCCAGTACTTGAAACCTTTCAACAATAGAGGCTAAAAGTAAGAATTTGAGTAGCCCCCAATGAGAAGGGAAGAAATTTTTTCAGATTAGGGTTGTTTCCCTTGGAAAAAAAATATATATCTTCAGGCATGTATGAAATTCACATATTTGGATTATAAAGCCCTTTCCCGATTACTGATAAAATTTTATGTAGCCAGTGTTTGTGTAAGTGGATAACCAGACTCTGATCAGAATGCAGGAATATTCAGTCTGTACTTAGCCTTCACTGTCCATATATGATAAAGACACATTTCAGTTGGCATGGCCAACATATCATTTAATATCAAGAACACATGCCAATATTCAAATTTTATGTGGCAAAATGACAATAGAATAAGAAACAGCACAACACATGTATATACATGTACAGCTTAACTCTTAGCATGCTGGGTAAAAATTTCAGCATATGACAATTTTAAAATATAGTTTTTTTTTAATTTTCCCAGAAAATAGGCTTTGACAGTTCATGCAAATTGTCTCCTTAGGAGACAATTTGCATGAAATATCAAAGCCTATTTTCTGGGAAGAATAAGAAAAATATTGTATTTGCATAAAATGTCAGTCTATTTTCTGAGAAAAAATAAGAAAAATAGGCTTTGGCAGTTCATGCAAATTGTCTCCTAAGGAGACAATTTGCATGAAATGTCAAAGCCTACTTTCTGGGAAGAATAAGAAAAATATTGTCAGTTTGCTGAATTTGCCCAGAGTGTGGTAACAAAATACATGGAACATTTGCTGTAGACAGGTCACAATAATATATACTATTATACTTGTTTGCATTGATTTTGGGAAAATACAAAATGTATAGCACTTTAAATGCAGACAATTCATAAATAGCAATAGCATATCATAAAGAGCATTTTATGCACACAATGCAAATCTGGGCCCAGTTGTTCAAAGCGTCGTTAGTTTAACGAGCTCGTTAAGGTTCATTTCATTAACAGTTTTAGTGGATTCAATATACAATTTTCTGATATTTTTTGCTGAAAAAATGTGAGTAGCTTTTGCACTGCAGAAGCTACTCACATTTTTTCAGCAAAAAATTTCAGCATATTTGCGTAAAGTAAATTTTAACGGATCGTTTACTAATGACATTGTTAGTTTTGAACAACTGGGCCCTGAACATCATATGAGCCACAACTCCATAAAATGTACCGTTCGACATGTGTGCCCTGCAACGATTTAGATCAGCTAGCGCATTTGCACCCCGGGGTTTGCGCACTCTGATCAGATTCTTCACTGAGCACATTTTGGATAGTCAAGGATGCAAAGTTTCTTAATACAAACAATGAAGACTCTGATCAGACTGCGCAGATGTGTAGACTGATTTGAGTCTTTGTTGAATGCACGTCAAAAGATTTGTTTTCCCATGTTGCGGCTCATTCATACATGTACTACTTTATAAAGTATATGGGACGCCATAGCTCTAGATATTTTTTTTTTTTCAACCCCAAAAATATTAATTTTTTCATGGTTTTCCCTGACTCGCATTTTGGCAGTTTTTACTCCTAAAACCTTGTTCTGGACCCTCAAAAGTTAGGGGCAAGGGTCCTAAGTGATGCATATAAGATGATCCAAAATTAATGTTCATTATCTATGGCTCTGTATTTTAATCTGTATGTGATCTAAAGGGCAAGTATTATCAATATTTGGGCAATAGTTAACCCTTAAAGCACTAAGCAAAGTGTAGCAGGTGACATTCTAAAAATTTATTTTATTTTTCAGTGAAAATAAGACATGACATTTCATGTGAATTGTCTGCCTAGCAGACAATTCACATGAAATATCAAGTATTTTCTCTGAAAAAAATAAACCAAAATGTTTCAAAGTGCTGTCTGCTGTAGTTGTGATAAGCGCTTTTAGGGTAAACCTCTTTAAAACAACAGACCCCAAAATCTTATTAAAGGACCCCTTAACTCCACATATCGGAGTCCTTTGGACCCTCATATTAAAACCCAGAGGGAAAACCCTGTTATTTTAAGCCAAAAATACAGAATTTGTTTTCTTATTTCTCTATGACAACATGTTGTGGGTACTCATTAGAAGTGCCTGTGAGGCACTTCTAATGAGTACCCACAAAATGTTTTCATGGAGAAATAAGAAAAATACATGTGCAATGCTGTGATTCGACTGGTAAGGAAAAAAATAAACTTTTTTCCATATACAAGGGCATTTGAAAAGTAGTGGCAACAGTGGTGGGTTATTATTATACGGCTTACCTATCAAAGTATCTACGTCAGTCCTTCAAAGTATTACTCTATGTCCCCTGGTACACACTTTCCTATTCAATTTGTCTAATCAAAAAATACATCTTCAAATGCTTCTTTGGGTATCTTAGAAGAGTTTATACACTGGAAAAGAGTACCACCCACTGCACAACTTGAAATAACAATCATGCATATATTCCTTGATATGGGGGTTTAACCAATCAAACAACATTTTTCTCGGTACTGGGATTAATCTAAAAGTATCAGGAAGAAAGATCAGGGCTATAGGGAGATGTGACAGAGTTTTAACATGATAACAACGATAAGCCAGTGTATTGTCATTTAATAGACAGATTCCATCCACATCTGTCTAAAGGTGCTTTGTAGTGTAGAGCTGAATAACTTAACCTTTGCCATGCTGAATAAATTAAGATGCCATGCCTACTTCTAGCTGTAAGCCAATCAAATTACTTGATTCAGGTTGTTTATATTAATTCACATATTGAATGGCAAACAGTTTTTTGTTAGTACTGAGGTTTTACGGCCAAATATACTGAATGGGATCATGCTGAGTGCTGTCAGTTTAACTAACCACACTTTTACTTTTACAGTTCTACTTCTGCTTACATTGTGAGACCGTTCATCATTTTTATAGACCCAAACTTTGTTTTCGTTATTTTTAGGTTCATACAAATAAATCCAGGTTTAGTCACATGAGACGATATCTCTTTGACATTTTGGGTTTTTATCTTTAAACATAGTGAGGTTTGAGGTTTTCTGTACCCAGTCCCTCTCCTGCTCTGGCTACACTAAATAAGGTACCTACTGGGCAAACCTTCTTGAGCACTTTTCAAATGCCTTTCCTTTAACGCTCAACTCTCTGGGTAAAATTTTCAGCTGATGACATACTGAAATCCCTTTCTGATTTTTTTCCTGGAAAACTGGATTTGACATTCCATGCAAATTGTCTCAAATGTCAAATCCTGTTTTCTGGGAATAACAAGAAAAATATAAATTTGTTGTCTGCTGAAATAGCCGAGAGAGTGGTAATGGTTACTATTGGAAATAAAAAAAAAAAAAAAAGAAAATTTAAAAAAAAAAAATCTCAAGAATATTAGTCAAATATTAGACCTCACTAGTGTAATAGACATCTTCCTCTGCTGTACCTTTATGGCACCATCATCTTTCTCCAACACAGATATTGACAGCCTTCTGCAGGACTTGAGTATTCTCCCTACCAGCCCTACTTAGACTCATCCTGGTCTGGCAAGTTCTATAAGAGCACTCTCTTCATAGATTTTTAACAAAGTTTAACCAATTTATTTCAGGAACACACGAATAGCCAAGAATTCTGCAATACACTCTTTGATCTCTTGAACACTATCATCATTATTTGTAGCTATTTTCAGCCGCTGTAAATGACATACAGTGAACCCTCGTTACGATGGCATTTGTTCCAAAGATGTTGCCATTAAAATGAATTTGCTGTTGTGAAGAACCCTTAATGGACAGAACGATATGTAAGAGAGTCCTTGTTTTATTCTTATTTCCTCATACATATATGTTTTGGATATTTGTTAGAATTGCCAAGTGGGGCAATTCTAACAAATATTCAAAACGTATGTTGCATGAAGTTTTGATGCAAAATCCTTGTGTAATTTTCCATTAATTGTCACCTCTTGAGCAAAGGTTTCATGACATTCAAGTTGCCATTATAAGGAATTTTGTTGTTGTATCGAGTTTCGGTATAAAGAAGGTTGACTGTACATACATTTAACTAAGGAAAGTTTGTTTTATGATATGATGCATAATATACGTTTTACTGTTGTAGAAAATGGACAGTTGTCATTACTTTTCAAATGCTCGTCATAAAATAACAAACACAGAGTATAAAGGTGGCCTGAGTTTTTGTTGTACATTTCATAAATTCTAAAGAGTTTAAATATTATCAGTGGACAGGCAGACTAGCACTTCCCATTTCTCTGTTTGCTTAAGGAAAAGTGTATGAGTATTGTAGGGGAAGCAGAGTGTGGGAGAAGGGTTTAATGTTAAATTCAAGTAATTTGTCATTTTATGGCAATGCATGGCTGTGTCAGAAATCTCAATTTTACAGTGATACCTCTGACACTGAAATACAACAACCTAAATAAACCTTCTATATATTATGATCATACGAATTTGTACATAATTCTAGTTGCTATCTCCTTGGAAAACTATATAACCTCTGCCCTGTTCTGGGCTGCTAACACTAAACAGGCTTAACCCTTAAAGCGCCATGCAGTTTGTAGCAGACAACATTCTAAATTTTTTTTTTTTTTATTTTTCAGAGAAACAAGTCTTGACATTTCATGTGAATTGTCTGCCAAGCAGACAATTCACATGAAATGTCAAGACTTGTTTTCTATGAAAAAAAAAAAAAAAAAAAAAAAAAATGTCATCTGCTGCAGTTGTGATTGGCACTTTAATGGTTAATATTTAATTTTCGTCATGCAATTTGAACACAGTATAGAATAGCTTACAAAAATTGAGAAAACATGGAAACTATGATCCATGTATGGTACATTTTTTACCTACATGCATGGTGCAACAAATGTCTTTTCTCCAGGAAAATGTATATTGTGGGTACTCACTAGAAGTACCTCAGTGAGCACAAATGAGAAAATTAATAATATTGTTTTTGGTTGAAAAAATTTGCCTTCACTGGAGTAATGGACTCTTGCTCTAAAATGCATTGTTGCACTAAGCAAGTCATTAGCAATTAGCAATTACAAACAGCACAAGCAGCAAATTATAAGTTTATTTTTTACACTTAGCATGCTCTGGGCAAATTCAGCAGATGAAAAATTCATGACATTTTCTTATTTTTCTCAGAAAATAGGCTTTGACATTTCATGCAAATTGCCTCCCATCTCCTGAGGAGACAAAATTGCACAAAATATTTGACATTTCATGCAAATTGTAAAATAAGAAAACTATTTTAAACTGTTGTCTGCTGAAATTTTTACCAAGCATACTATCTAGCTGATGATAAATAAGTGATGCCGTATTAACACTCACCATGCTATGGGCAGTTTCAGCAGACAACAAATCTAAGATATTTTTCTTATTTTATCTAGTAAATAGGAACAAACACTTCATGCAAATTGTCTCCTAAGGTGACATTTTGCATGAAGTGTCATCCTATTTTCTAGAGGAAAAAAAAAAAAAAAAAAAAAAATGACGTCTGCTGAAATTTTAAACCAGCACGCAAAGTGTTAAGTCTAACTATTCAGACACTTTAACTCCCTACCATACTTGTCCTAAAATTTGAACAGGTCCATTTTACAACGTGTAAATGTTTGTAAAAACTGTCGAAGGATGAGTGGCAACAATGTCGATGGATGAGTGACAACCATCTTAATAAAATATTTTGTAAACAGTAATTGAAATTTTCAAAACTCTTCTTCCAAACAATGTGTCCCAAATGTATGGCATTTAACCCTAAGTACTGGTACAAACATGCCTACGTTGAGTGGTTGTTTAATGACACATCAACCCTTGTGGGTCTTTTTCTGTCATCTCCCAGAGACAGAGAGAAAAGGTACAGAAGAGACAGTAGAGAGATGAAAAAGAAAGATAGAGAACATTGGGAAAAGAGAATGATAGCAGAGAAACAGAAGAAATAAAATCATGTCCGCTGCCCCCACCAGCTGCTGCAAGCACAGCCGGCCCTAACCCCACCAGGGCCACCACAACAAACATGCCTAAGCAAACAGTGTACCCAGATCAGATGCAGCAGAATGTTGTATACGACCAAGGCATCACGAAAACATACCTATATAATTTTGACCCCCTTAAACCCACTTTTATATAGTAAAACTGGGGTTTAGAGGGGTATACATTATTTTTCTTATTTCTGCTCGAAAACATAGATTGTGGGTACTCGTTAGAACCGCCTCTCTGAGGCGGTTCTAACCAGTACCCACAATCTATGTTTTGAACAGAAATATGAAAAATATCAGAATTTTTTATCTGAAAATTTTCAGACTTTGGAGGTGAAATTTTTCTATATATATTTGAATAGGCATGTTTTCGTAATGGTATATATTGTTTGCCACGCTTCCAACAGTTTTTAGACACATCTAAAGGTAGTAATAATGGACCTGTTCAAAGTTTAGGACAAGAATGATAAAAAGTAAAGGGTGTCAAATTATTTTGGGTTACTATGGTAGAAACCAATACCAATAACAGCTATCTCATCAGGTTCTATACTGTTTGCCATTCTGGGCCCAGTTGTTCAAAGCATCGTTAGTTATCTGTTAGCTTAACAAGCTTGTTAATGACAAACTTGTTAACTACTGTAGCTGAGGTATTTTCAAATACATTGAAATTTTTGCTGCAAAAATGTGAGTAGAAGCTACTCACATTTTTGCAGCAAAAATTTCAATGTATTTGCCATATTTCAAGATAAAAATTTTAACATCACATTAGCTGACAAGTACCTCAAGTTTTGAGCCCTTGGGTCCTGTTTTTTGTTTTAGACTGAAATCCCTTTTTACATCAATGGACAAGTCCAAATTCAAGAATGGAAGAATCAACTTCAGAAATTCAGGGATGAGAGGGTTAAAAGATGACCAGCATCTTCTAATCCTTTTAAAGGGACTCAATACACTAAGTCTCTTATCCACATTTTTCTTCACAAGAGAAACAACTTTTATGACTTCCTGTTTGCTCTTCTACACACTATGTCCCACCTGAAACGGGGTTACATTCAAAGGAAAGAATCTGGGAGCAAATTCTCTCTGTTAAGAATAGACCCCTTTTAAGAAGGGAACAAAAATAGTTTTGAAAGAGTTGTCTTCCCTGAATGAGTATCCATTCCCTTTGATCATTGATTGGGCTGCTTCACTCTCAATTTCCTTACATCATTTACCTGTCCAAAGTCATTCTCCATTTTCTAGTATTATAACATCTCTCCTCGAGAATTCTTTCACTAATGATGCTGCAAGGTTAACCCTCAATGATCATTTGTAAAATTCCAAAACTAGAATTAGGATTAACATATGCACATCAAATGTACAATATGATAAAGTGTAATACTTGAGTATTCAGTGAAATGTTGTGTATAACCAACAAGCATCAATTTGCCATTTATTTATGGTAAAGTCAGCTCCAAATTCATGTGATATACACTTCTTCACAACAATTTTTACTTTCGTTCATCTTCAGCACAGCTCCAGATAAGGCACTTTTTTTGAATCTTAAGTATTGAAAGTTTCATGATTTCTCCATAAAAAACATATGTTGTGGGAAATCTTTAGAAGTGGCTTAGCAAGGCACTTCTGAATGAGTACCCACAACATATGTTTTTGTGGTGAAATATGAAAAAAAATTACCTTGATTCTCCTCTTCTCTGGAGCTATGTTGAGACTGGAAAAAGCTCCCGAGAAATATATAAATTCCCGTCTTCACGAAAATGTGCTGGGATCATAGGTCCAGTCAAGAGAGTATTTCATAGCTTCAGATAAAATGGGTTATCCACATAATAATTTTCTTATTTTTCAATAAAAACATCCATTGTGGGTACTCATTAGAAGTGCTTCTAGTGAGTACCCACATGTTTTAATTGAGAAATCATCACGAAAACATACCTATATAATTCTGACCCCCTTAAACCCCACTTTTATATAGTAAAACTGGGGTTTACTGGGGTATACATTATTTTCTTATTTCTGCTCTAAAACACAGATTGTGAAATTTTCTATATATTTGCATAGGCATGTTTTCGTAATGAATATCAATAATGTTTGGTTGAAAAAAGCACCTTTTCTGGAACTATGGTATTTTGAGGATAATTTTTGTTACTTTTACACCATAACCTATCTTGTGGGTACTTTAATGAGATTCCTTTGTGAGGCCATTTCAGTGAGTACCCACAAGATATGTTCTGGGGCAAACCTTATAGCTCTAGACAAGACGAGTATCAGAAAAAAAAAATTCTTGTTTCTTCACAAAAATTTTTGTTATGAGTACTCATTAGATGAGCTCCTGGCACTAGTTGGAGTGTTCCTTGCACTTCTAACGGGTACTAACAATATATGTTTTTGTGAAGAAATAAGAAAAAATATCAATACGTTTTCGTTGAAGAAAAAAAATGCTATAAATAATGGTCAAAAATTATAACCTCAATTATCAACTTATCTGGTTGGGATTACATTAACCCTTTAGCACTCTCTGGACAAATTCAGTAGACGAAAAGCTAACAATATATTTCTTATTTTTTCAGAAAATAGGGTCTGATATTTTATGCAAATTGTCTCCCTTGAGAAAATTCACATAAGATGTTAAACCTTATTTTCTGGGGAAGATAAGAATGTTATTTAAAAATGTCATCGGCTGAAGATTTTTTTACCTTGTTTGTAAAGTGTTAAAATTACATAACATTGTTTACAATGAGATCCCAGAAAAACAAGTTTGGCAGAGGATCTTGTTTTTTTTCTATCACCCAAATGATAAGTTATCTGGGTCAGTAATGGATATGTTAACGCTTAGCATTCTGGGTAAAAACATCAGCAGATGACATTTTCAAGTATTTTTCTTATTTTTAAGATTAAATTTCTTACTTTTTCAAGAAAATAAGATTCGACATTTCATGCAAATTGTCTAAATTGTCTCAATTTGCATGAAGTGTCAAATCCAATTTTCTGACATTTAATGCAAACTGTCTCCATAGGAGACAATTTGCATGAAATGTAAGATCCTATTTTCTGGGAAAAATAAGAAAAATATCAATTTGTTGTATGCTGAATTTGCCCAAAGCACTGTAAGTGTTAGAAGTTCATTCCTGTTATGGTTGAGTGATCAATGCCAGGGAACATGTTGAGGTGACTGAACAGCTGAAACTCGAAAGTACCTGACATTATTAGACTGAGCCCTGGCTCCCGGCTCCTGCTGTGTCACAGATTGACCTCTGTCTCCCTCTGGCTGGGAGCCATCACCTTTCAATACTGCTATACATTTCCAATTACCGAGGTAGTTAGCTGGAAACAAACAGAAAAATAAACAACGTTATTGCATAACAAGAGGCCCACGGGCACGGTTCGCTCACCTGAGTGACATAGCCACTGCAGACATGCAGATGTCATTTGAATAAACTATCAACCACATTTCAACAGAAGGATCAATGTGAAATTTGGTGGAAATTGGCTAAGTGGTTTCTGAAGAATCATGATTTTATACATGTAAACAGCACAGTGGCAGGGAAATATTATAAATATAAACCAGATGATGGCCATCTTAGATTTCCAATCAGAACAATTTTAACTACTGTTGACCTACAAGTCACTTTGATACTTTCAATATAAATGTATATGGCCCATACAAATGGGGAAGCAAATTTGACCTTGGAGGTAAAAAGGTCAAATGTCAACATAGAACCATCATTCTAGCAATTTTGGTAGATCTCCTGTCCCCCATAATTTGTGCAAAGATTAGGACCCAGGGCTTATTTGGTTATGGAGAAGAAGATTTTTAAAGGTTTTTACCATATATGGGTATGGCAGCCATTTTGATCAATGGACCATACCCATTTTAGCAATCTTTCATTCTCCTGCCCACGGAGGCTCTGCATGAAATTTGAGCAACACTGGCCTGGAGGCTTCAGAGGAAAAGCCATTTGAAATTTATCAACATTTTTTCCATATAAATATATGGGGCCCATACAAATGCATACAGAAGCAAACTTGACCTCGCCGTAAAAAGGTTAAATGTCAATGTATGACAATTATTTTAGCAACTTTGGTAGACCGCCTGTTCCAGATGATATATGCAAAGATTCAGCCTTAAGCCATCCTCGGTTTTGGAGAAAAAGATTTTTAAAAGTTTTTTCCCATACAAAAGCATAAGGAAGCAAACTTGACCTTGCCGTAAAAAAGTCAAATGTCAATGTATGATCATTATTTTATCAACTTTGGTAGATCCCCTGTCCCCGATGACTTATGCAAACATTCAGCCCCAAAGCATCCTCGGTTCTAGAGAAGAAGATTTTTAAAGGTTTTTACCATATATGGGCATGGCGGCCATCTTGGTCAACGAACCGTGACCATTTTAGCAATCTTTTGTTCCCCCTACCTAAGGAGGCTCCATATGAAATTTGAGCAAAATTGGCCCAGAGGCTCCAGAGGAGAAGTTGTTTGAAATTCTGAACATTTTTCCCATACAAATGCATAAGGTTGCAAAATTGACCTCACCGAAAAAAGGTCAAATGTCAATGTACAACCATTATTTTAGCAATTTTGGTAGCCCTCCTGTTCCCGAAGATATATATAAAGAATCAGCCATAAGACATGCTCGGTTTTGGAGAAGAAGAATTTTAAAGGTTTTTCCCATAGGGAAGCAAACTTGACCTTGCCGTAAAAAGGTCAAACGTCAATGTACCATTCTTTTAGCTATTTTGGTACACCTCCCGTCCCCGATGATTCCTGCAAAGGTTCAGCCCCAAGGCATTCTCGGTTCTGGAGGAGAAGATTTTTAAAGGTTTTTACCATATATGGGCGTGGCGGCCATCTTGGTCAACGGACCGTGACCATTTTAGCAATTTTTTGTTCCCCCCACCCTAAGGAGGTTCCATATGAAATTTGAGCAAAATTGGCTCAGCGGCTTCAGAGGAGAAGTCATTTGAAAATGTTAACGGACGGACACACGGACGGACGACGGACGAAAAGTGATCACAATAGCTCAGGTGAGCTAAAAAGTAGTGCCACACGTTATTAACAGCCGTGCATTATCCGGCGAAAAGCCGTGTATTAACAACGCAATTCATGCAACTTTCAATATGCCTGTACCGGGGCCACAGAATTGCTGCCATCACCAGATGTATAGTGCCCGGCCCTAGAACAAGCATAGTCAGTGGAAATTACGTTCACGAGACATCGGTGAAAAGGCAAAACAAAATAGTGCAAGAAACAACACGAAATGTAGCAAACGTTTTCAGTTTTTATGCAATAATAGGTTTTCAATCCATTAACATTCGCCAGATCCCTTGGGAGGTGTTGAAAACCGTGGCCTTCGGTTTTCAACACCTCCCGCAGGACCTGGCGAATGTTAATGCATGGAAAACCATGTTTGATCCCTATAGTGAAACAATAGGTCAAAGCACTAGATAAGGCATGTTTTTCAACTAAAGAGTATTTATTTTTTCTCGTATTTCTGCAAAAAATGTTATGGTACTCATCAGAAGTGCTCTCCAATGCACTGCTAATGAGTACCCACAATATGTTTTTTTTTTGAGAATTAACCCTTAAACTGTCAATAACAACAATTGTTGTCTGCTTTGTCATCCGCTTGTGATTTTAAAAGTCGTTTTTGCAAACAGTATGGACCCAGATTTCAGAATTTGTGAGTGTCCTTTTGAGGTCAAGGGCTGAAAATTTACTATGAATAGTTGATTTGGCTGTACCTTTACCTCTAAACATTTTTTTCCTCTCAAAATTTTGTGGTAAGGTTTTGTCCATTAAAACCTCTTCAGTCTATCCCAAAATTTTGGGCTCTGTGGGAGTCTTTACTTTGATACCGAATCAACAATTATGCTGACAGGGCTGTAATGGAATATTATGCTTACCATTTCTTTCTTACTTGATTCAGATAAAAACAATATAGCAATTAAAAGGTATTGAACCTGAGCTTTAGAATGATATATACGAGGGATGTTCGAAATGAATTGCTTATTTCTTCTGGAGACTTCAAATTTCAAGTTAGCCCAAAAGTACTCATTTCATGCCCTCGAAGTACTCCCCATGGTTAGAAATGCAAAGTTTCAGCCGATGTATCCACTTCTTGAAGGCGTCACGGTACGCTGATTTGGGCACAGTAATAAGGTACTGATGAATGGCAGATCCAAGTGCCTGTCGGGACTGGTATTTCCGCCCAGCAAGGAATGCTTTCAATTTCGGAAACAAAAAGAAATCACATGGAGCAAGGTCTGGGGAATACGGGAGGTGAGGCAAAACAGTTACTTTTTCTTTCTTCAAAATCGCCGTAACTATTGCGAGGTATGAGCTGGGGCATTGTCATGTAGAAGACGGACATGTTTAAAACCAGTGGCAGGGCGTCGTTTCTGATAATATTTTTTCAGTTTCTTCAGTACTACGTCTTTGTAGTACTTTCCGGTGATGCTTTTGCCCCTTTTCACTGGCACTTTTATTGCGACTCCTTCACCAGAGAAGAAGATTGCATACAAAACCTTCTTTGTACTCAAAGAACGTTTGGCAATTATTGGACGTTTGCTGTGTTTAGTGGCCCAGATCTTATTGCTAACCTTTCTGACGGGGTCAAAATAATGGACCCAGGTTTCATCACCTGTGACGACATTGGCAAACTGCTTTTTGTTATATTTTGGAAACATTTGAAGCAGCTTTTTGGCCACTTTACCCGTTGCCTCTTTTGCTCGTCAGTCAACAGATGTGGCACCCATCTAGCAGAAATCTTTCTGACTTTCAAATGCTTCTTCAAAATAAGGTGTACCGTTGATAGTGATATGCCTACCTTTCGTGCAATATCACGAACTGTAAATCTGGCATCTCCTCCAATGATTTCCTTTATTTTGGAAACGATTTCTTTAAGAGATGCAGATTTTGGCCTACCTGATTTCGGTGCATTTTTGATGGACTCTACACCAGACTCAAATTTCTTTTTCCAACGCCGAACTGTGTCATGAGACACACAAGAAGGTCCAAAAGCAGTAGAAATTTCAGTCATCAGCTTCTCCAAAGAACAACCAAGTTTTGAGCGAGCTTTGATGTAAGCCCGTATTTCATCTTTTTTGTCGACGCTTCTACCAACCATTTTTACTGCAGTGGTCAATGACTGCATGTATTCAAATGGCAAATTTTATGTCTTACACTTAGTCTAACATGTACATTTATACACCATTGTGTAGATATTGAATAGCCCTATACAGGTATGTATTGGTTTTTATCGTGTCCCACGTGGATATCGAGCTAGAGGACAATAAGCAATTCATTTCGAACATCCCTCGTATATAACATGATTATGCTACAGCTTGGGAAGTGGCTAAAAAAATGGATATAGACATGAATTGGGTTATTTGAGCGAAATGTGTCCTTAAATTATTCCAAAACACCAGCTAAGCATAGGAATGGTCTACATTTAACTGTAGAAAATTATCATACTATAATTCCTTCCATCCACTGTTGAATTAAAATAAAAGCACCGCAAACATACTACTCCACCACAGCAATTATTTGTTTATGTATTAAAGTTATCGTTGCGAAAATGTCTCAAAAGAAAATGATGGAGGGACAGATAACAATCCTAAACCAGATCTTGATAATATCAATGGACAGATAACAATCCTAAACCAGATCTTGATAATATCAATGCATATAGCAAGTTTGGTTAAAAGGCCTTGTTGCTTACTAAAGTTATCGTCCGGAAACAAAAATATGCCCATGTCTCGGGCAGATAACTCTGTAAAAATTTGATGAAATTTGCCCATTAGCAATGCCAAACTAGATCTCCTTAATAATGCATATTGCAAGTTTGGTTAAAATCCCTTGTTATTTACTCATCGTCCGGAAACGAAAACATGGGCGTGTCCCGGACAGATAACGTCATAAAAATTTAATGAAATTTGCCCATTGGAAATCCCAAATCAGATCTCCTTTATGTCAATGTATATAGCAAGTTTGGTTAAAATCCCTTGTTATTTACTCAAGTTACCGTCTGGAAACGAAAATATGGGCGTGTCTAGGGCAGATAACTCCGTAAAAATTGGACGGAATTTGACCATTAGCAATCCCAAACCAGATATCCACAATATCAATGCACATACCACGTTTGGTGAAAATCCATTGATGTTTACTCAAGTTACCATCCGGAAACAGAAAACGGACAGATGGACGGATGACGGACGGACGGACGGACACACAGACGTCCAACGTGAAACCATAATACCCCGCCACTTTTGTGTGGCAGGGTGTAAAAACAAATGAAACAAAATAAAAAAAAACAAACAAAAAAACAAAAAACTAGAGCAAGTTGATGGCGTGCCATCACATATCCCCGCGCCATCCCATATCACCGCGCACATTAAAATTACAAATGTGTTCCTCCAGTACTCATCCATAGATCCATAGGGCTAATACCTGTGACAGTTTCAAGGTTCTAGCTCAAAAAGCCTAGGAGGAGTTGTGACAATCAAAAAAAAAAAAAAAAAAAAAAAATGGACCCAAAATCCTACTTTTTGACCTCTGATGATCCCCAGACATGCCCCCCACTGGGCAAAATTTTTGCACCACTGTATTCTACTCTTCATTACCTTTGGTTTGATATGCAACATTCATTCATGACTATAGTTGTACAAAATGGATTTTGGACCCTTTGGGGCCATACCCCCCTGGCCCTGTCCCCAGGGGTTACATCAACATTCCGAATGTGTTCCTCCAGTCTTCATTCATAGTGCTTTCGCCTGTGAAAGTTTCCAGATTATAGCTTAAATGGTCTAGGAGCAATGGTGTAACATTATAGATGGATGTACGGATGGGCGGATGGGGGTATCACAATATCCCCACTTTTTTCGAAAAGCATGGGGATAACAAAAAACAAAAACAAAAAACACACACACACAGACAAAAACTTGAACAACTTAAGAGGTTTTCATAAAGTCTGAAAAGCTTTTGATATCTTTTCTGAAAAAAGAGGAACTTCCAAGAATTGTTTAAACCAAGTGAACTAACTTACCTTTCCATAGTCTCACACAACTATCATCACCTGAAGATGCCAGCACAGTTCCTGTAACATTCCAGCATACTCTCCACACCTGGGGAGATATTGACAAGTTAGACCAGTTTTTCTTATACTCCTCAACATATGTTTGGAAAGTTTGGTAAAGTTTAAGCATCAATGCTCTACATAAAAAAGGTGGTTTTGTACGTGTAGAGGTTTTACGGCCAAGTCAATCCAATGGGGTCATGTCAAGCGTAGTCAGTCTACCTAACCACACTTTTACTGGGCAAGATAAAAAAGATGTTATCATGTAAATTTATTTTCTTATTTCTCTACAAAAACATACAATGTCGGTACTCATTAGAAGAGCCTCTAAAATGCACTTCTAATGAGTACCCACAATGTAGGCTTTTGGTGATAAATACGAAAAAGCAGAGGCACTTCTAATGAATACTTATAATGTATGTTTTCAAGGTGAAATATAAATATTTTTGGTTAAAAAACAAAAATGATTCTCTTGAGCATGTTTACCTGTATGACAGATGTTAAAAGAACAGGTATAATGACAATGGCATTCTCAAGACTCGTAGAACTATCACCAAATGGCATGGCTAGCATGCTGTGTTTATCAGAGCTTGCTACAAACTTGGTGTTATTGTTTGGCAAGAAGGTAGGTTGTTGTGACCTGCCTTTATGGCAGATAACATGGAGTGGTGCAGAAAGTGTACCGATAAAACTTCTGGGTCTGCGAATGTCAACACATTTATCTGACACCAGTAACTTAACAGGTGGTACAATTCAGCAAAAGTAAGTCAGAGACCAAGTTTTGTGGCTGCTGAAATGCATGCACCTATAGAAGCAGAGACATGACCCCAAAAAACCTGATTAGGTGATGATTTTTGCAAAAAATAGGTCATACTGACTTAGCTTTGTGGGAGGTGAACAGGGATGGTGGAATGCATGTACTGATGAGGTTTACAGGGTTTGTACCTGGAGGAAGCCAGATATGAATCTGATTCTAAAAATGTGACAGGTGTTGATTTTCCCAAAAGTAGTGGGATCTAGTTTTATTGGAGATGACTTTTGATTGATTGAGTTAAGGATATATGGCCCATTAAACCCATTAGGGTCATATCGAGTAAGGTCAGTTTACCTAACCACACTTTTCCTGGGCAGGTTTAGTCCTCTAAGTGGTTTACCAGTATTTGTGCACTTTCTTTCACCAGAGACTGACAACTACCCTTCCTGAATCAGTGGAGGGGAGAGACTGACCATAGAAAACATTTCATGATCAATCCCCATGAAAGAATGTTGCCTGACCCGACGGGAATCAAACCCACGACCTCATCACCAGTCGGATGCGCATCCAACTGAACCACAGAGGCCGGCATGATGGAGGTGACTTACAGAGGGTAAGTAGACCTAGACATATCACTTCAACAAACTCACAGCTTTCACATGACAAAATGGACAAGGTGCAAAGGGCAGATAACCTCAAAATGAAAATAATTAAAATCACATACTGCTACTCATCATTACTATCATTTTGATTTATGGAATTCTAATAATAACTGTAGAACTTTGCATCACAAACTCAGACAGACCGAGATATAAAAGCTTTATATTCATCATGCTGATTATTTCAATGAAATTTCATTAAACAAAAACTTTAGTTTGCTTCACAATCTCCAAAAGATAGATTGACCACCAACAGACCAACTGAACTGATGACTCCTATAGATCCCCTCTCAAATCCCTTTTTTCCAGAACATCATCATTATATGACTAAAATACTGTCATTTGTATCCAAAAAGGTCAAAGTATAAATTTTACTGATATTATTTATATTATTTTCCGAAGAATATTATACCTGAGATCCATGATCACTGAAGTCTCCGACTTGACGTAATTCAAACATGGTTAAACCAGAAGACCCACTTAGAGTAGCATCTCTCCTAGAATGATAGACATGATAGATGCAAAAATAAATTTCAAGATGCAATAATATAGGGTCATTGCACTGATACTGGTGAATATTGTCCCGAGTTGGGATATCGAAGGATGCGAGCTTGCGAGCTTCCGTAGATATCCCATCAAGAGACAATATTTACCAATATCAGTGTAATAACCCTTTTATTATATAGCTATAAATATCTATTTTGTTTCCCGGTGTTTCTAACCTTTAAAACGCTGTTTTGATAACAGAAATGGTAATTCTACCAATGTGCGTGATAAGGTTTGGTGTGATGTCACAGCATCAAAAGCAACGTAATGTAACGGTAATATGAGAAGGCATCCAAGTAAGTGTGCAATATCGAGTAAGTGTGCCGATATCGTGTGATATAGGCATGCTAGCTCCTCGGCTTTTATCGCACATTTTAATCATTTAATATTTAAGCTATATAATAAAAAGAATTATTGAATAGTACTAATAACTACCTTATTTACCCTAAATACTGGGACACCTTAACTCCTTACTATACTTGTCCTAAAATTTGAAATAAGTACATTGTATTTCACTACCTGTTAATGTGTCTAAAATAGTGCTGGATGAGAGGCAAACAGTGTAGACCCTGATCAGATGCCGTGTTCTGTGGCATCTGATCTGAGTGTACACTGTTTGCTCAGGCCTGTCTGTCCATATCTAAGGGTTATTATGTATAAAACAGCCATCATCCCGCACCTGCAGAAAGCATAACATGCTCTTGCCCTACCTGCCAAATTAGAAGGATGCCACAATGCAAAAAGCTATCAAGCACCTTCACACCACCCAACCACCATGCATGCCATACACCAGCAAACCTGTAAAGTTATTTAGACCCTCACGGTTCATATATGGCCTAAGGCCTCTCACTTTTATTGACCTTCAAAAGAAACATGAGAAGAGGGCTCTTACTGCATATGCTGACAATGAAGGCCCTCGTCTGACTCTGTGGATGTGCAGCCAGGTCCCGAGGTTATAAAACTGTTTTCATGCTCAACTCAGCTGAGCATGAAATTTGTCCAACTAATAAATCTCAAATTATTTCATGCTAAACATAGCTGAGCATGAAAATTTCTCTGTTAACAAATATGAAAATGCCAACTATTGTTGGCATTTTCATATTTGTTTGTTTGTGTTGAGGTTTTATGGCCCAGTCAACCCAATTGGGCCATGTCGAGCGCAATCAGTTTACCTAACCACACGTTTACTGGGCAGGCTTAGTCCTCTAAGCGGTTAACCAGTATTGTGCACATTCTTTCGCCAGAAACTGACAACTGCCCTTCTTCAATCAGCGGAAGGGAGAAAATGACCGTAGAAAATATTTCCTGATCAATCTCCACGAAAGAATGTTGCCAACCTTGGCGGGGGTTGAAACCGTGACCTCCTGGTCTCCAGTTGGACGGCGCATCCAACTGAGCCACCGAGGCCGGCCTCATTTTCATATTTAGTAATAGAGAAAATTTCATGCTCATCTGAGTTGAGCATGAAAAAAGTTTTTATAACCTCTGGGCTTGACCTGAATCTTCGCTTAGCACATATCATATGGAATATTATCTCAAGTGGATCTAGTAATTGGACAGTTTGTTTGTGCTGAGGTTTACGGCCCAGTCAACCAAACAGGGTCATGTTGAGCGTGGTCAGTTTACCTAACCACACGTTTACTGGGCAGGCTTAGTCCTCTAGGTGGTTAGCCAGTATTGTGCACATTCTTTCGCCAGAAACTGACAATTGCCCTTCCTGAATCAGCAGAAGAGAGAGAATGACTGTAGAAAATATTTCATGATCAATCTCCAGGAAAGAATATTGCCAACCCTATGGGGGTCGAATCCCCAACTGCCTTATCACCTGTCAGACATGCATCCAAATGAGCCAATGTGGCTGGTACTGACTAGACAGAAAAGTTGGGACTGACAATCATGAAATTGTAGCTCTATATAAGAAACTTCTAAACCAAACTGTATTCATAACTTCAGATAACAGGGATATCCAAGAAAAAAAATCTTGGCCCGGTTGTTCAAAGCTAACGACATCGTTAGTTAACGATTTGTTAAAATTTACATCGAGTTATACGCAAATATGCTGAAATTTTTTGCTGAAAAAATGTGAGTAGCTTTTGCAGTGCAAAAGCTACTCACATTTTTTCAGCAAAAATATCAGAATACTGTATATTGAATCCGCTAAAACAGTTAACGAAATGACCCTTAACGAGCTCGTTAAGCTAACGACGCTTTGAACAACCGGGCCCTTATTTTTTTCACAAAAAACCATGTTGTAGATACTCATTAGAAGTTTCAGCAAGGTGCTTCTAATGAAGACCACAACATATATTTTCAGCAAATAAAAACAAAATTAAAGCTTTTTTTTTTTTTTCTCCACTAAAACACACAAGGGTATTTGTTAAAATATCTTTACCAAGGACATTCCAGTTAGTACCAATACATTTTGTGGAGAAGTTTGTGGGGTGTGCGAGTGTGTGTATTGGGGGTGGGAAAACTTTGTCAAAAGAAAAATTGCCTCCTTAAAAAGGGGTTTACTCTAAAAGGAAAGAATTTGCTCCTCTTAGAAAGGACCTGGTGTGCAGAAAAGTAAACAGGAAGTCAGAAAAGCTGCCTGCCTTGTCAAACTGAAGGAAAATTTACTAATTGTATCCAGTCCCCTTAAAGAAAATATTTATCTTGAATTCCTCTTTATCTAGGGTTACTGTATTTACCCTAAGTATTCAGACATCTCAACTCCTTACCATACTTGTTCTAAAATTTGAACAAATACAATTTACTACCCAATGTTGTGTCTAAAAATTGCTGGATGAGTGGCAAACAGTGTAGATCCTGATGAGATGCAGTGTTCTGCAGCATCTCATCTGGGTCTACACTGTTTGCTCCGGCCTGTCTGTCCAAATACATGCCATAAATATGGTATGTCAAATTCTTAATTTCTTACCTCAGCGGATCAATAGATATGATCTTTAATGTTTTTGTGGCTATTCCTAGTAAATGAAATGATCTCCCAAGGTTTGGAGCAAAGGCGACATCATGAACAGCATCTGTTACCATAGCGATAGTTTCTACTTTATTCCATTTCCTAAAAACAAAAGAACAAGATATTAAACTCAGTATTTCTGTATTACAACATCTCTGTTTGTGTTGATGTTTTACGGCCCAGTCAACCCAATAGGGTCATGTCGAGCGCGGTCAGTTTACCTAACGGTAACCACACGTTTACGGGGCAGGTTTAGTCCTCCAAGCGGTTAACCAGTATTGTGCACATTCTTTTGCCAGAAACTGACAACTGCCCTTCTTGAATCAGCGGAAGGGAGAGAATGACCGCACAACATCTCTGTAACAGCAACAAGTCACATTAAACAAACCTCAAGGCTGCGAACTGCAGAAGAAGACCATGTAGCTGTTTGCAGGATTTTATTCACAGAACTCAAACTCGAGTTTAAAGTACGTTTACTAAAGTTCATAGTAAATAAAGTGAAAGACAGGCTTAGGTGACATAAAAATGAAGTTCAAATTCTACAGTGCTACAAACAATGGTATAAAGTTTACAGGATGTGAAACTCCTTGGAAAAAAAAACAGCAAAAGAAGGGACTTTAACCAAATGTTTAATAGGTACAGGCTGCCAAAGAAAGCTTGGCCTGGTTGTTCAAAACTAACGATGTCGTTATTTAACATATCGTCAAAACTTTGATCATTAAATATAGCATATACATTAATATTTTTGCTGAAAAATTTGAGTACCTGTGAATTAGATATTGTATTTACTAGAACAGTTAACATTTTGACTACTAACGAGCTCGTTAAGCTAATGATGCTTTGAACAACTGGGCCCTGGTTTGTACTATACGGTTCTGTTTTAAAAGTTTGAAAAAATGTTTTTTTCTTTTTTTTTTTTTTGTTTTCACATTTGCATTCATCAGAAGCAAAATATACAAAACACAACAAGAAAATCATAAATGAAAATGGGAAACATGCTTTTCAATTCTTAATTACTTTTCATTCCCTCTAATTTTACAATTATGGAGAAATAAATAAGAATTGCATAATCTTCATTTTGTTCCTTGAATGAAAACACAAAATAAAGGTTTCAAACCTATATAGATGAACCTGGCTGAGATTTTAGTGAGTCAGGATCTTACTTAATTTTACCAAATTTCTCTTAACTCTAATCCTGCTGAACCTAAATATACCCTGCCTCTGCAAACAGTGTAGATCCAGATCAGTTCGCTTCTGAAGAAGCCAACTGATTTGGATCTGCACTTTTTGAATTTATATGAAGTAATCTGATCTATATCTGGATCAAGTAACCTGATTGGTTTAAAATTCGAAGTAGGCGTAGCATCTTAATTTATTCAGCATGACAAGGGTTAAAATTCATCTGACAGATTTCACACCTTGGTGTTTATATTATTCTAGGATAATAAAAATAAAAAGGTCAAAATGATTTCTATGGATATTCTATCATAAAGCAATAAAACCAGAGGGAAAACAGCTCTTACTATTCACATATGAGCCATACCACTTAACAAGGAATCTTAAACTGAAGTCCATGATCAGCATGTGCATCACTAAAGCCACAATTCTGATTAGGCTGACCACATGCATAGTCTGATTTTGACTACGGTAAATGTCCTAAAATTTCGAACACTTTATTTCATACCTTTTTGGTCTAATTTCAGCTTTTAGTACAGTTGTTTCTTAAAATACTTAGTGGAATGGCAAACAGTGTAGACCCTGGTCAGACTGCTCCTACAGGAGCAGTCTGATCTGGGTCTGCACTGTTTGCATATGCAATTTTGTCAGACATTAAGATGTACGAAATTTTAGGACATTTACCATACTAGTCTTCTCAAAGGCCTAGTGAATTTCTTTTTCTCAAGGTATGTTGTCCAACAGTCCGCATAAGTGTTACCCCAAGAGTTGTTAAGGTGTCTTTGATGATAGTAGCATTAAAAGTTTCTCTAGTTCTCCATAAGAATGTGATATGGGCAGTCAATAAAAGCACTTATGTCCTCACTAAGGTGCTTCTAATCATCCTAGAAATATTGCCAAATACACCTCCTTTACAACTCCTATCATGCCTAAAATTATCTTTTATTTTATTGTTAGCGAAGAAATCAGTGTATAGCTGGTGAAAATAAAAGTGGTATCTATCACTTGTGAAATGATATCATATCATTTCACTACTGACTGATATGATTTATATTTTCACTCCTCACTTTGGCCAACTTCGGTTTTCTTCATTGTTTCAGATGTGGATCTTACCTCCACTTCAGATTTTTGAACACCTTTAACTTCATTGTTTCTTAACTAAAGTAACAAGTGTTGGTATGCATTTTCTTAATTAGAATGTAAGGAACATTTTAGTATCAAAATTATTTCGATTTGCCGAATTTTTTTTTTTTTTTTTTTGTCTCTCCAGCGTTTCACGTTAAGCACTGAGTGTCGATGCCATGACGTTCATCTTTTGTTTGGTGACGTTATTTATGACGTCAGAAACGCACATTGGTGTGTAAACAATAAAATAAAAAGAAAATTTACTCTTTTTCAGTGAATACCATAAAAAATTTTCATTTCGTGCAACGAAAACACTCAAATTTTCACTCGTGCTTCGACTCGTGAAAATACTCATGTTGTCATTACCCTCGATGACAATATTTACGGTATTCACAGCAAAAGAGTAAATATCCTCTATATATACACTCACCTTGTAGAATCATTGTATTCATATATTTGCACTTTCCCACCGCCAGAAGGGTTTGTATCATCACTGCCCACTGCTAACATTGGTGGATGAACTCTGAAAACACAGGCATAAAACAGGAGCTACTGTAATGGTAAAACCAAGCTATGGCAATGAAGAAATCTCCACGTGCATTAGCAAAATACCCAGACCCTTATTAACCCTTAAAACGCCAAGAAAACCTGCATCTGAAAATGTCGTCTGCTTATGTCGTCTGCTGAATATTCTTGCAAACTTTTCAAACCTATTTTTGCATACAGGCAAACAGTGTGGACCCAGATCAGACTGCTCCTTTAGGAGCAGTCTGATTTGGGTCCACACTATTTGCAGAAATGACTTTTAAAATCACAAGCAGATGACAAAGCAGACGACAACTGTTGTGATTGGCAGTTTAAGGGTTAATGATGAAGATGGAGAGATTCTACCATATGTGCACGCATGCTGATAATGGTATTTTTTCTGCATGTTTGGCCAACAAATGTATGATTGTAAAATATTGTTCTGTTTAATATCTCCCATTTTCTGATCTGTAGTGTGTTCTTTGTTTCCAAAGGCAATCTTTTTCACGTTTATTTTACTACACTGCAGCTGGTGTTAGTGCCTTGTGGTGGCGGTAGAATGTGTCTCCCCATACATCATCATAGTGCAGATTATATTTCATTTCCTTTGGGATCAATGGGCCCACTGAGATATATTTGAAAATGGAGTTCTGCTCATGTATAAGCTAGAGGGCATAAGCAGTGTTAAAAACTTCATAACTGCTTATGAAGAGTCTCAATAAAACCGAGACTCCCGTTTTCTAATCTGTAGTGTGTTCTTTGTTTCCAAAGGCAATCTTTTTGATGTTTATTTTACTACACTGCAGCTGGTGTTAGTGCCATGTGGCGGCCGTAGAATGTCTCCCCGTATAGAGATTATTATGCCCCCAACTTCGAAGAAGTTGGAGGGGCATATTGCTTCTGGGACATTTGTGCGTGCGTGCGTGCATCCGTCCATCCGTTACACTTTTTGGTGCATAGCATAACTTCTGAACAATGCATGCTAGGGTTTTGTAATTTCATATATGGATTCTTCATGAAAAAATAGCTGACCCGTATTTTTTGTCCCATCAAAATTATGCCCCTTTCCTGAGTTATGGCCCTTTGAAAAAATATAGATGAAATCTTGTCAGCAAAATATTTCTAAAGCTATTGAAGCTAGAGTCTTGAAACCTGGTGAATTGATTGGTATTGACGAGTAGATGACCTGATTAACTTTTGAATAAATTCTGAAAATTACTTCATGAGTTATGGCCCTTTATAACTTTGGGCATTTTTACAATTGCACACTTTTTGATGCATAGCATAAGTTTTGAACTGTGCATGCTAGGGTTTTGAAATTTCATATATGGATTCCTCATTAAAAAATAGCTGACATGTATTTTTTTTTCTTATCAGGATTATGCCCCTTTCTTGAGTTATGGCCCTTTGAAAAAATATGGATGAATTCTTGTCAGCAAAATATCTCAAAAGCTATTGAAGCTAGAGCCTTGAAACCTGGTGAATAGATTGGTATTGATGAGTAGATGACCTGATTAACTTTTGAATAAATTCTGAAAATTACTTCATGAGTTATGGCCCTTTATAACTTTGGGCATTTTTACAATTGCACACTTTTTGATGTATAGCATAAGTTTTGAACTGTGCATGCTAGGGTTTTGAAATTTCATATATGGATTCCTCATGAAAAAATAGCTGACACGTATTTTTTTTCCCATCAGGATTATGCCCCTTTCCTGAGTTATGGCCCTTTGAAAAAATTTTTTGGATAAATTCTTGTCAGCAAAATATCTCAAAAGCTATTGAAGCTAGAGCCTTGAAACCTGGTGAGTAGATTGGTATTGATGAGTAGATGACCTGATTAACTTTTGAATAAATTCTGAAAATGAAGTTTTTTAAAAGTAAAACATATTTTAACGAGTAATACTTAACCTATAGATAATGTGCTATTCTATTCTGTTTTCACACCTTCCACAGAAAAAACGACCTTTCAGTCGTTAATTAAAGTCTTAAACCAGAAGGTCCCTTAGGCAGTTACCTGTGTGACGTAACTCTTCCCGCTCAATTGACCACGTGTCAGTTTCTTTTATGTGTAAAACAATAGACACAATTAGGAGAGATAAGCGAGGGTGGGCGGAGGGAGATAATTGATTATCTATAGGTTAAGTATTACTCGTTAAAATATGTTTTACTTTTAAAAAACTTCATTTTAACTTCATAATACATTAACCTATAGATAATGTGCTAGAATTTGCAGAATAGGAGGGAGGTGCTCTCCTAATTCTAACACCAATAATATCTCACCACTTCTGGTTAAGACTCAGGAAACTCAAAGGAATCAGATACATTCTAATTCTATATTTAATAGAAAGAATGATCTAGATTCACAAAATAGCATACCTTTAAGGTGTTATGATCTAACAACCTTATATATATTAGTAGACTCTAGAGGAAGCCAGTTCTTAAGTCTCAGAGACCTAACATTGGCCCCCCCCTCCTCTTTTTTTTTTTTTTTTTTTTTGGGAAACAACAATTGGCTTCAAAAAGAAAAAAAGGGAGTCATTGAGACATAACATAAATATTCCATCGCAAAGTAAGCTAGGAATATAGAAATATTTTGAAAACAAAATTTGTAAAACAAAAAGCCAAGACCATACACTGTAAGTAGTCTATGTAGGATCTTGAATAAATAAGGAAAAGTCTACTCGGTGGAGTTTCCTATAGATAACTGACATATGTAGATATTTTGGATAAAATTCTAGATATGTGAAGCTATGTAATTGTAATAGTCTAAGCTATTAGAATTATAAACTAATTAAATTCTGTTAATTGGAGCGACAGGACAGTTTCCGATGAACAGACACAGACTTAAAATAACCATAATGTGTAATTATTTCCCTTGATCAAATTAAAGAAGGGGAGATAATAAAAGTAGATGGAGTTAACTTAACTATAACTAAGTTATCCATCAGAAGAAAAAAGGTATAGACAAACATAATGGTTAAAACTATTGCTAGACTAATTGTATAACGAATTTTTAGTCAAGCAATAAAATAATACAGAGTTTGCATATAACTGCTGGGAAGAAAAAACAACCTAAACCATTGATAATTAGTTTTGTCATAGACATATAAAAGCGTTTGATGTCCTGACAAAAAAATAAAGAATAAACTGTCAACATCATAACTAAAGTGTTTGACAGAGAATAAGAGAGATAAGAATAAGGTTGATCGCAGCAAACTGTATGACGGTCATAGTTTGGCTAAATCTTACCGTATTGATAAGATTAAGCAATAATAAATAAGCTGGATAGAATCTTTCTATACCAGAAGATTGCCATGAAAAGTACTCCTGAGTAAATAATCATGGAAATCAAGAAATGTTAAAAATCCACTTTGATACGAATCAAAATGTTCATAAAAAAAAGAAGGACTCAGAGAAAAAGTAATAGTGTGATAATCTCTGAAGAAAGATTATACAATAATACTGATTATTAATCTCAAAAAACACTTAATTTAAAAGTTAAGAGATAGTATTACTATTCTATACGCATATTTAAGAATAGTAAGAAATATATTAATACCAAATAAAAATTATACTACTGAACAAAATTCCCGCTATAAATCATAGGTTAAGCGTAACTATTATTTAAGCAAGGAATTATTAAACATATAACTCTCTATAAAATTACTGCCCGGAAATTTTATAGATAAACATTCAATCAATTTTTTTAGAATTGAATATTAATAGAATAAAATCTATGTCTGCATAATTGGTAATTCCTGAAATATCAAATTACGTACTCGCAAATGAGTTAAGGAAGAAAATACATATATATACTCTCGAGATCTATGTGTAAACCATAGAGAGTAATAATATTATTACCGCGATCCCTGACGGAAGGGTAAAAACACGTATATGAAAGAGATAATAATTAATTTAACGTCATATAGGTTTAAGATAAAATTTGTTTAATCTTTAACCAATATGCAGCAACAGTGACTCGATATTCTGTATTCGTACGTAGAAAAGGAGTACTTAGTCATTAGAATTTTGAATGATTGAAATAGAGATAATGGGATCTAAAAGGATGTATCTCCATGAACTGAATCGAAGGATAATATCCATTCTAAAAAACTAGGGCTTGTTTTAGGCTTAGTTTAACAAGCGTAGAATTGAATTATTTTCAAGTATTCATGAAGTCGTTATGCTCTGAATACTGAGAAAAATGTTAAAATATTGTTTAGGAAATAAAAAAGTGACTGTTCCACAATGTTAGCTAGATTTAAACCTGGAACGTAGCGAGAAGGTCAATCTAATTTAAAAGTAAGATGAGAAAGATAAATAATGAAGATAGATATATAAATATCGGAATAATATATTATCTCCAACAATTATCAAATAATCTGAATGTTTAAAAGCATAAATACTACTCGAAAGTTTATTTACCGAATGTATAATCGGAGAAAACTTTCAGTATGTTCAAAAACGTATCACAAAAGTAAGATCTGACCAGGAACGTAGGTGCAGCACTTACTAAGTTGTGAAGTTAATATAAACATATTTTATATTATAAATTGAAGCAGTGCATTTCAAAATCATCGACATCTTGAAATGACTTATTGTGTGGAAAAATAAATAAATATCCAGTTTCGGAAAAGATATTTATCTATATATATAGACCATTTTTGATGCGGACTGGAAATCAAGATATTAATCTTTGCATTATTCGCAAACTGAACTTGAACTCTTAGCGAGAATTACTATGATCCCTTTAACGAATGTAAACATAAAGGAGGGGTAAAGAGATAATTAAGAGTGTCTTAATTCTTTACCGGCTCGTAATTAAGGATGTTTTCCCTTTTGTCTAAGCATAGACTATAGATTGATTAATATAATTATAATAATATCTGCTATTATGAGGTAAACTCTCGTTAATTAACCTCTAAGCATATATCAAAAATATATATCAACATAATCTAGAGCTTCGGTAAGTTTAGAGGAAGGAAATGATTGACTTTGGCAGTTTCTGAATAGTTACAAAGTCAATAAAACAAAATATCAAAAGGAAAGTATTGTATATAAAATCTAATTTAGGCAATAATAATCTGTCACGTACTGAATAATTAATGCCTTTACTAAATATGTATCCATTGTCAATACCAAAGTGCAAGAAAATTTTGATTGACATGGACTCTAGTTATAAATAAAATATTAGAGGTATAGAGCGAGTCGAAGCAAAACTATTCCTCAATAAGATAAAGTAGACCTATAATATACGAGGATTAATTGGGTCTAGAATTATAATCATAATAAAATTATTATTCCAATATGAAGAATCTTCAGCGTAATAGATTCTTACTGAGGCAAAAATATCTGGTATATTGCTATCGTAGTCTTAAATGATCCAGAAGAAAAAATAAAACAGGCAAAGTAAAGAACGTATCGAATTATATCTATGCCTAAATATAAGATTTTTTTCTTATTTATTATTTTATAGCAGAGTTTAGACAGAGCACGACTGACCTAGACTCTAATATAATCAATCAAAAGATAGTATAAAATAGAATAATAGCTTATCGGATCAACTATTTTCCATGTAGAAAAGGCAAAAGGAAAATATGTACCTCAACTAGAATTTTAAATCGTAGTAATCTAGAGAGGTAGCGAATAAATAAATAAACTGTTAATTTATTTATCTGGTTGGTGTAAATTTCCGATACCTTAAGAATGAAAAATTAATAGAAAGTAGAAAAGATCGATTGCTACTTTCTTGTCAATTTACTCCTTAGATTACATGCTGATTACATATCGGAGCATGTAGAAGAAAAACAGGGGAGGAAAGAAGAAAATTTTTTATATTTCGTGTATATTTTTCTTCTTATAAATAACGATAGTTTTAAAGTTCACCTTTGCCCTAGAGCCGAATAAGGTGAATATGTAAGAAGTTAATCTCTTTGTAGCGAATAAAAGAGATATAATTATAGCTGGAAGTATCTTCTACACTTAGTGAATGAATTGCGAATTTGATCGTAACCGATAATTCTTAATTCATTTTCAATAATAAATATATATATAGAATTTAAGTCAAGTTCAAAAGTGACTGGACAGAATTCAACAATATAAATGGCTACTAGGTATTAGAACCCATCGCTGTCATTCAATAACCTATAATCCAAGACTATACATGTCTATAGTGGTTATAAATGAATATATGTTGAGCGAGTACTAATGACTACTACTCGCACACTAGTAGTCCGACACAAAGTCTACGAAACTACTGCCTGGTGGAATTTCGTTAGAATGACCTGGCACTACTCTACGAAGTGCCTCCCGATGAAATTTTCGTTAGAGCCGGAATTTAACCGCTTTCTAGCGAATTAAAGAGATAAAACATCATTTGAATGACCTGGCACTAGTCTACGAACTGCTGCCCGGTAAGAATTTTGTTATAGTCGGAAGTTTAACTCTTTCTAGCGGATAAAAGAGATAAAACATAAGTTAATTTAAAATATTAATGGAATTACACACCTATAATAAGTCAATGGAATATTAAAAATTCTAGTCTGATTTGGGAAAGACTGTACAGAATTTTTTTTGTATAAAAAGTTATTATGTATTTCACTTAATAACCTATATCCATTGACTTAAACGTGAATGGAGCTCTATGAACGATAATAGATTGTTCGGGAATTAGTAATCATTAATTTGACACTAGTTACCCGACACAATGACCGGACACTAATATTCGTAACTGTTGCCCGGTAAAGTTACAAGTAATTTGACAAATTGATCGGATAGTAGTATTCGTAACTCTAGTCCGATGAAAAAGGGAGATTATATATGAAAACTGAGCGGGCACAAGTATTCGAAACTTTTTCCCGAAAATAATTAATTATTAGGCAAAAATTGACCAGACACTTTCTGTAAAAGTTTGCCTGGTGAAAAATCAGAAATAATATAATAATATGACCGGGTATAAGTATCAGAAATATTACTGATACTTTGCCCAGTGAAAAAAATTTTTTTTTTTTTTTTTTTTTTAATAATTAGACATAATGACCGGAAGTTAGTATACGTGACTATTTTGTCCGGTGAAATATGTCAGAAACTAAGTCTTTCCAGAAAATAATTAAATTATTGACTGGAGACTAGTTGACTGGTGCCTGGTTGATCGGTGACTGGTGACTGGTGACTGGATGACTGGTGACTGGTGACTGGTGCCTGGTTGACTGGCACCTGGATGACTGGTATCTGGTGCCTGGTTGACTGGCACCTGATTGACTGGTGACTGGTGAAGCTGATTGACTGGTGACTGGTGACTGGATGACTGGTGACTGGTGGACTTAGACTTTATAGGATACTAAGTACCCAAAGATGCCACCTTGATGGGTCTTACCCCGGCAGTATAGCCATATGGGGTGGGGCTCCCATCAGTAAAGAATTGTCTTATAACCCATCAAGGGTTGACAAGTTCTTTACAATCAGCTTCTCCACCATGAGAATCTTTAGCCAACTGAAGATCTCTGCAAACAAAAGTCCAGGAAAAACATATCGTAATTGCTGAATAACCTGGAACGATAAGAACAAAAATATTCTGCATATATAAACACAACTATCGAACCGATCGCGCACGAGCGTTGTGCCGAATAGCGAGAGTCGCCAAAACGCAAGTGGAAAAAAAACCAGTCAAAAATACATGAAATCGAAAATTGAAAATTTTAAATAATAACACAGAAAGTGAAAGGAGTGATAAATAAACAAAAGAAACACAAGGATACATAAATTTATCCGTGAGGAAAGAAATAATCCAAATTTCTATCACAGGTAAATAATCCATGTTGAATTTCTTTGTCCACAGAAAAGAAACTGACACGTGGTCAATTGAGCGGGAAGAGTTACGTCACACAGGTAACTGCCTAAGGGACCTTCTGGTTTAAGACTTTAATTAACGACTGAAAGGTCGTTTTTTCTGTGGAAGGTGTGAAAACAGAATAGAATAGCACATTATCTATAGGTTAATGTATTATGAAGTTAAAATTACTTCATGAGTTATGGCCCTTTATAACTTTGGGCATTTTTACAATTGCACACTTTTTGATGCATAGCATAAGTTTTGAACTGTGCATGCTAGAGTTTTGAAATTTCGTATATGGATTCCTCATGAAAAAATAGCTGACCCGTATTTTTTTCTTATCAGGATTATGCCCCTTTCTTGAGTTATGGCCCTTTGAAAAAATATGGATGAATTCTTGTCAGCAAATTATCTCAAAAGCTATTGAAGCTAGAGCCTTGAAACCTGGTGAATAGATTGGTATTGATGAGTAGATGACCTGATTAACTTTTGAATAAATTCTGAAAATTACTTCATGAGTTATGGCCCTTTATAACTTTGGGCATTTTTACAATTGCACACTTTTTGATGCATAGCATAAGTTTTGAACTGTGCATGCTAGGGTTTTGAAATTTCCTATATGGATTCCTCATGAAAAAATAGCTGACATGTATTTTTTTTCTTATCAAGATTATGCCCCTTTCCCGAGTTATGGCCCTTTGAAAAAAATATGGATGAATTCTTGTCAGCAAAATATCTCAAAAGCTATTGAAGCTAGAGCCTTGAAACCTGGTGAGTAGATTGGTATTGAAGAGTAGATGACCTGATTAACTTTTGAATAAATTCTGAAAATTACTTCATGAATTATGGCCCTTTATAACTTTGGGCATTTTTACGTTGCACACTTTTTGATGCATAGCATAAGTTTTGAACTGTGCATGCTAGGGTTTTGAAATTTCATATATGGATTTCTCATGAAAAAATAGCTGACACATGTTGTTTATTCTTATCAGGATTATGCCTCTTTCCTGAGTTATGGCCCTTTGAAAAAATATGGATGAATTCTTGTCAGCAAAATATCTCAAAAGTTATTGAAGCTAGAGCCTTGAAACCTGGTGAATAGATTGGTATTGATGAGTAGATGACGTGATTAACTTTTGAATAAATTCTGAAAAGTACTTCATGAGTTATGGCCCTTTATAACTTTGGGCATTTTTACGTTGCACACTTTTTGATGCATAGCATAAGTTTTGAACTGTGCGTGCTAGGGTTTTGAAATTTCATATATGGATTCCTCATGAAAAAATAGCTTACATGTATTTTTTTCTTATCAGGATTATGCCCCTTTCCTGAGTTATGGCCCTTTGAAAAAATATGGCTGTAATCTTTTTAACAAGCAATCTCAAAATCTATTGAAGCTAGAGCCTTGAAATTTGAGGAATAGGTTGGTAGTGATGAGTAGATGACCTGATTAACTTTTGAATAAATTCTGAAAATTACTTCATGAGTTATGGCCCCTTGTCATTTTGGGCATTTTTACATTGCACACTTTTTGATGCTAGGGTTTTGAAATTTCATATTTAGATTTCTCATGAAAAAATAGCTGACACATATTTTTTTTTTTTTTTTTTTTCTTATCAGGATTATGCCCCTTACCTGAGTTATGGCCCTTTGAAAAAAATATGGATGAAGTCTTGTCAGCAAAATATCTCAAAAACTATTGAGGCTAGAGTCTTGAAATTTAAGGAATAAATTGGTAGTGATGAGTAGATGACCTGATTAACTTCAGAAAAGTACTTCTTGAGTTATGGCCCTTTGTCATTTTGGGCATTTTTACATTGCACACTTTTTGATGCTTAGCACAGGTTTTGAACTGTGCATGCTAGGGTTTTGAAATTTCATGTATGGATTCCTCATAAAAAAATAGCTGACACATATTTTTTCCCCGTCAGGATTTTACCCCTTTCCTGAGTTATGGCCCTTTGAAGAAATATTGATGGAATCTTGTCAGCAAAGTATCTCAAAAACTATTGAAGCTAGAGCCTTGAAATTTAAGGAATAGATTGGTAGTGATGAGTAGATGACCTGATTAACTTTTGAATAAATTCTGAAAGTACTTCTTGAGTTATGGCCCTTTGTCATTTTGGGCATTTTTACATTGCACACTTTTTTGTTGTTGCATAGCATAAGTTTTGAACTGTGCATGCTAGTTTGAAATTTCATATATGGATTCCTCATGAAAAAATAGGTGACCCATATTTTTATTATCTCCCAATTTAGAGTTATTTCCCTTTTAATAAAATAACACTGAAATCTCGTATATTTGTACTGTTGTTACCGTCATGGGCAAGCAGTGTTGGAGTCAAGCAGTGTTAGAGTCAGGCAGTTGGGGGCATAGTGTTTTACAAACACCAGCTCTAGTATTTCAATTCCTTTGGAATCATAGGACCAATTGTGGAATATCTGAAAATGGAGTTCTGCTCATGTATACTCTAGAGGGCGTAAGCAGTGTTGCAAACTACATTACTGCTTATGAAGAGTCTCGATAAAACCACGACTCCCATTTTCTGATCTGTAGTGTGTTCTTAGTTTCCAAAGGCAATTTTTTTTTTGATGTTTATTTATACTTTTATGAACAGAATAAAATATGAGTACGTAAATATAATGTCGCCTCAACGTCGATGCAACCTCATGACGTTGCATCGACGTTGAGGCGACGTTATATTTACGTCATGTGCCCGCTGGGTAGAAACTGTTCTGTTTCTTTGACTTTTACAGCACTAAATACATGTTCATTTTGATTTTTTTTTCAGGTATACTGGTAAATCATTAGTATTGTACATAGCATTGTTAAAGGCTCCACATTCCTCAAAAATAGACATTTTATTATCCAAGAAAGGCTTGATAAATGGATATATGGTATTAATACAATCATAAAATGTGGCAACCTGACAGCCTGTAAAATTTCAGTAAGTCTCTCGAAATGAAATGATTTTTTTATTGTATCTCTGAATTGATGTTGCCAACATTAATTCAGAGATACGATAAAAAATCATTTCATTTTTGATCCAGTTCTGAAATTTTACAGGCTGTCAGATGCCACATTTTATGATCGTATTAATACTATATATGAATTTATTAAACCTTTCTTGGATAAAAATAAAAATGTCTATTTTTGAGGAATATGGAGCCTTTAACCCATTGTGGTCAGGAGACAGTGCAGACCCAGATCAGACAATGCAGAATGCAGTGTCTGATCAGGGTCTCCACTGTTTGCAAGTAGTTCAACCATTTTTCTCTCAGAATAACTAAACCACATAGCCTGACATACCTAAAATCGAAATCAGGATCTTCCAGTATATAGTGTGGGTGAGTTCATTCAGTGTACAATGGTTTAAAGAGGAGTATCTGATGATAATTGGGGGATAAATTTCTCCATGAAAAAACAACAACAAACATGTTGTGACAAGGTACATGTACTTTAATGAGTACCTATAACAGGCTGATATAGAAAAATAATAAAAGTTATTCCTGAATGATCATTAAATAATCCTCCATTATAACAACTCTGTGTACCCAAAAATAAAAAAATAATCTCCATAGAATGGACCCAAACAGTTTAACCCATTTTAGTCTGGAGACCCCTAAAAGGGTACTTGGCAAACAGTGCAGACCCAGATCAGATGCTGCAGAATGTGGGCGTCTAATCTGGGTCTCCACCGTTTCCAAATAGTTCAACCATTTTTCTCTAGGAATATCTAAATTATGTAGCCTGACATATCTAAAATCGAAATTAGAATCTTCAAATATATAGTGTGGGGGAGTTCATTCAGTCTGGGTTAATTATCACACTGTTTACCTTGAGGGATTCCAGGACACACAACTACAGCTAAGTTTATTGGATACATGTATCTCATGTTGAAGGGACCACTGACTGAGATTCATAACATCGGGTGCCTCATAAATCCTGATTATACCATCAGCTGAGCATGTTGCCTGTAACAAATACACAACATTCTTACCATATTTACCCAAAGTAATGTGTGTCTTTATGATCAAAGGTCCTTTATGCATCTTTAATATATTTTCGGCAATTGTTTGTCAGTGTAGGTTTAAACGAAAACATGCATACATAGTATGATATTTGTGCTGTTTATTTTACTGAGCATATATTTTTATATACATCATACATAACAACAAAATCAGTTGGAACGCGTTATTCACTCAATTGATATGTTTTTTCACGGGTATTCCAGTCATATTCCAGCTCTGACAATCAACAATGTTTTTAAATAAAAATCACTTCAAAGACAATTTGCAAGTTATTTGCAGTTATAATATTTTCCCTTTTCAATTACGTTGTCATATTTCTTAATTAATTAAAGCCAATATTGATGTCTTTAATAGGTGTCTTTCACAGGTATATCTGGTAAGTTGTGTGACTGTTTTTTATCTGACCCTGGGTAGGATAACCTGCATGAAATAATAATTTCTATCCCAGGGTTAAATCCGGGATTTCCTAATCTGGTGTGCAAGAATTGACATTTACTGGTAAGGCAAACTGTCTCCTTGGAAAATTGTTTACATGAAATGGCAAACTCTGTCTTCTGTGAAGTAAGAAAAAATATGTTGTCTGCTGAAAATTTTATCCAATGTGCCAAGCATTATTATGTCGTCTGATTAAAATAAAAAATTATCAGTGTTTAGGGTAACATGTTAGAACAAAAAATAGGTAGGGTACATGTAGGTAGGGATTCTTTTTTTTTTTCATTTTTTATGAAGAAATAATACAGGGTACCATAATTACCAAACATATTTGGACTTCGCATATAGTTCAAATAAATTTTACCAAGCCTGTTTGAATATCCTTAGATGTTTCTAAAATTACTGATAGAATGGCAAACAGTGTAGACCCTGATCAACTGCTCCTTTAGGAGCAGTTTGATCTGGGTCTACACTGTCTGCTCAGCATTCCTTGTCCGAATGTTTAGCATAAGTATTTTATCCCAATACCACCTATTTTTTTTGAGAAAACATGAAAAACAAATGCTAGGTTCTACCAGGAAAATTACATGTAGGTAGGGTAGGGTTATCCTAAACACACAGAGTGTTTTATTTGGCCTTCAGGTAAAATTACTGACCAGCTGAAGACCCATGTGCTTTGGCGCAAACTTTACATCTGTGACCGACGTCCTGCTGTCAACCAGACTTGTCCTTTTTATCCAGGGTCTGCTCCTACCATCTGCTTTTGTTTCACCAATCATCTCCTCCCAGATGGCAGCTGTTCTATCAAATGAACATGTGGCAATCACCTGGCCAAATTCTGGATGGGCCCATGTGACACGCCACACTGATCCACTGTGCGTCTGGAAGAATAAACATAAAGGATCAAAAAAAAAAAAAAAATGGATTTACAAGTTTAATTTGCAGACAGAACTGCACTGTACCAGCACTTTGAGTTAGAGCTGTGTTACAGACAAGTAAGAAATTTATTTCAATTTATTTGTCCTGGGGCAAGGACTTCATGGCTCTGGCCAAAAAGAGTGTCCAGATTGTGTAGTCAAACCTGACTTAAAGACCACCTGCATGAAGGAATCACCTCTCTTAAGAGGTTCAGTTTTGGTTCCTTTAAAAGCCAAACAAGACTAGTGTAAATTTACCTGTGTTAAGCAAGCACCTGTCTAACACAACTATTTTTTGGCATTTCCCTAAGTGCTTGCTTAACACAGGTTTGACTGACTTCATAGGCTCAGGTTAAGGGCAATCAGATAATCTTTTGTTATGTCTTTTTTTTTTTTTTTGGCACAAAACATATCTTGTGGGCCCTATTTGGATTGTGTCAGTGGGGTGGTTATTCCAGTGAAGTGTGACCATAAAATATATTTTGGTATGAAAATATATTAAGAATCCAAAATTATTGCTTTAATAACCAAATTATCTGAAAAACTATGATATTAGCATAGAAAATAACTGTTCTGTAGTCTGTACTCCACCCTTTAAGTTAACTTATCAAATTTTTCACAGTATAACAGCAAATGTAATCAAACAGATACAAAATAAAATGCAGTTCTTGCGCTGGGAGAAGTCTGAGTCTCTGGGGTTTCAAAAAGCTGAGTGGAAGTCAGAAAAACACACCTTAACAAATGAATGAGTATTCTATGGTTGAAGCAGAAATATGATTACCTTCCAACTAGCTGTACACTTCCACTCTTCATTTTCATCTAGGTCCCAGACCTGTAAAATAAATAAATAAATAAATTGGACTGGGAGGGCACATGTGCATTTTACACACTTGGATAATACCCAGTCAATCAAGGGATGAACTGCAATGGGAAGCAGGGCCCAGTTGTTCAAAGCTAACGATGTCGTTAGTTAACGATTCGTTAAAATTAACATGGAGTGATATGCAAATATGCTGAAATCTTTTGCTGAAAAATTATATGAGTAGCTTTTGCAGTGCAAAAGCTACTCACATTTTTTCAGCAAAAAATATCAGAATATTGCATGTTGAATCCGTTAAAACATTTAACGAAATGACCTTTCACGAGCTCGTTAAGCTAACGACGCTTTGAACAACAGGGCCCAGATTCATAAGTTACCATAGTGCAGATTATATTTCCTTTGGGATCATTAGGCACATTGTGGTATGTTTGAAAATGGAGTTCTGCTCATGTATAGGCCAGAGGACATAAACAGTGTTGAAAACTTCATTATTAAGAACTATGAAAGAGTGAATATCTTATATGGTTATAGCCTTTCAACAGTATTTCAGTCATACATGGACAATTGATCAAAACAATGAAAGGATGAACATGGTTCATATAAGGGTGAATATTATATATGGTTATAGCCTTTCAACAGTATTTCAGTCATACATGGGCAATTGAAGGGTAAACATGTTATACGAAAGAAACATATTCAGCGACCATAGTCACCATATATTCAATTAAAACATTTTACAGTGGTCTACAGTATGACAAAATTTTTAAAAACAGATCTTGTTACTAAAACTGAATATTTCGGGCTGCAAAAAAACTCCATCTTTTAGCCAAGGCCTCCTAAAAATTGCAGATCTCCCACTTTGTGTCCCAGAAAATATCATATGTATGGAAAAAAAATACATTCCATGCAGGTTTTTTGACAGACGGTCAGGTAATCGGAAACATAACATTTTTTAGACCTAAACAATCAGTTTTACTTTTCTTAAAATAGATTGTGATTTTCCTCTCCAACACTACTATATTCTTCAGTAAACATCATTGGACATATCACCAGTAATTCTGATATTCTGATGTTTGGAGCCCTTACATGAAAGAAAATATAAACAAAATAGAGATGTTGCAAAGAAGGGCAACTCGTTGGGTTTGCAATGACTACTCACCATATAGTAGTGTGACAGACATGTTTAGTAATCTTGGATGGCGGTCGCTTGGGCTTTGGCGTTATGATTCGCGCATGGCGATGCTTTATAAAATCGTGTATGGACTGGTCGCTATACCAGTTCCTCCATATTTTGAATGTACCATGGTACAAACACGCCACCATCCTCTTGCTTACCGGCAGATCCATACTTCTTTCAGTTATTACTACTATTCATTCTTCCCAATGACAGTTATTCTCTGGAACAGGTTACCAGCTGATCTCGTCCTTGATTCAGATCTTGACTCTTTCAAACAAGGAGTCGGCAAGATCAACCATACACTCCCTTAGGCATATACTGTTTTTATCTTGCTGTTAAACTCTTCTTCCTAACACTAACCCTATCATCTATGCTCACTATAATTTTACACTTTTAGGCTGCACTATCTCACTTTTTCTTCTCTTACTAACACACCATGCGCAGCACATTAAAATAATACTCGCAAGAGGGTTTTGAATTATGAGGATAGATAGATATTCTTTCTTATTTTTTTTTTTTTTTTTGACTTCACTGGCAAAGAGGTATCCAATCTATTCCTTAAATTTCAAGGCTCTAGCTTCAATAGTTTTTGAGATACTTTGCTGACAAGATTCCATCAATATTTCTTCAAAGGGCCATAACTCAGGAAAGGGGTAAAATCCTGACGGGGAAAAAATATGTGTCAGCTATTTTTTTATGTAGGTACCTTTTCTCAATTTGATTAATGTGTTTAAAGGATTCAAAGTATCCAGTGTCTCTTAAACTTGTTGGACAATTTTATGTACTATCACTATTGCACTGACCAATACTTGTAATTTTTTATTTAGACGATTATTATTCAGTCAGAATTTTTACTGGTAATACGCCCAATGACCTTCAATCACCAGGACCTTTGATATGGGAATTTAGCCCCTCACCAAAGACGTAAATCTAGCCACACCATACTCCAAAGAGGTAAACCTAACCACACCATCCTCATAGTCTTTGGGGATCGACACACAGATTACCCTCACCAATCCTTGCCTTGCAGAGCTAAGTACATTTTTGTTTTCAAAGATCCCAGCTCTACACCAGCTAGCAGAAATGTCAGTTCTTGCAATGGGGTCTGAAAAGTTACTGTTTTGATTTTAATATTTTGATCTTGCTAGTTGCTACATGTACCATGACAAAATTTGCAGCCTGTCCTTTAAACAGTGTTAAAAGCTGCCCACTGCAAAGAATGTCAAATATGACAGTGCGCAGCCAAGGTGAGAAAGAATGTCAATTACAGGAAGATCTGACTTAATTAACCGACAAATAACAAATGAGCTTCATGTAAGAGATCAGTAAGGGTGAAGCAGAGTTGGACACTGAAAGTGAAAAGTGTCAGGCTGGGTCGGGTATAAAAGCCAAGTCCGATCTGCCGATCATTTTTCTGCCGATCATAAATTTTATTTTTGTCATTATATCTAAACTATGATTCAAATGTCCAGTATATCAGTTTTATATTATCATACATTGCTTAATTAATATTTGACAAATGAGGTTTCTTTTTTCAATGCTTTTGAATTTGATTTTTAAGCAGTTTTCTGTCTTCTAGGGGTATAAAAGCAGGGCTCTGGAAATTTTGAAATCTGAATCGGTCCAGCCGATGACGATGACGTCATCAATGAGCCCATTTCCAAAAAAAAAAAAAAAAAAAATTTGTGTATATCACCTGTCACGAAAACTAATGACAATTGGCAGTCCTATAACTCCTTTTAAATAATACACCTCAACTCCGTTATATGACGGAAGTCCGGGTACAACGAGCATGATCAAAGCTGGCGTCATCAATAAATACAGTCAGGTATGTAAAAAGAAAGAAAAAAAAAGAACAAAAAAAGAAAAAACGGTTTTGTTGCTATTTCCACCTCAGCAGGGTTTTCCTAAACTATTTATAAACAACTGATTCCCGTCTTGTATAAGCGCGAAGACGGCGGGAAACAGGAGAGACGGAACGAAACGACTTTCATGGACCTAATTAGGTCTAATAAAAAAGGCCTGCGCCACAACGGTTTTGCAGTTTTCAGTATTTCAAGATTTGATCAGACTGCTTAAATTTTAAGCACTGACCAATCTTGCCTAGCGCAAGTGGTGCATTACTTATTTTTACTGTGAAATCTACCTTGAATTATACTCGCGTGTTACGGCAATCAACAACAAAAAAAAAAGAAGCAATCAATAATACCCAGATCAGACGCCGTTGAATGCGACATCTGATCAGGACCTACACGGTTGGGAATTCATTTATCGAATCTGGGACCGACAAACCGTGTTGATCAAAACAAAAAAGAAGAGGAAGAAAACGGGTGCATTCAAGCAGTGCATTCTTTTATCACTCTCAGTAAAGCAACTTTTGATCTTTTGGACACGCGGACTGCTCCTGGATGTTTTGCATTCTCAGTGTATTCACATGTGTCACACAAACGGATTAATTATCAGACTACCGTTACTGATGATTCGTGTTAATCGCTTGTTTACCGCACAAAGTGAAGTGTTGATTTTTTGACAATGTTTGGATAATGACGTAATTAATTTGTGCTGCGGGTAGGTTGCCGTTATTCAGCTGTCTATCCAATATACATGTCAAATGACCGTTTAGAGCCTTTTAACTACCATAATATCGCATTTAAAAGGTGCGCGGACATTGTCAGTTTGGAAAGACTTGACCGTTTGTGATTTTTTAGACATCATTGATTTGTGAAAATTGGTTGGTTTGGGAAAAATGGGGTTCAAGGCACAAACCTTTTGGACCGATTTATTAGCGTTTTGGGGTGTTTGAAATCGGTCCAGAATTCTTAATTTCGGTCCAGACCGGCTATTTTTCCGGTTTTCCCGAGCCCTGTATAAAAGCCAAGTCCAGTAAATATAAAAGAAATCATAGTTTTCTCAGTAGTGAAGCTAATATATACAGAGCTCAGCTCTGTCTCAGAGATTTAATGGTCACTAGAACATAATTAGTTTCTTGCATATGAAAATTATGTCATATATAATCTATTTTTAATAGTCTTTTTCTTTCTGTCCATCTTTGCTTTGCACGCACACTATTCTAAAAATAGAAACGCCAGACAGCAACGAATATAAAAAAAAAGATACAAAATGACCAAACTACCACTGTACAACTGTACAAAAAAAAAAAAAAAAAAAAAAAAGACAGGGAAGAAGACGAAAAAGGAGAAATAACATTAATACAGATAATCATCGGCCAATCTGCTCTGCCACCGAAACAAAACCCACATCCACAACCAGCCAAGACTTCCTCGGGAAGTGGAAACACAGTACACACCACTGGCCACGAACCGGGTAATGAACATCCTCATATCTCAACCTCAAATCCTACTAGCTGCGAGCAGCATGATAACCTCGGTACTAGAAAAAGACATTTTAAAGATAATACAAATAACTATAAAAACTACTCAACTGGTGCCGGCAAGAAACACTGCGGTGTGAAGAATGGTATTCAAGATTATCAGACTTCTGTTACAAACCCAATTGTGATTGAACATGAACATAGAATATGAGCATTCACCACAATGATGATACTGGGCAGGATATACTGAATACCTCAGAAGTATCCGCTTCATCACAGACAGAGGGAGGTGAAAGTGCTGAGAAAGGACGAGAGAATTTTTTAGCCATGCCCCCAATCAAACACAATCCACCAGAAATAATGCAGGAAATGCATACGGAAGAAACAAGGGAATAAGTTTAGCTACGTGTAACATTGAAGGGGTGGTGCCAAACTTAGTATACTTTCAGAAGCTTTGTAGGGAACATGATATTGTCTGTGTCCAGGAACACTGGTGTTGGTCTTTCCAAGAACATGAACTTGAAAAGTATGCTCCAGATAGAGATTATTTTATTAAATGCTCAGACCAGAATGATCCTATAACCGGCTTTCGATTACCAAGGGGAAAGGGTGGCGTAGCGATATTGTGGCCGAAACGGTGGTCAAGTAAAATTAAAAGACTCTCTGAAGGTAATGAAAGAATCGTGGCCATTGAAATTTTAGGAAAAGAATCCTTATGCATCATAAATGTATACATGCCAACGAATAACTCTTTAGTGAACTCTCATTTAGACTACATGGAATGTCTAGATATTCTACATAACTTAATCTTGAAATATAGACTGTCTCACAAAATTGTTTTATGTGGAGATTTTAATGGAACATTACTTGAGGCACGGGCTTACAATAAACATGATAAACTCTTGCAAAGTTTTATGAAAGAACCATGCCTTGGTCATATTTCTATGAAAGAGCATACATTTAGGCACCATTCTGGAAATGGTAGTTCTCAAATAGACTATATTCTCAGTACCGAAATGCGCATTATCCAGTGTTATCGTATTGGAGGTAGAGATGGCGAGAATTCCTCAAGTCACGTGAATGTTACATGTCGATTGTTAATTACGCCACCAGATAGAGATATTGCTACACAAAGTAAATCTACACAATCTGTTAGAAAATTACAATGGGAAAAAGTAAACAGTTATACATATGAAAACATTCTTGAGAAGGAACTGAAGAAACGTGACATTAATACTGAAAATACAATAGACGAAAGGTTAGATCAACTGACAGTTATATTACAGCGGGCAGCCGAAAAAGCTGTGCCAAGCAAGACAATTAAGTTGAAAGGACCAGCCTGGAAAGCATCTCCAAAAGTTAAGGAACTTCTAAAAACATGTAAGGAGAAATATGATCTCTGGGTACTTAGTGGAAAGCTAGATAATAGTCTACACAGGGACAATATTAACGCTAAACGTAGTTTAAGAAAACAGTTACGAAGAGAAAAATTTCTAGATCGTAAATCATTCTACGATGCTTTAATGGATAACCCTACAACTGATAAGTTCTATCAACTGAATCGGAGAAACAGGGGAGGAAAGGGGTCATCGACTTCCAGTCTTATGGTGAATGACGAAGAGATATCGTCACCACAACAACAGAGGAAAGTCTTCGCGAAATATTTTGAAGACCTATCAGTTCCCAAGGACGAGAGGTATGATTCCGCCTTTCTTGAAATGTGTAATACACGACATGAACTTACAACCCAAATCTGTCAAGAAAGCTCAATAACTCTTAATCCGATCACAGTGTCAGAAACAAAAAAGGCAATTTTACAACTTAATTCCAAAAAAGCTCCTGATGAGTTTGGACTTGTGTCAGAACATCTGAAACACGCCGGAAGTGCGGTCATAGAAGACATTACAGGCTTATTTAAACAGATACTTTATGAAAAACATGTGCCTTCAGCTTTCAAATCGGGGATACTAACTCCTGTCTTAAAGAAATCAAAAGACCCTACGAATATGGATAACTACCGAGGTATCACAGTTACTCCAATTATAGGAAAGCTATTTGAAAGTATTCTTCTACCATGTATATCACAAACATTTGAACAATCCTCTCTCCAGTTTGGGTTCACAAAGGGACTGTCACCAGTTATGTCTGCCCTGATCGTATCTGAGGCACGTGCAGAAGCAAAAATGAATTCCGCTCCGTTGTTCTTGGTAACATTGGATAGTAAAAAAGCCTTTGATGTGGTGAACCATGTAATAATGTTAGATAAACTTTATGAAGCAGGGGTTCACCCATCGTTATGGACAATCATTAAAGACATGTATACAGGATTAACCTCTAAGGTCAAATGGATAGGGGAACTTAGTGAAAGCTTCAAAATTCAACAGGGGGTACGCCAGGGGGGCATTTTATCTCCATTTCTATACAAGACTTATATCAACCCCTGCCTGATAGAACTACAGCAGCACCGTCTGGGTTTCTGTATTGGTACAACGTATTGTGGCTGCCCTGTGTGTGCAGATGACCTCGCTTTCCTATCGAACTGTGAAAACGAACTTCAGATAATGATGAATGTTGCTAGGCGGAATGCGAAACAGGATCGAGTAACAATCCATCCGGATAAATCAAATGCAGTATTATTAAATTCTCACAAGAGTATCTCCAAAAAGTCATTCTCTCTGGATATGGAAGATAAGACAATCCAGTTATCATCATCAACAACCCACTTAGGACTGTTTAGATCTGAAGTCAATGAAAATGTGTTAAACATTGAGGAACGGTTAAGCCTTGCTCGGCGAACATTGTACTCATTGATCAATACTGGTGTCCATGGGTCGAATGGACTCAACCCTAAAGTGTCGTACAAGATATATCAAAGTTATGTAGTACCAAGATTGTTATATGGTTTAGAAGTGCTTCCGCTGAATAATACCCAAATGAACATTCTCTCAAAATTTCATCTGGACAATCTCAAGAAATTTCAGTCACTGCCAATCAGAGTTGCAACCTGTGCCGTGTACCTTCTGTTAGGTGCACTTCCGTTAGAAGCAGAAATCCACAAAAGACAGCTAAGTTTGTTGTACAACATACTCGTATCTACGAACGAAACAGTAAAAGGCTTATCAGAAAGACAGATTGCCATTAACCTGGACAATAAATTGAGTTTCTTCAGCCGTGTGCAAGACGTTTTAAACTTGTACGAGTTACCACCATTAAGTGAATTAAAAGACAGTCTATCTACAAAAGAACAATGGAGATTTCAAGTCAAAAAAGCAATTTCAAAACACTGGACAGAAATTCTCCATAGTGAAGCTCGCGAAAAATCTACTCTCTGTTACATGGACATAAACTCTACCAAAATCCGTCATACGCATAGTGCCTGGTCAACAATAGAGTCTACTGTCGCAGACGTCAGGATGGGTATTGTAAAAACGCGAATGCTCACGGGAACATACCTGTTACAGACTAGTAAACATAAGTTTAGCAAGTCATCTGAAAGTGCTACATGTAAATGTTGTGGTCTGAATGATGAGGACATTTCCCATATGCTACTGGACTGTCCAGCGTTACATAATCAGCGGAAACTGCTCTATCCAAAAGTAAGAGACTCAATTATAAATCATACTGGCATAATTCAATGGAGAAATGTATTCCAAGCAAAGAACAATCTTGTTAAATGCATATTAGACTGCTCCATATTCCCAGAGTTGAGTTGTGAACATGCGATCAGAGATATCACCGGAGTATCGTCTGAATTATGCTATAGGTTGCATCTACAGCGTGTTCACAAACTGAAGCAGAGTAACAGTGAGTAAGATATAGTTGACGTGTACAGCGCCTTCAGTGTATATATTTCTGGGGATAAGCTACGTGTTCCCGTGTTCCTGTATATATGCCCTGTGATCTACACAACACCAGCCCTCTCCTGTATAGACTTTATAAGTATAATAACGAACACTAAGAAGATTTACCAGAAGCTATCCTGGGTGTCCCAACCTTGGGAGTTAATACAGAGATAAGAAGAAGATATTAATATTTATTAGAAATTCTTAAAACTATCTTCCGCGGTCAGAAAGTTCATATCGTCTCATTTCAGGACGTTGTTGTAAGTAACGTCATTGTTTGTAGATCTATTTATAGATGCAACTAATTTGGTAAACAAACAAAACAAAACAACAACAGATTTTATTGAAACTGTTCTATAAAACTGAATTATATAATATGATCATATAAAACTCATATCCTGGACATTTGAATCATAGCTTAGATATAATGACAAAAATAAAATTTATGATCGGCGGATCGAATCGGACTTGGCTTTTATACCCGACCGTCAGCTGGTCAGGCTGAGTGTCCTAACCTTAACACTTTGATCACTTGAACAAGTTGCCATCCGCCTTCCATGGAAATCGTAAGAAACATCGTGAATCAAATCTTTATGATCTGACTGTATATTCTTTGCAACAAACATAGTGAATTTTAATGCGAACTAATTTTCTTCTACAGATTTCTCGACTTTGCGCACGTCTTCAGCCATTCAGTATATTGCTGCCATGTGCGCTGTAGTACATGCTTGTTGATTGGTGGACTTGTTTTGAAATGACCAATAAAAATATCCATTACACTGTTTAACCTTGATTGGTTTTCAGCTGCATGGAAAATATGCCTAATGCGGGAAAACAGTTGGTCCAAACCGAAAGTAGGATTGTGTGCTCGAAAAGTACAGTTGAAATATATGACTGATAAACTAAAGAATGTGATAGCTTATGAAGAGATGAAACGAATTTTCATAGTCCTTGATAACGGACTTGTAAATTTGTCATTGATAATAGTAATAAACCCTGATAATTCAGGTGTGGCTGAGATATTTGTATCGAAATCATATGTATTCGCGGTTCTTTTTACCACAGAAAGAATTAGCTAGTCTGTTTTAATATCATCATCAGGGTATTTGATAGTTTATGTAATCTCAAGTTTAAGGCCACTTAATCACAGAGAAAACAGTGCCAGACTGTTATAACAATTATATCCAAACCACAATTATATCCAAACCACAAAATTATTGCTTTAATTACCAAATTATCTGAAAACTATGACATTAGCATAGAAAATAACTTCTCTGTAGTCTGTATTTCAACCCTTTAAGTTAACTTATCAAATTTTTCACATTTTCACAGTATAACAGCAAATGTAATCAAACAGATTCAAAATAAAATGCAGTGCTTGCATTGAGAGAAGTCTGAGTCTCTGGGGTTTCAAAAAGCTGAGTGGAAGCCAGAAAAACACACCTTAACAACTGAATGAGTATTGTATGGTTGAAGTAGAAATATGATAACCTTCCAACTAGCTGTAAATATTTTCTACGGTCATTCTCTCCCTTCCGCTGATTCAAGAAGGGCAGTTGTCAGTTTCTGGCGAAAGTATGTGCACAATACTGGTTAACCGCTTAGAGGACTAAGCCTGCCCAGTAAACGTGTGGTTAGATAAACTGACCGCGCTCGACATGACCCCATTGGCTTGACTGGGCCGTAAAACCTCAACACAAACAAACACTTCCACTCTTCATTTTCATCTAGGTCCCTGTAAAATAAATAAATAAATAGGACTGGGAGGGCACATATGCATTTTAAACACTTGGATAATACCCAGTCAATCAAGGGATGAACTGCAATGGGAAGCCGATTTATAAGTTACCATAGTGCAGATTATATTTCCTTTGGGATCATTATGCTCATGTAAACACTAGAGGGCATAAACAGTGTTGAAATCTTCATTACTGCTTATGACAAGTCTCAATAAATCTGAGACTCCCATTTTCTAATCTGTAGGGTGTGCTTTGTTTCCAAAGGCAATCTTTTTGACGTTTATTATATTATGACGTTTGTTATAACAAGGTGCTGAAAAAAAAAAAAAAAAAAAAAATATATACATGTATATATATATATATATTCCGAACTTTGCACAAAAAACTTCACATATCAGAAGGGAATCATAACATAGGCATACATAAAGTTTTCACCTTGAAGTATTTAAACTCTCATCTCCAGAACACAAGAAAATAAAAAAAAATGGCTAGAAATTACTTAAAAATGTTTAAAATATCCAGTTCTATAGAGGAGGGGTATGACTGATGACTATAAGACACATGGTTCTTAGTCCTCAATTATAATGACCATAAGTTTAATTGTCAGAAAGTTCTATGGTGAGTGTAATGACCCAGGGCAACTTCCTCCATTGTAAGTGCAGTTTGAACTCCCGTTTTTGAAACAAATTTTTCTTAATATTCTGTCAGAGAGTGTTATTCAAAGAACAGGAAAGGTCCAAGCAGCTATAGACATAGTGTTGCCTCTAACAGCTTCATTTATAAGCTTGTGTGTTTGCTTTGAACAGGCCATTTTCTAAGTTGCATCTTTCTAACCATGCTGGACATACTGAAAAATAGGACCAGACAAAAAGGCATGCTCGGTCTGGCACACAGACAGACAGAGACAGCCTGGCAGACAGAGACACACAGACAGGCATGCATAGCCTGGAAGACAGACAGGCAGAGCCTGGTAGAGAAACAGACAGACACAAAAAGACAGGCATTCACAGTCTAGCAGCCAGAGCCTGGTAGACAGATAGAAAAACAAGCAGATAGATTGATAGACATGAGTAGACAGACTTAATGCATATATCGATTTCCCCAAAGGGAGGGGCAGGCAGGATTACCCATGACAAGGGGACAATTTTGAATGTTTTATGTTTAATTCCTTAACCCTGATTTCTAGTTTTGTGTTAGCAATACCATGGGTTGGTGTCAGTTTTCTCTTATTTTCTAGAAGAATGTCAGTTATCTAAAATCCCTCCCCTGTTTTGAGTAGTCTGTCAAAGTCCCAAAGGCATTGATGTTTCGGCTGATTAATACCCAGGGTATCCTCACCACCTGCTTTGGGGGAATAAATATTGGTAGGTGCATTATTTTATGAAGTGACAACAACACAGATTGACAAACTGACTCAGCCACTATTTTAACATTATTTGGGCTTTCCACTTTGTATGTGTCAGGAAAGTGATATTTCACAACTGTACATTTAGTCACAGTACTATTGCTGCATTCAAAATGAAAGAAATGAAGAAAGGAACATTAACTTTTTGCACCTTTCTAAGCATGACCTAAGGTCTGCAGTCATGATCTAAGCTTGTCATCTCAATTAATTGATGTTCCTTTCATTTAATTTTGGGTCTAACAGTCAAAGGGACACAATTATGGTTAATTCAATACACGTACATGTATCTTTGAAACATGACTAAATGCAAGGCTGAAGCATTTATATGAAACAGAATTATGATGTGGCAATTTCATTTTTCTGACACCATATCAAAAACAGCTTTGCATCTTGACAGACTGAGAATTGTGCAAAAATTGTAAATTACTATGACACCTTTTATATAAGGATCATGACATGAAAACTATTAAATAAAGCAGATGTTTATCTTTTAAAATTCGCCTGCCTCCAGAAGTTTCCATGATGTAGATGCAAAAGAATTTGGCCGAAAAATATGTGACAACCTTGTGTCCCTGATGACTAAATGTCTGCGTACATTAACTACATTTGTAGGTTACTTTAACACTCTTCATGCTGGGTAAAAATTTCAGCAGGCTACATTTTGAAATAGTTTTCTTATTTTTTCCAGTAAATAGGTGCTGATGTTTCATGGAAATTGTCTCTAAGACAATTTACATGAAATGTCAAAGCCTATTTTCTGGGAAAAAATAAGAAAAATGTTGTCAGTTTGTCATCTGCTTAATTAGCCCAGAAATGGTAAAGGTTAAACACATTTACATTAGTTTCAAAGACAATGCAGCTTAATGCCAAAGATATAGGTATTTACTCATTCTTGGTCTTGGATTGAAAAAAGCATCTTATCAAGAGCTATGATAATTTTTCTAACAAGAATCTTGAAGGTATGTTTTCATGGTGAAATAATAAAGTATTACCATGATACTCTTTCTTACTTGGAGCTACATAATGTCATTACTAAAACACTCCTTTTCAATTATACACATGATACTCTTTCTTACTTGGAGCTACATAAAGTCATTACTAAAACACTCCTATTCAATTATACACATGATACTCTTTCTTACTTGGAGCTACATAAAGTCATTACTAAAACACTCCTATTCAATTATACACATGATACTCTTTCTTACTTGGAGCTACATAAAGTCATTACTAAAACACTCCTATTCAATTATACACATGATACTCTTTCTTACTTGGAGCTACATAAAGTCATTACTAAAACACTCCTATTCAATTATACACATGATACTCTTTCTTACTTGGAGCTACATAGTCATTACTAAAACACTCCTATTCAATTATACAGAAAATTTTACCTCCAAAAACTGAAAATGTTCAGATAGAAAACTGATATTTTTCATATTTCTTCCTAAAACATACAGGTGGTTCTAACGGGTACCCACAATCTATGTTTTCGAGCAAAAATAAGAAAAATAATGTATACTCCTGTAAACCCCAGTTTTACTTTATAAAAGTGGGGTTAAAGGGGGTCAAAATTATATAGGCATGTTTTCGTGATGGAGCTACATAAAGTATAGGAAACAGAGTTTGTTTTACACAGAGAAATTCCCATAATGATTATGAACATTTTGTCATATGCTGATTTTTCCTATAAAGTGCAAAAGCTGAATAGCAAGTAAGCAATAGTTATGCTGTTATGCTGCCTTCATTATTATTACATCACAATCTCTTTATAACACTATGGTTGGGGTCCATAGCATAAGCCGTGTTAGTTAAACAACCGTGTTATATCCAAACAAAAATGTATAGATTATATTGAAAAATGACCATTAATGGTCATTTGTCAATATAATCTATACATTTTTTGGATCCATCTTTGAACTGTGTTATATCCAAAACCCTGTTATAACGAACCATGTTATAAAGAGGTTGTAGTGTATTGTTTATCTTAGTTTGTTTCTTATTTTAATATCACAGATCAGAGATGAGTGAAAAAACCACTACGGCTGGAAATTTTGATCCACGTCTTGCAATTGAGGCCTTAAGAATATTGACAAGAGCAGACCAGGGTGACACATCTGTTTCTGCAGGTATATATTAACCATAAAAGCACATTTCAGAACTACAGCAGATGACTGTCTAAAGTATGTTTTATTTTAGTTTTCAGAGAAAATAAAGCTTGAAATGTGAATCTATCAAGCCATATACATTGCTCCTACCACTATCCACTCAAAAAAAAAAAAAAGCTGTTCAGTTGTGACTGCCACGTTAAGCCTAGCTTTCCATAAAAGGGACATTGGCAGACAGTGTAGACCCAGATCAGATGCTGCAGAATGTGCCATCTGATCAGGGTCTACACTTTTTGCATTAAACACATGAATATCTATGAAGCATGGCAGTTATAAACAGAAACTAGACACCTCTTTCTTCTGGATTTGGACCTGTTCAAAGAGTTGAGGTAGAAGAGTCTTTTCGGCATAAATAGTGAACCCTTAGTACACTGATGATATTTGCAGATGGAAAAAAAACAAAAACAACAACTAGAAGTCTGTCACTGGCAGGCCACTGCAAAACCCCACTCTTGTATGAATATACAGTGGGCCTCATCTCTACCCCTCTGGTCAGGGTCAAATGTGGATGTGGTATTGCATGACTGCTAGGCCTGGTGTTGGTATTAGAACAGATTTGGATGCAATCCCTTCTACACCACTCAACCTTTGGTTTTGAAAACCAAAATTTGCTGTTTACTCCTCCCCAGGTGCTTCAGTGATGCAGCACCACATTATTTTTTTACCCACATACCTGGGGCCTGGGTGGTGGGATTTGATTGGGGGTAGGAGTCACCTGCCTGCAATGCTATATCCTCCCTTATCATTGGATTAAATAGCATCGAAGGCAGGTGACAAAAATGTACCCCAGTTAGAACCTTCTGATGCCATTTTCAGTCATTAGGTGTTGGACCAAAAACCATTGTAGTGCTGCACGTATTGACACCTTGAAGAATGTATATATTGCAAATGTGGTTGTCTTGAAATCTTCAGAGGACTTGTTAAATGCCCCATATTCCTCAAAAAGTCGACATTTTATTATCCAAGAAAGGTTTAATAAATTGATATATGGTATTAATATGATCATAAAATGTAGCATCTGACAGCCTGTATTCTTGAAATGAAATGGTTTTTTATTATATCTCTGAATTAATGTTGGCTCTGAATTAATGTTGCCAACATTAATTCAGAGATACGATAAAAAATCATTTCATTTTTGATCCTGTTCAAAAACAAGAGACTAATTGAAATTTTACAGGCTGTCAGATGCTACATTTTATGATTTTATAAATACTGTATATCAATTTATTTAACTTTTCTTGGATAAAAAAATGTCTATTTTCAAGGAATATAGTGCCTTTAAGGAGGAGTATAACTTGATAAGTCTGGGATAACATAGCAACAGATAAGGCGCTTTTTTTCATCCGAAAAATGCTGAATGTCTTTCTTATTTCTCCATGAAAACATATGTTGTAGGTACTCATTAGAAGCGCCTCACTGAGGCACTTCTAATGAGTACCCACAACATATGTTTTTGTGGAGAAATAAGACAAATATTATGTGGATACCCCCTCTTATCTGTAGCTATGGGATAATTTTCTTTTGTACTCCATAAAACATATGTCATGGGTACACTCATTAGAAGCTCCTCGGTGACTGCTTCTAATGAGTTCTCACAACATATATTTCTACTGAGAAATAATAAAAATTATCCAAGAATTATCACCAAATACTCCAAGGTATTTGGCATATTATCAGATTTTCTGTTGGTGAAAATTTGTTCTGTACTGTCATTTGTCTACTTACGTTTGGTGGAACAGTCAAGGCCTACTTTTAGTCTTTCAGTACCTTTTCTGAACAATGTCATATAAGAGAAAAGAGTCCTCTTCTCATAAAAAAATTCTTATACCGACAGTGAAGATCCAGAGCAGTCTGCCTTTCTGTGCAGTTGATCAGTGCCTTCACTGTTCAGGTACCTAATTATTGGATACTGTGGAATCAAAGCTCCAGATAAGAGGGGGTATCCACAAAATATTTTTCTTATTTCTCCCTGAAAACATATGTTATGGGTACTCATTAGAAGCGCCTCAGCAATGTGCTTATAATGAGTACCCACAACATATGTTTTTGTGGAGAAATAAGAAAAAAATCAATACTTTTTGGCTGAAAATCTGCATTATCTGGAGCAATGAGAATATAGTGACAAAACAGTGATTGCCCTGTTCAGACTGTGGGCGTGATATGAAGACCTTTGCATTGGACAACTCATCTGACTTTGAGCATTCTAGGTAAAACTTCAGCAGACTACAGTTTGAAATGTTTTTCATTTTTTCCCCAGAAAATATGGTTTTTACAGTCCGTGCAATTTGTTTCCTTAGCAGATGGCATTTTGAAATATTTTTCTTTTCTTTTTTTTCTCAGAAAATAGGGGTTGACATTTCATTCAAAATTTGCACAAATTTTTAAACTCTATTTGCAGTTAAAAAGTAAGAAAATGTTTCCATATGCTTTGTGCTGAAAATTTTACTGTGTGCTATACATTAACCCTTAAAGTGCTAATCACATGTGCAGCAGACAACATTTTTTTTTTTTTTTTTGTAGTTTTCAGAGAAATTAAGACTTGACATTTCACGTGATTCACAGGAATGTCAAGTCTTATTTTCTCTGAAAACCCCCCCACAAAAAACAAAAACAAAAAATGAAAATGTCATCTACTACAATTTGGCTTAGTGCTATAAGAATTGAAATTGTTTCCTTTCCAGTTTCAGACAGGTGCAGGTTTGATCAGCTGCTGACTGGAAATGCCAAAAACCTGGAACAAAAGCTTGAAACAGATCCTGACTATTCTGTATTCAAATTATACTGGATGAATGACAGAACCATAGAAATCCCTTTCCAGTGTTCACCAAGATGGCAGTTTGTATTATACTGCTTGAAAACTTTATATCTGCTGCAAGAGAGCATTAAGGCAAATGTTGCAGAATACAAGAAACATAAACCTGAAAACATTCGCCCATCTGGTGCACCTCAGGTTTCACCAGATACTCTAAGTTTTGAGGAACAAAAAGTAGTGCTGACTGCAGTACAGTTTGTTGTTTGTCTGGGTATAAGTCCGAATTTAGAAAAAGGAGTTGGAATACCTATTGAAATGAGGTCAGAGTTCAGTAAGTTAATTCAAGTGAGCTGTGACGAAGGTGAGATTAAGGCAGAAGAAAAACAGTGGAGGTTGTACCTGTGTTTAAAAGTGTTCATTTCTTGTATTTTCACACCTTCTCTTGGCAGTGTGATTCTTTCTAGACACCTTACTGATATTTTAGCAGGTCTACTACAGTTAACTCATTCTTTGAAACTGCCTTTAACTGAAACATCCTCTGTTGAAAGCAACACCAATGAAACAAAACTGAACAAGTCAACTGTTGCTCAGTCTGATGCTACAGAAATCAACAATCAGTCAGAAAATAAACAAATATCAGATAAAATAAGTGGTGAAAACTGTAGTGTTATAGATAGTGAAACTGCAGATAAAGCTATTAAAGTAGGCACTGATTTCCCTCCAGCAAGTGCAATGACTCCAGCATCCGTAGTTGATCATGTGAGACAGAGGTTTCAAGAGGCAGAGAAAATTGTAACAAAAGCTGAATTACAGAACACAGTTGAGATAAAAGAGGATAAGCATGAACTAAAAGATGATATGGAGAGAAGTGATAAGAAAGAAAAGAAGAAACCACCAGAAGTGAATGAAAATGATGCAGACAAAACTGACAAGCAAACAGAAGGTCAGGGTGAAGATTTGAATAACCTGTACAGAATTGATGTTGAATTCTGTGAAGGCATCTTGGAAGATTTAATTGGAAAGGTTTATCCACCACTTTTGGTTAAAACCTTGCTGCTGCTACAAGGTGGCCCAAGAAGAAAGGTAAGATACTGTATCCAGGTATCAGCCATAATGTTAGAAAATGTACATTACAACATAAAATGTTCTTCTCAAGAACCAAGAGATCTTGGCATAGGGTATCAGAAATATTTAAACAAGGATCCTTGGTTGACCTTTGACTTTCTTACAGCAAGGTCATTTACTTCCCCTTACATTTCCATGGGGAAAATGCTGGAAAATTATTTTCTCAAAATGTATTGAAGACTTACAAAGTGGGATGGAAGTAAACCTCTCAGTTACAATCCAAATGTTATCAGTTTATCCCCCAGGAACTGTCTGTTGCTCCCCTCCCCCCTACCCACCCCCCACCACACACACACACAACCCTGCCACTGAGTACATGTATAAAACTAGATTGCACAATAAATGGCAAGCCATCACAAAAATCCAACACTCAGTGCTAATGTTGCAAATAGTGTGACAATCGGACAGAAAAAATAATGTTGCTTTCGCACACCTTTACCATGTTGGGAAGTCTTGTAGCAAATTTGGTTAAATTCTACCCAGTGGTTTAGGAGGAGATAGTGTGATGGACATATGGATGGACAGGTGAATGGAAAAATAATGTTGCTCTTGCACACCCTTACCATGCTGGGAAGTCATGTAGCAAGTTTGTTTAAATTTTGCCCAGTGGTTTAGGAGGAGATAGCATGACAGATGGATGGACAGACAGAAGTGTTCATAATATCCCCATCGCTAAAGTGTGGGGATAATCATGAACTCTTTAAAACGTGTTTGATGATACCTCTGGTTATTGGTTACTGTGGCAATATTGGGAAAATGTTGTGATGGCATCTGCAATGGCTATTTCACTCAGGCCAGCCAGTCTTGGCTGGTGGGTCTCTTGTTAATAATGTTAATAAAATGCCTTTGAAAGAGCAGATGACTACTCATTTACCATTTTAACCCTTGTCCTGCAGAACCCTGATATACCCTGCCTTTGCAAACAGTGTAGATCCAGATCAGTTGGCTTCTGAAGAAGCCAACTGATCTGGATCTGCACTGTTTGCCATTAAGTATGTGAATTTATAGCAAAAATCCTGATCAAGTAATCTGATTGGCTGAAATTTGAAGTGGGCGTGGCATCTTAATTTATTCAGCAGGAGAAGGGTTAATACTGACAATTTAAACACATTATATATTCCCAAATGAACCAGTAAAGTAAACCCTGTTACCCCGCATTACTATTCAGTCATGATGTGTCATGATACAAAAAATTTTACACTTAGCATGCTTGGTAAAAATTTCAGCAGATGACATTTTGAAATCTTTTCTTATTTTTCCCAGAAAATAGGGTTTAACATTTCATGAAAAGTGTCTCCATGGGAGACAGTTTGCATGAAATGTCAAAACCTGTTTTTCTGGTGGGTGGGGTTGGGGGGGGGTGGTGGGGGGCAGAGGGAAAGAGGGAAAAAGAAAGAAAAACATTCTAGTAAGTCATGTGCTGAAAATTTTATGCTGCAGGCTTTAAGCGTAAAACAGGCTTCAAAAGAAGAAATTACTGTACATAAAACTACATGTACAAAACTTGTGTGTTTTTTTCTACCAATAAATAATGCACCTGATTTTTTAAGAACCTTTATCGTATTACGTTTTCAATTTAAAACTTTATCTAGTGCAATTGACATCTTCTCTCTGATTGGATGACTTAGAAAAATTGTACCAGACACAAATACCATCAATTAAATGTGATGTTGCCTAAAATAAATTGCACTTATTACAGAAAAAGGAGCCTCGGCTCATAATATGTAAATAGTAAGAACACAGCTATGGATATGAGGATAAATATTTTTTTTCTTATTTCTCCACTAAACATATGTTATGGATACTTATTGGAATCCCCTCAATAAGGCAATTCCAATAAGGACTCAGAACAAAAAGAAATAAGAAAAAAGAAGAACACACACACACCCACACAAGAACACACACACACACACAAACATGCAAAACAAAAACACGTCTTATCAAGAGTTAACCCTTGTTATGCTGAATAAATTAAGATGCCATGACTACTTCTGATTTTCAGCCAATCACAGATGCCATGACCACTTCTGATTTTCAGCCAATCACAGATGCCATGACCACTTCTGATTTTCAGCCAATCGCATTACTTGATCCAGGTTTTTTATATAAATTCTCATGCGTAATGGCAAACAGTGCTGATCCAGGTCAGTTGCCAATTGATCTGGATCTACACTGTTTGCAAAGACTGGCCATATCTGGGTTCAGCAGGACAAGGGTTAAGACTGAAGGTCTAGATCAGAATGCTTATCCATGTAGTCTCATCACATCCTTCTGTTGATTCAGTATTAACAATTTCAAACTTTCACTGATGAGGCCTAGTTGGCCAAACTATCGTTAGTCTGGTCCAGAAAATACATGTACTTTAGCTGTTTTCAGGATTATCAATGCCTTCACTGCTCTCAAGGGTCACTCCTTTTAGAATCTAGTTCTCCTGTACACAAAAATATAGGCACAGACTATGAATTTGCCCAGGTTGGTCTGGGCCTTCTCTTTCTATGCTAGGACACCTTTTTTCATAGCATACCTCACATAATACTACATCAGATTCAAATTTTATAAGTCAAATTCAAGTATCAGATTCATCATCTTGATAAATAATGTAGCTTAGAGCTAAATCGTAACTTGTGATGAACCTTGCATAGTCATGCAAATTAATTAATATGTAGAATTTTATAAGACACAGGATTTATACTGCTTTTTTATTTGTTTTAACTTCACATTAATCCTGATCCTGTTTTAACTTCACATTAGAGTTGGAACCCGGTCTTTGCAAACAGTATAGATCCAGTGAAGAAGCCAATTGATCTAGATCTGCACTGTTTGTCATTCAGTATGTGAATTTTGTATTAACAATCTGGATCAAATAATCTGATTGGCTGAAAATTAGAATTGGGCATGGTATCTTAATTTATTCAGCATGACAAGGGTTAATATGTAAATGTTTTATAGGACACATGATTTATACTGTTTTTTTTTTTTATTTGTTTATGCTTCACATCAATATTTTTTAGTCATTTTGGGATGGGATAGTGAAGTAATTAAGGTGCCTGCAAACCTCCCCCCCCCCCCCCCCCCCAACCCACCCCCCACCACACACACACACACACATTCACAAAGATCCCATGCCTCCAGATAACAGGAGTAGCCACATAGACATGAATAAATAATTTTTCAGCTCCTGCCTTGATACCTTCACCTCCATTGAAATGGCTTGCTAGATCACCTCCATTGAAATGGCTTGCCAGAGACAACTCATCCTAACACAATAACAAGCAATTCAGCACAAGTATGTTTTCACGAAATTAACTTTCTTTGTCCTTGACAGGGTCTAGTTGTGTTGTAACAAAAATGGTTCCAAGAAGTAGGAATGTTGGTTGTAGGGAGGCACCTGTAGGGAAATGGATTTCATTTGTCTGTAAGACTAAGTTCATACTGGATAGGCGGCAGTCGCTAACAGACGAGACAGTTGACAAATGCAGATCATTTTATTAAGAATTTCCAGCTGCCAAAATGACAGCTGACGAACACGGATTAATTGTTTTTATTGCCAAATAATTGTTTTTGGCAGTAGAAAATGTTGTTTATTATATTATTTTGCTTCGCGTTCACCAGTTTTATGTTTTTGTTTGGGATTGCTGCCTATCCGGTGTGGAATTTCTTAGAAAACTCTTTTCTACCATTATATTGTTGGCAAACAACAAACATAATGGCTAACCTGCATAAATGTCCCCATAATTTGGGAACTTCTTGATATCTGTCCACAGGTTTATTGTGAATAAATATGTTTCAGAAGCCAAAGAATGCTAAATATGTATTACCTCCTGCACCAGTGTGGTTGCGGAAAATTTGCGGAGAACAGCTAACAGTTATATTGATGAAGCCAAAGGGTGTTCAGAGTGTTCTTAGAGGAATGTTGGACTCACCTGGACAAGGACAAGGTACATTGTAACTATAGAAAGAAAGAATTAACAAAACAATTATTGTATTTTAGCTGTCCATGGAAAAAAGCATTCAAATGATCCAAGACTTTTCATAAAGTGCTGGGCCCAATTGTTCAAAGGGTCGTTAGCTTAACGAGCTCGTTAGTGGTCAAAATGGTAACTGTTCTAGTATGTATAATATCTTCAGACTTCATAGTCAATCATCGGTTTTGTAAAACTGACTGATCGTCGATTAATAATTGACTTGTAGAAAATATATTCACTCTTAGTTAGCCCTCTTCCAGGTACTTATTCATTGCTCCAGATCAATAAGAGGGGTATCCATAAAAAACATATGTTGTGGGTACTCATTAGAAGTGCCACTGTGAGCCACTTCCAATGAGTACCCAAAACATATCTTTTCATGGAGACATAAGAAAAATAACAGTACTTTTGGGTTGACTTATTTAAGGCTATTTTATCAATTTTTCTCACTTTTATTGACCACAAATCTGGAATGATCCAAGTAGACAGCTTTGAATTTCATGTCTTTATAACTTGCCTATAAAAATAAAACATGAGAAAAATGTTCTTAAAAATAGTATTTTCCAATCATTCGACTATAAAAAATCTTTCCGATCATCAGTCACAAGAGGCAAAAGTGACTGATGATCAATTATAATCGATCATCAGTGGCAACACTAGGAGACACAAGTTTGAATCCCAGCTCAGCCATATAACTTTCACGGAGATTGATCATGAAGTAATTTCTATAGTCTTTCTCACATGTTCACTGATTCAAGAAAGACATTTGTCACTTACTGGCAAACATTATGTGCACAAAATACTGGTAAACAGCTTAGAGGACTTGGCCTGACCTGGGAAAGTGGGAGTAGTCTAACTGACCGGTTCAACATAACCTTAACAGTGTTGACTGGGACATAAAACTCGTAATCAAATTTTGCCAGCATATTCTACACTATCTAGGCTTCATTCAGGGGAACAGTGATGGTGCTGTTCAGACTATGCATATTTGTAAGTTGCAAGTTGATCAGTGCTTTCACCGTTTATGCATGCAGTAAGGTCCATCTTACCAAATGAAGCTCATTTTTGAATTTCTTACATTTAACGCCTGCTTCTCTAGCTTCAGTAAGGAAGCCCTGATGAGCACCTAAATTTGTTTTAACCTTAAGCAGCCTCTTGTCAAATTCAGCTAACTACAAATGTATGATATTTGTCTTATTTTTCAGAAGAAATAGGATTTTATATTTCATGTCCTTAGGAGACATTTTACATGAAATGTCAACACTATTTTCTGAACCTTGTTCAACAAGCTTATGCTGTTGACATAAGCAACAACAAAACTTTTCTTTCAGGCATGAGTCAGGCCTCTGATTGGAGAAAGTGTGATGCTGTTGCCAAGGTGATTGGATCCTGCCCTTTACAGTCTTTGTCGGTAGAAAGTTACTACAAGAAAATTGGTCCACAGGTGAGAATAGACAAGACCAAATGAGCATTGCTTAAGTAACAATGCTTACTGCAAGAGACAACTCATCCTAACACAAGATACATGTATAACCAATAAAATCTACTGTTTCAAAAGTGAGAAAAATTAATTCTTTATTTAACCCTTGTCATGCTGAATATGTTAAAATTCCATGCCCACTTCTAATTTTCAGCCAATCAGATTACTTAATCCAGGTTGTTGATACAAATTCACATACTTACTGGCAAAATGCAGATCCAGATCAGTTGGCTTCTTCAGAAGCCAACTGATCTGGATCTACACAGTTTGCAAAGGCACAGTCCCTCTGGGTTCAGCAGGAGCATGGTTAATAACAGCAAATTATTTTTTTTCTGTGAAAAATAATCAAGATTTAATAATAATAAAATTTGTAATTTAAACATTTATAGTACTGACTGTTCCTAACATATTCTGACTGTCATCGTCAGTCTGAAGTAATGCCCAATTAACCCATGTCCTGCTGAACCCAGATAAACCCTGCCTTTGCAAACTGTGTTGATCCAGATCAGTTGGCTTCTTAAGAAGCCAGCTGATCTGGATCTGCATTGTTTGCCATTAAGTATGCAAAATTATAGCAACAATCAGGATCAAGTAATCTGATTGGATGAAAATTAGAAGTGGGCATGGCATCTTAATTTATTCAGTAGGAAAAGGGTTAAGAGGCCTAAATTATACCCGAAATGGCTTGTATGGGTCAGCTTTGAACTACTCGTTTAGACACCTATTCAGTAACACCTTCTTGCCTTTGAGCCACAATGTGAGAATACAATACCTTCTGACATGTGTGCCCGTTCATTATATATAATATATATATATTTGCCTCTGAGCCACAATGTGAGAATACAATACCTTTGACATGTGTGCCCATTCATTATTTATATATATACATGTATATTATATATATTATACATATAGAAAATTTCACCTCCAAAAACTGAAAGTTTTCAGATAAAAAACTCTTGATATTTTTCATATATCTGCTCAAAACATAGATTGTGGGTACTCGTTAGAACTGCCTCAGTGAGGCAGTTCTAACGAGTACCCACAATCTATGTTTTTGAGCAGAAATAAGAAAAATAATGTATACCCCTGTAAACCCCAGTTTTACTATATAACAGTGGGGTTTAATGGGGAGGGGGTCAAAATTATATAGGCATGTTTTTGTGATGGAAGACTCAAATTAGCCTGCACATCTGCACAGTCTGATCAGAGTCTTTGTTGAAACTTTGCATCACTGGCTATCCAAAATGTGTCCAGTGAAGATTCTGATCAGACTGCGCAGATGCGCAGGCTGATCTGAATCTTTGCTGGGAACACTCTTCCGAAGTTAGGTTTTTCTCATACATTGTATTTGGCTCAAGTTTGATAAGGGAAGCAGAGGACATGTTAATGAGGAGTTTTGGTAATTATTTCTCTATCTAAACATGTTGTTGGTACCTTCAAGAAGTTTTTATGGAGAACTGGAATAAAATTATCTAAGAATTAACCTCAAATAATCCTACTTTAGAATTCTGTTGATGCAAGAAGGACATTTGTCAGTTTCTGGCCAAAGAATGTGCACAAGCACTGGTTAACTGCTTAGAGAACTAGGCCTTCCCAGTAAAAGTGGTTTGATAAACTGACCAGCTCAACATGGCCTTAATGGTGTTGACTGGGTCGTAAACTCCAACTTAATCAAGACAAAAAACAAACTACTTTACAAGTCTTCTGATGGAAGAATTTTCTTTTCCAAGATTCTAGAGATTCTCCATATTCCTGATAAACTGGTGGCAAAACAGTTCCTGAGGGTTGCCTGCAGTACTATAGCCAGCATGTCTTCCCAGCATCCAGAACTGACCAACAAGTATATAATTCAGCCTCTGATTGGACCCCTTCTGAGATGTACAGAAAATACAGGTATCATAGCTCCGAATAAGAGAGGTTATCCACATAATATTTGTCTAATTTCTCCATGAAAACATATGTTGTGGGTACTCATTAGAAGTGCCTCGGTGAGGCATTTCTAATGAGTACCCACAATATATGTTTTTATGGACAATTAAGAAAAATATGCCTATTTTTAGGTAAAAAAAAAGCATCTTATCTGGAGCTATTGTATGTTTGTGTTGAAGTTTTATGGCCCAGTCAACCCAATGGTGTCATGTCGAACACAGTCAGTTTATCTATTGGTATAAATGAATAGTTCAGTTGTAAAAGAAACATACAAAAACTAACTGTCAGTATCTACCATACTTACTGTAAGTACACGGACAGACAGGTCTCAGCAAATGGTGTAGACCCAATCAAATGCCACAGATGTGGCATCCGATCAGGGTCTGCACTGTTTGCCATTCGTCCAGCTATCTTCAGATACATCAACAGGTAGTCAAATGGACTTGTACAAGTTTTAGGATACCCCAATATAGTATTAAGGATTTAACCCAAGTCCTGCTGAACCCGGATCCTGCCTTTGCAAACAGTGTAGCTCCAGATCAGTTGGCTTCTGAAGAAGCCGACTGATCTGGATCTGCACTGTTTGTTGATATCATTAAGTATGTGAATTTATATCAACAGTCTGGATCAAGTAATCTGATTGGTTGAAAATTAGAAGTGGGTGTGGCATCTTAATTTATCTGATTGACTGAAAATTAGAAGTGGGTGTGGCATCTTACTTTATTCAGCATGACAAGGGTTAAGATGTTCAAATACTAGGGTGAATATGGTATACTACCATAGCTCTAGACAAGAACGATATCCAGATAATATTTTTTATTATTTTTCCATAAAAAATACATTGTAGGTGTTCATTAGAAGAGCCTCAGTGAGGTACTTCTAATGAGTACCTACATGTGTTTTCATGTAGAAATAAAGTCAATATTTTTGCATCGATAAAAAAAGCACCTGATCTATACACATGTACATGTAACTAGGTATGGGTTTGTTGTGGTATTAATGCATGGACTGTAGTAACTGGGGATTCATGACCAAGAAGGAAGCAAATTGCAGGTTTATTCAGGTAACAGTTTAGACAGGTTTTATCATCTTTGTAGCTTTTGGAAGTAAAGTAAAATCTTTAAAGATTGACCTTGGAAACACTTTAATAATACATAAAATAATGAAATTGAAAATCAGAGTCTCAGTGTTGTTCGCAGTCTTCATATGTATAGAACTTTATACCGGGTATGTCCTTTTTCTTTTAACCCTTGTCATGCTGAATAAATTAAGATGCCACGCCCTTTTCAAATTTTCAGCCAATCAGATTACTTGATCCAGATTTTTGACATAAATTCAAATACTGAATGGCAAACAGTGTGGATCCAGATCAGTTGGCTTCTTAGAAGCCAACTGATCTGGATCTACACTGTTTGCAAAGGCAGGGTATATACGGGTTCAGCAGGACAAGGGTTAAGAGTGTTTGCTGACATTTGCAAACTGATATACTGGCAGATGATCAATACTTGCAAAATATTGGCATGAAAATTGTCACCTTGCAATTTTAATGCACTGTAAAATAAATCTGCCTTGAAAAAATTATGAAATGGTTTGATTGGGGAAAGTTATCTGATCTACTGTAGAAGGAATATAGTGGGGAAATGTTTGGTATATGTACTGTGTAAATAACATTTTAATGGTTAAGATGGGAATATTCTTCTTTATTTTTGTTTTAATATTGAGATAGTAGAGCTTAACATCTCAAGACAAATTACATTAAATGTCAAGCCCTATTTCTCTGAAAAATATGCAAATTTGTCTGCTAGTTTAGTGATAAGCATTCTAAGGGTTAATTACATGTGTTTATTATACCCCAGCTAGAATTGGTCTAATCAGCCATCTTAGAACACACAAACAGGAGCATTTCTCACATGTGATTAAGATTGGTCAGTGTTAGTAATGACAGACAAACTATTATTATACCCTAGGCATATGAAGTATGTTGAGGGTTTATAGTTTTTGTCTTTCCCTTTGTCTATTAGTTTGTTTGTTTGTCAGTACGAACATCCATCCATCCGTTTAATAATTAACATCTGCATCAAAGTTTTGTGTTTAAGTTTTACGAGGGTGAGTCAATAAGTAACCAGCCAAACTTATTTCCGGTTGAGATCCACCTCTTCTTTTTTGATGTAATTGCCCTCTAGTCAGGGTGCTTTCCATTGACCCACTCCTCAACTGCCGTCACGACTTCTTCATCAGACTGGAAATGAAGTCCACGGATATCCTTTTTCAAGTTTGGGAATAGGAAGAAGTCGCTAGGAGCTAGGTCAGGCGAATAGACAGGATGTGGTATTAATTCATACCTGTTTCGCTCTACAGCATCCATTGCAACTTTGCAAGTGTGAACTTTCGCATTGTCCTGTTGCAGCAAAACACCTTCAGAGAGTTTACCTTGGCGTTTTTCATGGATGGCGGTTCTCAGCTGGTCTAACAAGTTTGCATAGTACACTCCAGTTATTGTACTTCTCTTGGGTAAAAAGTCCAAACATAATAATGTCTTTTGCATCCCAAAATACTGTGGCCATCACCTTGCCAGCAGATGGTTGCATCTTGAACTTCTTTGACCTCGGGGACCCAGGCCCAACCCACTGACGACTCTGAGCTTTATTCTCTGGCTCATAATAATGAACCCAAGTCTCATCTACAGTCATCAGACGCAAAAGAAAATCAACTTTTGACCTAAAACGCTTCAACAAGGCGCTGCATACTGATGCTTTGGTTACCATTTGCTCATCGCTAAGGGATTTGGGGACCCAACGGGCTGTTAGCTTGTGCATACCTAAACGATCATGTAAGATTGTTGAAACTCTACCATGTGAAATGCCTAAATATCTGCGCTATTTCTTCCACCTGATTCGCCTATCAGAGTATACCAGATCCCGAACTTTCTTTCACATTTCTTCGTCGGTGGCATCCAGTGGGCGTCCAGACCTGGCTTCATCTTCTAAAGACGTTCTACTGCGTTTGAATTCCCCTACCCAGAATTTAACCTGAGCATAGGATGGTGCAGAAGACCCATAAACATCGGCTAACTTGCCGTGTATTTCCTTGCCTGTTTTACCTTTTAAATACAAGTACCGAATTACAGCACGGTACTCAACTTTAGATGAATGGCATGCCTTTGCATCACTAGCCATGTTTGACAGTCAATATTTTATTAAAGAATGACTCGATACGTGTGCAATTTTGAACCCATGAATAAAACATATATTGAAACAAAGCATGAAAATTGTGACCATCTCGGTCCATTGGAAATGGGATAGGCTGGTTATTTATTGCCACGCCCTCGTATTTTTATAATTAACAAATGGTGCCAGCCAGAGGTATTCCTGCCCCTCCTGGCACTTGCCCTAGTTTCTTTGTAGTCATTATTGCAGAAGTTTTGGGAAAGATGAAAGAATACTGATTTGTTATTTAATATAGATTCTTTACAATGTTTTTCCATAATTTAAATATATTTTACAAATGTCAGAATGGCTTTATTGAAAGAAAGACCCATTTAATTGTCTGTAATAATTCTAATATTTGCCTTTAAGATCAAATGCTGGATGTTAACCAGATGCATGTGCTGGTAGATGAAGCCCAGCTATCATCTTGTGTAGAAGATTGTCACAGGGTAGGTTTGATTGTCACAGGGTAGGTTTATGGGGAATTGATACACTTTCAGGGGAGACAACTGTCAAAATTATAATGTCGATCCCTTCCAGAAGGGAGGGGAAAACAAATTGTTTTCCCCTCCCTTCTGGAAAGTATCTACTCTGAAAGAAAAGAATTTGCTCCCGTTTTAGAGTACACATATGTTTTAATATGGTTAAATAAACATATGTTTTATAGTTAAGTAAGAAAAACTATCGATACATTTTTGGTTGAAAACCTTCTTACCTAGGGCTTTGAAATACTGTGGTTGGAGTTGAAAAGATTTCCCTAAATTGTTGCTATATGCTTCCTGACCTGGCGCCATAATTAACCCTCAGTGGCTGGAACTACCCGTATCTTAAACAAATTTCCATGATCCCAAAGATGTTCGAGCCTTTGAAGTTCAACTGTATGTCAGTTGGACTGCCTGCTGACCTGATTACAATTCTTGAAATGAGAATCTACCTTGGCAAAGGTATGTCTTAACATAAATGTAGAGGAGTAGAACATCGTTTAACTAGCTGAACTAAGGATAAAACATTAGACAATTATACAGTGAACCCTCGTTACAGCAGCATTTGTTCCCAAAGATGTTGCCATTAAAATGAATTTGCTGTTGTACAGAAAACTTAATGAGCAGATTGATATGTAATAAAAGTCTTGTTTTTAGCTCACCTGTCACGTAGTGTCAAGATGAGCTTTTGTGATCACATTTTGTCCATCATCCGTCATGCGTGCATCCTTCTGTCCGTAACCAATTTCTTCAAACGACATCTCCTAAACCACTGATTGGATTTTGACCAATCTTCACAGGAATGATCCTTGGTTGGTCCTCTTTCAGATTTGGTCAAATGGTTCTGGTCCATTGCATATGTAGGTCACAGGAGCTAAAAATAAATTTTTTAACAAATTTTAAAAAAGTTTCTTATCAGAAACCACTGGACCGATTTCAATATAATTTTGCAGAAATGTTCCTTTGGTGATCCTCTACCAAGATTGTTCAAGTCATTTGGTTTCGTCCAAAAACATGGCCACCTGGGGGCGGGGCTTATTTTCCCTATATATCTATATAGAAAACTTTAAAAATCTTCTTGTCAGAAACCACTGGACCGATTTCAATATAACATGGCAGGAATGTTTCTTTTGTAACCCTCTACCAAGATTGTTCAACTTTAAAAATCTTCTTGTCAGAAACCACTAGACCGATTTCAATATAACTTGGCAGAAATGTTTCCTTGGTGACCCTCTACCAAGATTGTTCAAGCCATCATGATTTGTCCAAAAACATGAACGCTAGGGGGCAAGGCTTATTTTCCCTATATATCTAATTAGAAAAATTTAATACCAGCACAGTGGCTCAGTGGTAGAGTGTCTGCTTTGTGACTGGGAGGTTGCGGGTTCGATCCCCGACCGGGTCATACCAAAGACTTTAAAAATGGTACTAGCTGCTCTTTCACTTGGCGCTCAGCATTAAGAAAGTAGAGCTAGGAATCAGAACTGGTCAGCTCAGTGTCAATATAATGTGACTGGGTGGAATATCATGTCAAAGTGTCTGGGGCGTGATATTTCAGTGCGGCAGCACTCTAAAAGTGAGCATTGAGCTCCCTGCCACATCCAGACACCGTCGCGATATGACTGAAAGATTGTTGAAAGCGACGTTAAGCCCAAATCAAACAAACAAACAAAAGAAAACTTTAATGATCTTCTTGTCAAAAACCACTGGACCAATTTCAATATAACATTGCAAGAATGTTTCTTTTGTAAATCTCTACCAAGATTTTCAAGCCGTCATGATTCATTAAAAAACATGGCCATCAGGGGGCGGAGCTGATTTTCCCTATATATCAATATAGAAAACTTTAAAAATCTTTTTGTCAGAAAGCACTGGACCAATTTCATTATAGCTTGGCAGAAATGTTTAGAAAATTTTAAAAATTTTATCAGAAACCAATGGACCGATTTCAATATAACTTGGCTGGAATGTTTCTTTAGTGACCCACAACCAAGTTATTCAAGCCGTCATGATTCGTCAAAAAACATGGCCGCTAGGGGGTGGGGCTTATTTTTCCTATATATCTATATCGAAAACTTTAAAAATCTACTCGTAAGAAATCATTGGACCGAGTTCAGTGTAACTTGGCAGGAATGTTGCTTTGGTGACCTTCTACCAAGATTGTTCAAGCCCTCATGATATGTCAAAAAATATGGCTGCCAGAGGGCAGGGCTTATTTTCTGTATATATCTATATGGAAAAAATTAAAATTCTTCTTGTCAGAAACCACTACTACTTGGCAGGAATGTTGATTTGGTGACCCTCTACCAAGATTGTTCAAGCAATCATGATTCGTCAAAAAACATGGCTGCTAGGGGGTGGGGCTTATTTTCCCTCTATATCTAAATAGAAAACTTTAAAAATCTTCTTGTTAGAAACCACTGAACCGATTTCAATATAACTTTGCAGAAATGTTCCTTTGGTGACCCTCTATCAAGTTTGTTCAAGCTGTCATGATTTGTCAAAAAACATGGCCGTTAGGTGGCGGGGCTTATTTTCCCTATATAGCTATATAAAACACTTTAAAAACATGGTCAGTGGGGGGTGGGATGGGGGGTGTTGTGTGTGTGTGGGGGGGGGGGGGGGGGCAGGAGGGTGGGGGGCTATAAAATTTATACAAAAATCTTAGAGCAATGAACTTGGCTGAAACATCAACAGTAAGTATGCAAATCTGTTTGCTCAGGTGAGTGATATAGGACCATCATGGTCCCTTGTTTTCTTATTTCCTCATAGGACATATGGTTTGGATATTTGTTAGAATTGCCTCCTTGAGAAAATTGTAACAAATAACTTAAACATGTTTCTTTATAGTATTAAATACAATATTCTTATATAATTTGTGACTAATTGTTACCTCTTAAGCGAAGGTTTCGTAACAGTCAAATTGTCATTATAACAAATTTTTGTTGTTGTATCGAGTGTCTGTATAATACAAAGAGGGTTGTCTGTAGTTGTGTGTTTGTTGCAGGTGTTTGTGTCAGGTATCACAGGTAGCCCACAACTCATACAATACCTCCAGCCACTGATGTTGACCTTGTTCCAACTTTTATTGTTCACCAAACAGGGTGTATCTGCTCTCAAGTAAGTTTTAGAAGTTTATCTTTAAAATATATGATAACACTTTTGATAGTTACAGTGTCACTAATATCAGTTACTTGTGATATAATTTGTAGTGTCCAAACCACTTTGCAGGCCTTCTTATATTACTGCATTTTTTTGTGGGCGGTAGGTAAATTTTGGGCACGTAAAAGTCATAAAACAGACAATGGTTACATCATTATCATTTCAAGAATATAGAATTATGATGCTAATAATGACAGAATAACAATGCTTTTTAATATTTGTCAAAGTTCTTATGCAGCTTTTGAAACACTTTTGTTCTTAAAAACCAGGGCCCAGTTGTTCAAAACTAACGATGTCATTACTTAACGTATCGTTAAATCTTGGATCATTAAATATGGCATATACAGTAATATTTTTGCTGAAAAGATGTGAGTAGCTTTTGCATTTGCAAAAGCTACTCACATTTTTTGAGCAAAAATGCCTGTGAATTAGATATTGTACTTACTAGAAGAGTTAACATTTATACCACTAAAGAGCTTGTTAAGCAAACAACGCTTTGAACAACTGGGCCCTGCTTTACTAGAAGAGTTAACATTTAGACCACTAACAAGCTTGTTAAGCTAACGACGCTTTGAACAACTGGGCCCTGACAGTTTATAATCTATGATATTTTTGGTTCTCTTTGTGTTTTTGTACCAATATCAGCCAGCTATTCTTTTAACTTTGAGCCAGTTCATATCTGCACAGTCTGATCAGGCCTTCAGCATCTACTTACATAATCTTTAGGGACTATATATCAAAGGACATTAAAAATCCTCACCAGACTGCATTGTAAAGGCTTATTGGGGCCTTCGTTGTCCATATATGAGAGAATGATCGTTTTCTTGTGACAATTTAGTTGTGATTTTTTTTTCTTGATAACTTTTGTTTTCTCATAGCACTAGATTAAACAGTTGTTTTCTTTTCACCAAGAAGAATTGATATTTTCTTGTGACTTTACAAAAAACATGTATTGTGAGTACTCTTTAGAAGCTCCTCACCAAGGCACTTCTAATGAGTATCCACAATATATGTTTTGATGGAGGAATAAGAAAAATAACTGTCCTAATACAGTCGAACCTCAATGGCTCGAACATCTTTGGGACCATAGAAAATTGTTCGAGACATGGGTGGTTCGAGCCACTGAGGGTTAATTATGGTGCCAAGTGAGGAAGCAAATGGCGATAATTTAGGGATTTTTTTTTTTTATTTTCTACACAATAATTGTATGTTGAGTGTACTCATTAGAATTGCCTCAATGAGGCAATTCTAATGAGTACTCACAACTTACAATTCCATGATAAAAAAAGCATTAAATATTTGTTTTCTTGAGCTATTGGAAGAATTTTGTAGGGACTGAAAAAAGAGTTCTAATCATCCACGGTAAACAAGTCATCTGTGTTCGAGCCATTGAGGTTATACTGTACTCCTGTTATATGTATCTATGTTGTCTGGACTAATGTGTTTCTTACAGAACTGCCTGTCATGAGCTGATTGTATGTTACCTGAAGCAGACAGATGTGAAGTTGACCATGACCTGTTTGGAGTTGATGGCCTTTCAGACAACTCAGAAATCAGGTTGTAGTTTTGTAAAGATGCATCAGAATGTTGTTTTCTCCCATGGTAGCAGTGGAGGAGTGGTGGCTATTTATCAGATTGACAGGTGAGTTAATAACTTAACCTGTAAAGTGCTGAGAAAACTGCATCAGACAACATTCTGCATTGTTTTTATTATTTTTCAGAGAAAATAAGATTTGGCAAAATACTACAAAAAAACCCAGCATAATGTTGTCTGCTGCTGTTGTGATTAAAGCTTTATGAGTTAAAACGATTCTTCCATGTGATGCCTTGTGCTGAATAAAAAATAATACCAAAGGCTGCATATTGGTGTAGTCTGGCTAGGTGTTTAACACTTAGCACTTGGGGTAAAATTTTCAGCAGACGACATATTGAAATATTTTTTTATTTTTTTTCCCCAGAAAATAGGTTTTGACATTTCATGCAATTGTCTCCATTGGAGACAATTTGCATGAAATGTCAGACCTGTTTTCTGGGAAAAATAAGAAAAATATCATCATTGTGTCATCTCCTGAATTAGCCCAGAGAGTGATAAAGGTTAAATTTGCTCTTTTTGTTTTTGTGTAATATTTGAGCTTGATGGATTTTTAATAATGAACAGTTAAGTGTCCTGAAAAAGCTCTGCAGAAGGGGAGACTGGTTTTGTTCCATTGTTATTTGCAGTTAACATAGGTCTAGATAAAAGGTATATCCAGTTGAATATATTTCTTATTTAGCCTTGAAAATATATGTTGTGGGTACTCATTAGAAGCACCATACCAAAGTGCTTCTGATAAGTGTCTTAGTAAGGCAGTTCTAAGAAGTTCCTTGACAAGTGCCCACAACATGTTCCGTGGAGAAATTTGAAAACAATACTTTTTGGATGAAAACCTTATCTAGTGTTGTGATTTAACCTTTTTTTTTTCTGGGCAAAGTAGACAGTTCACATGAAATGTCATATCCTATTTTCTGAGAAAAATTAGAAAAAAATTGTCAACAAATTTTCATCTGCTGAATTTGCTCTGATGGAGAGTGTTGAATGTTAAGTAAATGGTTAAATCCTAGAGCAGTCTGAAAAGTCAACAGGATGGTCTGGAAATATGTTTTCCACAGCTTCAGATAAGCTGCTTTTTACAACCAAATGTATTTAACCCTTAAAATGCCAAGAAAACCTTTATCTGAAAATGTTGTCTGTTTGTCGTCTGATGGATATTCTTGCAAACTATTCAAACCTATTTTTGCATACAGGCAAACACTATGGACCCTGATCAGACTGCTCCTAGAGGAGCAGGCTGATCTGGGTCCACACTATTTGCCAAAATGAATTTTAAAATCACAAGCAGATAACAAAGCAGTTGTTGTGATTGGCAGTTCAAGGGTTAAACAGGTTTCATATCTCTCCACAAAAGTATGTTTTGGGTTATCATTAGAAACAACTCAGGGAGGCACTTCAAATGAGTACACACAACAAATGTTGTTGTGTGCATCCAGACAATTTGATCAGTGTTTGCTGGGTGCTTTATTGATAGCCAAGTTCCAGGACTTTTTCAGGCAGACAGGGAAGATGCTGGCCAGACTTTGTAAAAGTGTAGGCTTATTTATCGTCACTGGATGCATTTACATGTATCTAAAGGTACATTTTCACCTGTTGCCACTGATTTTGTTAGTATTGAGGTTTTACAGCCCAGTCAACCCGTTAGGGTCATGTTGAGTGCAATCAGTTTACCTAATCACATTTTTACTGGGCAGGCTTAGTCCTCTAAGCGGTTTAACCAGTACTGTGCACAAGTTTTTAGCAGAAACTGAGAACTGCACTTCTTGAATCATTGGAAGGGAGAGAATGACCGTAGTAAATATTTCATGATCAATCTCCATGAAAGAATGTTGCCGGCCTGGCGGGAGTCAAACCGGCAACCTCCTGATCACCATTCGGATGTGCATCCAACCGTGCCACCGAGGCCGGCTGTTGCCACTGAAATGATAATTTTTCTCACTATTGCTTACAGGGAAATAAAAGGACAATCTCAGGATGTGTGTATACAGTGTATAGTAGATCTTCTCAAGGATTTACAGAATGATGGCACTGCTGGGGAATTCCTCATCTATATGTTACAGGTACATGCACAATATTTACTCTATTGGGAGAAACAGGCCTAAGGCTAAATAAAAAAGTATGTGTGTTTAGGGTAACCCTACTCTATCTAATTTTCCTGGTGAAACCTAGCAATTTTTCGCATGTTTTCCAACAAAAAAAAAAAAATTTCTCTAGGCAGGTACTGGGGTAAAATAGTTATGCTTAACATTCGAACAAGGAGGGCTGAGCAAACAGTGTAGACCCAGATCAAACTGCTCCTAAAGAGCAGTTTGATCAGGGTCTACACTGTTTGCCATTCTATCAGTACTTTTAGAAACATCTAAGGATATTCAAACAGACTTGGTAAAAAATGTTTTGTGAATTATGTGTGAAGTCTTAATATATTTGGTAATTATGGTATTATTTTTCATAAGAAAATGTAAAAAAAAGAATCCCTACTTATGTTACCTATTTTTTTCTAACATGTTACCTTAAACACACATGATTTTTTATTTGGCCTAAGTAAACAGTGTAGACCCAGATCACATGCTGCAGGTACCGATTTTACCCTGATTACACAGGAATCACCTTGTAAGACAGTTTTGGATATAAGGTGGTTTAAAGGTGGCTCTCAAAACTGTTGCATCCAAGCGAAAATGTTTAGATTATATATTGTCATTTTTCTACATGATCTATATATTTTCGTTTGAATACAGCACAGTTATTTAGTTAACTCATGTTAGGGTCTGTCACTATAGTTATCATGCACAATAATTTTCAGAAGCAGCTTGAAAACAGCATAGAATAGGGTTTTTATCATTATTTTTTAGAATTTTCCAGAGGACAGTAACTTAAATGCAGGATAAAAAGGATAAAAAGTAACCCTTGTTTTGGGACAGAATAGCAGATATAAAATTCTGATATTTCTGTTCCCCTTAAGAATCAATAATTCTAGATATATTAACCTTTATGATTCTCTGACTAACTCAGCAGGCCACAAGTTTATGATTTTTTTTTTATTTTCTCCAGAAAACAGGATTTGACATTTTATGCAAGTTGTCTCCAGTAGAGACAATTCGCATGAAATGTCAAATCCTGTTGTGCGGGAAAAAAAAATGTATTTCAGTAAATCGCCTGCTGAATTTTTTACCCAGAATGCTAAGCATTAAGAATCAATAATTTTAAATACGTTAACTCCATCAAGGTTTTCAGTTTGTCAGGAAAATTGTGTTTTATTCATCTATTAATATATTTGATAAGTTCTGTATATTATTGGTTGCAGGAACTGACAGCCATTTTAAGAACTGAAGTTAAAGGGGACTCTGTTTCTATAAGTTCTTCCAATTCAGAAGGTGATGTTTTGATGAAAATAGAGTCAGACTACCAGTCGAAAGAGGAACAGTTCTACAGGAAGTTGATGGTGCTAAACCTGCTTGCTTCAGTGTGTGAGGCTTTGGGACCTTCTTGTATCAAGAGCACAGAAAATACTCTCAAGTTTGTTAGGGTAGGAATCGTAGTCTTTGTTCTACCATGGTTCGTGCATATGAACAATGCCATTATGAAAACGTGCCTATTCAAATATACTGAAAATTTTACCACCAAAAAATGAAAATTTCCAGATAAAAAATTCTGATATTTTTCATATTTCTGCTCAAAACATATATTGTGGGTACTCATTAGGACTGTCTCAATGAGGCAGTTCTAACAAGTACCCACAATGTTTGTTTTTCAGCTGAAATAAAAAAAATAATGTATACCCCTGTAAACTCCAGTTTTACTATATAAAAGTGGGTCAAAATTATATAGGCATGTTTTCGTGATGGTGATAATGCACAAGTGCCAATGAGTGCATTATTGCTCATACATGTGCACAACTGTGGTACAACAGCGTGCAGCAAGCCAGCTATCTGGAAGGGGGCCCACTGATGTGGATGTTGCCCCTGTACCTGCACATTAATCAAAAATCCGATTATGATGATGATATGATCACATTTGTATGCATGTAGATCATCTACATCGCAAAATATTTCATGCTGAATGTTGGGAATTTTCTGTGTGATAATCATATTTACCCCCAAGTATTAGGACTGACACTGCAGAACATGGCATCTGATCAGGGTCCACACTGTTTTCCACTCATCCAGCAATTTTTAGCACATCAACAGGTAGAAAAATAGACTTACTTATCTATCTTCAAATACTACCTACCCAGTCACTAGCATATTTTGCAGGGTCTGTTGGTCTTGTTGTGAAAAAAAGAAATGTATAAATGTGACAGTGAGTCTACAAAAAGATGACTTTTTCAAAATTGAGGTAAAGTGTGGTACGGAGTAATGATATCTGAATACCTAGGGTAAATAGTTGTAATTTATGAGTTTTGCATTAAACTTTTTTTTGCTTGCTAATATTCTGGGCCCAGTTGTTCAAAGCGTTGTTAGCTTAATGAGCTCGTTAAGGGTCATTTCGTTAACTGTTTTAGCGGATTCAATATACAATATTCTGATATTTTTTGCTGAAAAAATGTGAGTAGCTTTTGCACTGCAAAAGCTACTCATATTTTTTCAGCAAAAAATTTCAGCATATTTGCGTATCGCTTGATGTAAATTTTAACGAATCGTTAACTAACAACATCGTTAGCTTTGAACAACTGGGCCCTGAAAAGTTGTTGATAGGTGGTTTATAGGTTTAAATATTAGGTACAACATAAATGTAATACAACAGACTGCATGCATGGTTGTTAATCCAATCACAGTTAATAACTTTGCTTCCCTCTTTGGCTGCGTGTCAGCAGGTCGGGCCTCAGACTCTATGATGGCTCCAGTCCTAAGACTTTTAAGTAAGTCCATTGCTGCCTGATGCACTGGCTCTGGGTAGGGCCCACCTGAGTCCAACTGTTGGTTTTCTTTTACTTCAGTCAAGTCCTCATCATTGTTTCATCTCTGTATTCATTTGATTTATATGTTCTCGGAGATTTTGCGCTGATGAGTAAGAAATCCTTCATGCAGACTGCAATAATATCTTGTGTATACCACAGCAGAATTAAGGGTGAGGGTCGTAACCATGTAAAATTGATGTAAGCCCCCCCAGTAAAATTTTAACTGACAGTTCCAAGGTGGTGCTTCTGCTGTGGTTTACTACATGTATTTCTATCATTGTATGTCTTTGCATGTATGTCCTTGTGAAAATTATTGATTTGGATAGCCGTTTGGCCAATGTTTTGGGAAAGAAACTGTCTTTTGGCTTTCTGCTTGTAGTGTGTTGATTGTGGTGCCGTTGCTTTAAGTGCGACCTTCTTTCGCTTTGGTGTCTTGGACAAAAGGTGTTAGTTAATTGTATTCATTCCTGATCATTGCCTTCCTTTCTATTTAAAGCTTTGCCATCAGGAAAACATACTTATATAATTTTGACCCCTTTAAACCCCACTTTTATATAGTAAAACTGGGGTTTACAGGGGTATACATTATTTTTCTTAGTTCTGCTCAAAAACATAGATTGTGGGTACTTGTTAGAACCATGCTTATGAGTACCCACAATCTATGTTTTGAGCAGAAATATGAAAAATATCAGAATTTTTAAACTCTCAGTTTTTAGTGGTGAAATTTTCAGTATATTTGAATAGGCGTGTTTTTGAAATGCTACTTGATGTATGTATGTTAGTGGACATCATCATGCTGCTTAACCCTTGTCCTGCTGAACCAGGATATGTCCTGCCTTTGCAAACAGTGTAGATCCAGATCAGTTGGCTTCAAAGAAGCCAGCTGATCTGGATCTGCACTGTTTGCCATTCAGTATTTGAATTTGTATCAACAACCTGGATCAAGTAATCTGATTGGCTAAAAATTAGAAGTGGGTGTGGCATCTTAATTTATTCAGCAGGACAAGGGTTAATAGAAATTGTTAACATCAAAGTTTTGTATTTAGTTCTTTCTATTTGATTATATTTCTGGAAGTCTTCACTTGAAGTTGTGCTTATGTGGTAAGCATTACTGAATGATGGAGATAAACTTATTGCTGAATGCTCCTGACTAAAGATCAAGGTGACAGACTTATTTTTTGTTGTGGCACTGGCTGGGGTATATTCAAACAATTTTTAAGATGTCATCTGCTACAATTGCATTTTAAGGGTAAACTATGTTTCAGGAGAAAGAATGTGCGCAATACTGGTTAACCGCTTAGAGGACTAAGCCTGCCCAGTCAAAGTGTGGTTAGGTAAACTGACCAAACTCAACATGACCCAAATGGGTTGACTGGGCCGTATAACCTCTACACAAATAAATACTATGTTTCAGGCTACCCTTGAGAGAGCTGTCCAAGTGTGTAAAGCTACAGAAGATCCTGTATTTGAGGTGTTTGAGAATGAAACTCTCACTATGGCCATGGGGCTTCTGACAGCCATACTGACTGGGGCCATGCAGGTAAAATATTTTTTAACCATTACCACTCTCTGGGCTAATTCAGCAGATGACAAAATTAATGATATTTTTCTTATTTTTCCAAGGAAATAGGCTTTGACATTTCATGCAAAGTGTCTCCTATGGAGACACTTTGCATGAAATGACAGAGCCTATTTTCTGGTTAAAATAAGAAAAAAAAAATATCAGTGTGTCATCTACTGATTTAGTCCAGAGTGTGGTAAAGATTAATTTTACCGAGGACATACTACAAACAAATTTACTTGGATATGATTGGTTATCTTTCTGCAATACCCAAATTACCTTAATTATCATTCACCTGAACTCCTAACTGTACTTACCATAAAATTTGAACTACCTGGTGATGGCTCTGGCTGTCATTGTTGACCTTGACAAACTACTCATTTGATCAAAGTCTACAATGTTACAATGTTAATCCCTTTCGCTGATTCAAGAAGGGCAGGTGTCAGTTTCTGGCAAAAGAAAGTGTACAATACTGGTTAACCACTTAGAGGACTAAGCCTGCCCAGTAAACGTGTGGTTAGGTAAACTGAACATGCTCGACATGACCACATTGGGTTAACTGGGCTGTAAAACCCTAACACAAGCAAAAATCTACAATGTTAACTTAAGGCAGGGCTTTCCACACTTTAATTCTTGTCCTGCTGAACCCAGAATATATCCTGCATTTGCAAACAGTGTAGATCCTGATCAGTTGGCTTCTGAAGAAGCCAACTGATCTGGATCTGCACTGTTTGCCATTAAGTATGTGAATTTATATCAACAGTCTGGATTAAGTAATTTGATTAGCTAAAAATTAGAAATAGGCGTGGCATCTTAATTTATTCTGCATGACATGGGTTAAGGATAAATATGGTTATCAATCATAATGTAATTGACAGCCTGGCCTGTCATAAACCCACTGTACAGGTACTCAATTTACTGTTACCACACTCTGGACTAATTAGGCAGATGACAAATTTATGATATTTTCTTATTTTTCTCCTTTGGAGACAATTTGCATGAAATGTCAAAGTCTAGTTTCTGGGAAAAATATAACAAAAAGATACAATATGCATTGAATATCAATGTCCGTTTTCAGGAAAAAAATAAGAAAAATATTTCAAAATGTCCTCTGCTGAAGTTTTTTACCCAGCATGCTGTGAGCTAAACACTGTATGAAATAAACATTCACCACTCTCCGGGCTAATTCAGCAGATGACTAACTGATCATACGAGGGATGTTCCAAATGAATTGCTTATTGTCCTCTAGCTCGATATCCACGTGGGTCACGATAAAAACCAATACATACCTGTATAGGGCTATTCAATATCTACACAATGGTGTATAAATGTACATGTTAGACTAAGTGTAAGACATAAAATTTGCCATTTGAATACACGCAGTCATTGACCACTGCAGTAAAAATGGTTGGTAGAAGCGTCGACAAAAAAGATGAAATACGGGCTTACATCAAAGCTCGCTCAAAACCTGGTTGTTCTTTGAAGAAGCTGATGATTGAAATTTCTACTGCTTTTGGACCTTCTTGTGTGTCTTATGACACAGTTCGGCGGTGGAAAAAGAAATTTGAGTCTGGTGTAGAGTCCATCAAAAATGCACCGAAATCAGGTAGGCCAAAATCTGCATCTCGTAAAAAATTGGTTTCCAAAATAAAGGAAATCATTGAAGGAGATGCCGGATTTACAGTTCGTGATATTGCACGAAAAGTAGGCATATCACTATCAACGGTTCACCTTATTTTGAAGAAGCATTTAAAGTCAGAAAGATTTCTGCTAGATGGGTGCCACATCTGTTGACTGACGAGCAAAAGAGGCAACGTGTTAAAGTGGCCAGTAAGCTGCTTCAAATGTTTCCAAAATATGACAAAAAGCAGTTTGCCAATGTCGTCACAGGTGATGAAACCTGGGTCCATTATTTTGAGCCCGTCAGAAAGGTTAGCAATAAGATCTGGGCCACTAAACACAGCAAACGCCCAATAATTGCCAAACGTTCTTTGAGTACAAAGAAGGTTTTGTATGCAATCTTCTTCTCTGGTGAAGGAGTCGCAATAAAAGTGCCAGTGAAAACGGGCAAAAGCATCACCGGAAAGTACTACAAAGACGTAGTACTGAAGAAACTGAAAAAGTATTATCAGAAACGACGCCCTGCCACTGGTTTTAAACATGTCTGTCTTCTACATGACAATGCCCCAGCTCATACCTCCGCAATAGTTACGGCGTTTTTTAAGAAAGAAAAAGTAACTGTTTTGCCTCACCCCCCGTATTCCCCAGACCTTGCCCGATGTGATTTCTTTTTGTTTCCGAAATTGAAAGCATTCCTTGCTGGGCGGAAATACCAGTCCCTACAGGCACTTGGATCTGCCATTCATCAGTACCTTATTACTGTGCCCAAATCAGCGTACCGTGACGCCTTCAAGAAGTGGATACATCGGCTGAAACTTTGCATTTCTAGCCACGGGGAGTACTTCGAGGGCATGAAATGAGTACTTTTGGGCTAACTTGAAATTTGAAGTCTCCAGATAGAAATAAGCAATTTATTTCGAACATCCCTCGTATTTTTCTTATTTTTCCCAGAAAACAGGATTTAACATTTCATGCAAATTGTCTCCATTGGAGGCAATTTCATTGGAGGCAATTTGCATGAAATGTCAAATCCTGTTTTCCGGGAAAAATAAGAAAAACATTTCAAAATGTCGTCTACCGAAAATTTTACCCAGAGTGCTAAGAGTTAAATGCCTTCAGTGTTTGTAAATGAAAGAATATTCTACCCTATTAACCCTCATCAGGAAAACATGCCTACATAATTTTGACCCCCTTAAACTCCACTTTTATACAGTAAAACTGGGGTTTACAGGGGTATACATTATTTTTTTTATTTCTGCTCAAAAACATAGATTATGGGTACTCATTAGAATTGCCTCAGTGAGGCAGTTCTAACAAGTACCCTCAATCTATATTTTGAGCAGACATATGAAAAATGTCAGAATTTTTATCTGAAAGTTTTCAGTTTTTGGTGGTGAAATTTTCAATATATTTGAATAGGCCTGTTTTTGAAAATGCTAACTATTCGGACACCTAACCATTCTGTTGCATCTGATCTTGGCTAGTTAGGCCTAAGTATTTATTTATGTTTAGGTATACTCTAAATTTGGTATCCCTTTATTTATATGCAGGTAACAAGTGATGACAGAGTGACCATGGAAAATTTGTTGCCTCTGCTTTATGATATTAGTGACAATCACCCAGAATCCTCCATACAGGAAATGGCCTCTGACCTCAGAATTGCCATAGCAACACATGGAGCTGTTTGGTCTGAGGTAATGAAGTCAAATGTGGAAGATTTTAAAGAATTGAAGTCAAAGGTAACTTGTTAAGAAAATGAGAAATGAATTTGACATATGCTTTTTTTTCTACTACGAGTGATGTGTACTGGTTTCAACTGTATATCCATCCACCTATTCATCCATCAGTTTATCTTTCCATCAATCCATCAGTCTATCCATGGATCCATCCATGGATCCATTCATCAATCCATCAGTCAATTCATCCATTCCTATCAATCCATCCCCATCAATCCATCCATCCCTCTGCACCCACGGGAGAGACAACATTTTAGTGGCTAACGGTTTAAGAGAATTTTGCCACATAAGTGTCTATTATGCCAATGACTAGCCACATAAATGTCCATCCGTGAGAATGTCCGTACGTTAATCCGTCCATCCTTCTGTCCATCCATCCATCCATTTAGCCATCCATACATCCATCCAGCAATCCTGTGTGTCAGTGTTGGCAATGTACAGGGATAGTCAACCCTCTCCGCAGTTCAAACTTCATGAATTTTTATAGATGTAAAATTTAAATATACATGTACAATTTTTAGTTGAAACTCAGGGAAAAGACAAAAGTTAAATAAGGCATACTATACAGATATGGCCCTATGCATATTCTAACCATCACAGGCTGATCTCACCCTTCTCTGTCTCTTTACAGAATCATAGTTACTGTACAATATATCAATAGGCAGCAAAGATCCTGATGAGATTATGCAGATTCACAGGGTTATTCTAATCTGTGCAGTTTGTCAAAAGACACTTTTTCCAGCCAAACAAGAATCTGTCTAACTTTCTTTTTTTCTCCATGAAAACATACATTGTGGGTACTCATTAGAAGCACCTTTCTGAGGTGCTTATAATGAGTACCCACAACATATGTTTTCACAGATGCTTAAAATGAGTAACCACAACATATGTTTTCATGGAGAAATAAGAAAAAAATATTTACCTGGCGGAGCATTGTTCAATATTGGTATTCTCTGGTCGACATCACATCATGTCCAATGACACAATAGTGAACAACTGTTTTATTATCTAATCACTCCACTGACTGAATTTCAGATGCGAGGAGTTGGTGTTTAGGGTAACATGTTAGAAAAACGATGCAAAACATTTACTTTTGAATTCTTTTTTTATTTTTTTTCTGCTGCGTATAATAACCCCACAGGCTGAATTTCAGATGCGATGTTCAGGGTAACATGCTTACTTTCGAATTCTTCTTTGATAATGTCCACAGTGTTTCTGCCTGATGCAGTTTGTTTCGATCTAGAAATGGGTCAAACTACAACACTGGTTCCTGTATTTGAATAAAGTTCAAACAACAAAATGAGATCCAGCAAGCTGTTACGTAGCATAATACCACTCACTGTCTAATTTCAACAGGTGATGGCACATAAAACATCTATTTTTGGAAACTAATGTCCACTGGAAAATCTAATTTTAGAAACAAATGTCTCGTGGGACAGTGGACATCCAGATATGTCAGGCCTAATAGATTACGTTCATGGCAAATGAGAGAATGTCTATTCATAGATTATTTAATGTTTTGTAGATACAGCAAACAGTTGATAAGCAGAAACCTCTTGCAAAACAGAAGCCACTTGTTGAAGTTATATCAGAGACTGTTGAAAAAGTCCTTGATAAGAATATACACATAGTAGACTGCAGAGAAACATGTTACAGTCCTGAAGATAAGGGAAAAAATACAGAAAGGGAAATAAAGAACAACACAGAGGAACAACATAAAAAAATGCCAGGCAAAGAAAATCTGTATAATTTAGATAAGAAGGGTAGTACTGAAACTGAGAATGTTGCTGACAAAGTAAAAAAGACTGATAAAACTGGATTTAATTTAAAAAACAATAAAGCCAGTTCTGAAACAGTTAGAGTGAATGAAAAATTAGATAATGAAATTGACAAGTCTTCAGCTAAAACAGAAGCCAAGGCTGGTAAGTCTGAAAAAGGTGTTGGTGAACTGGAGGAAGCTTTCAAAGAGTTATGTGATCCCTTGCTTCCTGTCAGAGGACATGGTCTTATTAGACTCACTAGACTGGTACAGAGGAGGGGTAAAGAAGCTTACGATAAGAAAGACACTATAATGAAGATATTTGAGGAGAATCTAGATCACACAGACTCTTATATGTACTTGTCTTCTGTAAATGGACTGGCTGCTATGGCAGAGATCTTCCCTGATCTGGTAGTACCAAGGATTTGTAAACAGTTTGGAAATATTGATAAAGAGGGAAAGAAGAGGTCTTCTGAGCTTAGAATGAAGCTGGGTGAAATAATGGTTAAAGCTTCAAGATGTTTAGGTATACTCTTTTTTTTATTTTTATTTTGTTGGAAACAGTGTTAAGTCCAGCCATCATTTCTATCATAACTTCTGTTTTGCCATATATTTTCTACCATATTCTGCTTTATTATATAGCAATAAATATTGAATTAAAATTGTGTGAGGAGCAAGTGTGCAAATATCACTTGTTATTGGCATGCTTACCTGATAATGCATGCTTACTCCGATGTTTTTGAATCATTACGAAAACATGCCTATTCAAATATATTGAAAATTTTACCACCAAAAACTGAAAATTTTCAGATAAAAAATTCTTATATTTTTTCATATTACTGCTCAAAACATAGATTGTTGGTACTCGTTAGAACCGCCACGATAAAACATAGATTGTGGGTACTCGTTACAAAACATAGATTGTTGGTACTCGTTAGAACCACCTCGATGAGGCAGTTCTAATGAGTACCACAATCTATGTTTTATTGAGGCGGTTCTAACGAGTACCAACAATCTATGTTTTGGAGCAGAAATAAGAAAAATAATGTATACCCCTGTAAACCCCAGTTTTACTATATAAAATTGGGGTTTAAGGGGTCAAAATTATATAGGCGTGTTTTCGTGATGGTTACCCTTAAGTGATGTTGCTTTTGATGACCTCTTAGGGCAATGACATTGCACCAAAATTAGTCACGCATTTCTACAGGTTCTTAATTTCAAATAATAAAAATGCGTATTTTGAGGCTACAAACAATTGAAATGATGCAAAATATTTATATCAGTGCAATAACCCTATAATATTTTGTCTGTGATATTAGCATTCATATGTAGGTCAAATATTCGATACAATGTAATGGCAATAGCATCCAGTTAGCAAGAAGGTTTTGGTTCAGGTCATTTTGTTTTGAGAAATGAATTTGATAATTTACTGTTCATCAAATGGGTTATTCACAGACAATTTAGAAACATTCTTAAAATTATATAACTATACATATGTATAAAAACCCAGGCATTATCTGCTTTAAAATGTAAAGGACTTTTTAGTTGAACAGTATGGAAATCATCACAATGCGGGTTAACTGCTTAGAGGACTAAGCTTGCCCAGAAAAAGTGTGGTTAAGTAAACTGTCCACACTTGACATGACTCCCATTGGGTTGACTGGGCCATAAAACCTCAACACAAACAAACTAGTTTTTATTTTCCTGAAGAATTCCTAGTTCAGGTATCTAAAATCCCTCCCTCCCCCCCCACCCCGAGGTCAGCAACATTCTTTCGTGGAGATTGATCATGAAATATTTTCTACGGTCATTCTCTCCCTTCCGCTGATTCAAGAAGGGCAGTTGTCAGTTTCTGGCGAAAGAATGTGCACAGTACTGGTTAACTGCTTAGAGGACTAAGCCTGTCCACTAAACTTGTGGTTAGGTAAACTGACCGCGCTCGACATGACCCCATTGGGTTGACTGGGCTGTAAAACCTCAACACAAACAAACAAATCTAAAATCCCACCTCTGTTTGTCAGTGGTAGGTCAAATTCCCCAAGGGCTGGGATGTTTTTGCTGTCTAATCCCCAGGGTATTCCTGCCACCCCCTCCACCCACCCTCTCTGTGGGGAACCATTGATAGGTGCATTATTATGAACTTCTTTAAAAATATATAGAATGTTAACTGCCAATTTCCAGAACAATAGCCAGTATATTTAAAAACATTTACAGTCGAACCTCAATAGCTCGAACACTGATGGCTTGTTTACCATGGCTAATTCGAACTCATTTTTGAGTCCCTACGAAATTCTTCCACTAGCTCAAGAAAACAAATATTTAGGGAAATTTTCTTATTTTATTATGAAATTGTATGTTGTGTGTACTCATTAGAATCACCTCATCAAGGCGATTCTAATTACACTCAACATACAATTATTGTGAAGGAAATTAAAAAAAACCCCTAAATTATCGCTATTTGCTTCCTAACCTGGCACCATGATTAACCCTCAGTGGCTCGAACTACCCATGTCTTGAACAATTTTCTGTGGTCCCAAAGATGTTCGAGCCATTGAAGTTCGAGTGTAAGAAAGTGTGTTTTGGGTAGTGTATATAATTTCTGTTATACCCTTTAGGAGATACAATTCCAAAGTACAAGGATTTACTGATTAACACAGTCTTGTCTGGTGCCAGAGATCCTGATAGTTTGGTTAGAGCAAGCAGTCTATCAAATCTAGGTGAGATCTGTAAACTGCTGCATTTCTCTCTGGGAAATATTGTTAATGAAGTGAGTATTATTAATTATGGTATTTATGCAAAATATTCAGATGATGTAGGTCTTTTAGTGCTTAGCATGTTGGGTAAAATTTTCAGCAGACGGAATATTGAAATATTGTCTTATTCTTCCCAGAAAACAGGATTTGACATTCATGCAAATTGTCTCCAATGGAGACAATTTACATCCAATGTCAAGACCTATTTTCTGACGAAAAAAAAAGAAGAAAAATATCATCAATTTATCGTCTGCTTAATTAGCTCAGAGAGTGGTAAATATTAACCCTTGTCCTACTGAATCCGGATATGTCCTGCCCTTGAAGAAGCCAACTGATCAGGATCTGCACTGTTTGCCATTAGGTATGTGAATATATATCAATAATCTGGATCAAGTAATCTGATTGGCTGAAAATTAGAAATAGGTGTGGCATCTTAATTTATTCAGCAGGACAAGGGTTTAAAAATATTATACCGATGTTTAAAATTGAAGAAAGCCATTCAATTAAATGGTGATTTGTCTAAAAATTACAGGTTGATTGGCCAGTTATGTTGCCCCTGATCAAACTTACCCTGTAGGAGCAATTTGATCTGGGTCTGTACTGTTTGCTCAGTTACGTCAGTTTGAATATTCATAGTAAATATAATGTATGTCCAGATATTTAGGGTAAGTATGGTATTGTTTTTACCCTAAATATTTGGATAAACATGCCTAAGCAAATTGTGTAAACCCAGATCAAACTGCTCCTGAAGCATTCACATGTCCAAGTGATTAGTAATCATGAAGTCCTGGCTTTGAATCCTGCTAGAGATGGAATTCAAAGCACGACTGTACAGTGCTTCATTGCACAGAGTCTTTCATTATCACCCATCCATCATCTTGATATGACTTAAATACTGTCAGGTCCCCTAGGGGAACCTTTAAAAAACCTTTAATTTACTTCAAATCCTTTAAAACCTTTAATTGGCTGAAAAACCAATAAAAACCTGGGCCCAATTGTTCAAAACTAACGATGCCGTTAGTTGATGTATCGTTAAAACTTTGATCATTAAATATGGTATATATGCTAATATTTTTGCTGAAAAATGTGAAAAAAATTGGAAACAAGGTGAAGAATTTAACCTATTTTTGCTGTTTATTTTGTTCAAATTCACCAAAAGAAACCATATATTTGACCAAAAATAGCTTTTATAAAAAAAATATTTATCTTCAAAAGAGCCTGCTAGGGAGCCTGTACTGTTTAAAGAGATGTAAAACAACAAATCATCGTCATCAAACTGCTCCTAAAAATTTGATGAAGGTCTTCATTGCATGCAGTTCATTGACCAGCGGGCGAATCACGCCGGTCTCTTAATATAGCTTTGGATTTTTACATATGGTAGACTATTCGATTAGCTCACTAAGGACGTTTTATATTTGTCGGGATGTCGGTTTGTGACGATCCCGGCAAATATAAAAAATCTTAAAACAAACTGTGTTGTAAGCAGATTAATGTCTACTTTATTTTCATTTCAATCAAGAAATTTCATAAAGCTTAAGAAAAGCAAACATTAAAGAATCACATTGTTGTTCTTTTTTACCTGTTACAATGAACATTTATTAAACTTTAGTATACCCTTGTCCCATATATCTCTATGTAAACATGAACAAAATTTGCACCGGTACTTAGACGTTTACATCGAAATATTTTGTCTTGTTCAGCTTTTGTAGACAACCACAAAGTAGACAAATAAGATTTGTTCTCAATTAAGGATGAGTTAGATATTTAAAGGAGTTATGATATCTAAATATTTAGAATGTATTTCACCATATTGAATAACACTTTAATCCATTGTAGACTAAATGTACTCCCCCACAGACTAAATGTACTCCCCCACACTATATATTGGAAAATTCTAATTTCGATTTTATGTATGTCAGGCTGTGTGATTTAGATATTCCCAGAGAAAATTGGTTGAACTATTTACAAACATTGGAGACCCTGATCAGATGCCACATTCTGTGCATCTGATCTGGATCTGCACTGTTTGCCAAATACCCTTTTAGGGGTCTCTAGACTACAATGGATTAATGTGTACACCGTATTTACAATACTGTGCTGTCGACATCTTTCAGAAAGTTGTTTTTTGCTTTGCGCTTTACCGAGAAGTAAATTTGCAAACTTTTGTCATGATTTAATGCAAAACCATTTGTCTTAACTACTTATGTACAAAAAGTTTTATTCTAGTCATTAGTTTTCAAAAAGGCGCATATTTTCACTTTTTCCCATAATAAAAATGAATGCAAATTATGCAGAAATCTGTAGGGTAGGTATCTTCAAGGCAGATTTTCAACAAGTTCTGCTTGTTCATTTTTTCTGAAATTTTCACAATATGGTTGTGAAATATCAATAATTCAAATTCAGCAAAGAGAAGTAAAAAATATTTTCTTAGAGAAAAATTAAAAAAAAAAAATCTTTTTACTATAGAAATTGCATAGGTCAGTCCAATTTTTGGCTTTAATTTTAAATTTAAGGTAAATATTTGAGAACAGAACACAGAAACAGAAAAGACAAATGGTTTCTGATAAGATACAATCAATCAGAACAAAATATTTTCATTTAAAATAAAACACCAGGCAAAAAATATCTTTCCAAGTGATGTCGAAAGGACAGTAAGTATTTGGACAGACTGGCATAAGCAAACAATATAAATTCAGATCAGATACTGTAGGAAGCAGCTCCCATCTGGTCTACACTGTTTGACACTTATCAGACAGTTTCTAACACTCATTAGAATCACCCTGGGGAGGCAGTTCCATTGAGTATTCACAATATATCTGTTTTGTGTAAAAAGCATACAAAATAACCACCAAATGTTAGAGAAGGGATTCATCTGCACCATCTATAACTGCTGTGTGATAAACACATGAACCTATTAATGGGGTTTAAATATGGACCCCAAAATGTTTATCCAGACAAAAATGTATAGATTATATAGAAAAATGACCATTTATACATTTTAATTTGGATACATTATGATTGTTTAGATAACAATCATTGCTCCAGCTAGGATTTGAGGGCAGTGGGGTGCTGGATAGGGCACTTTTTGCGCGGTCATACAAGAATGTGGGCACCATGTGTCATGAGATGTGCTTAGTATCAAGAATTGTTACAAAATAATCCCATTCCACAATAAATACCTCAAAAATAGAATACATATAAAACTGACCATTAAACATTGATTACTTTTTTAATTTTGGTCTGATTTTCATGAAATTTTCACCAAAATATAGGATTTTATGTCCTGAGTTGAAATAAGACAGAGGGAAGCTTAAGACAGGCAGAGGGGTGGCAGCAGAGGGCAAGAGGGGTGGCCCTCCCATCTATATAGGGCTAGCTGGAGTACTGACAATGTTTTTGCTTTAGATTCCAGCAGTTGTGATATAAAGAGAATGTGATGCGTTGAGAATGAGCTATTATGATAATAGCATAATTGTTGGTGTCCTTTATTTGTGGGAGGTAGTAGGTTTGAACTCTGGGTCATAGACTTTTCAGATTTTTGTACCAAGATGTGTATACTTATTGTAATTGCCTTGGCAAGATACCCATAAGATATATTTTGGTGCAAAATAAATCAAACTTATCCTAAATTATCTTCAAAATTATTAACATGTCTAGACCTTTGCTTTGGTGAGTAATACCAAAAGTTTTAAAGTGTAACTAGCTGCTCTATTGCTTGGCATTTTGTTTTTCATATTTTTCACACATAATAAACTGTTTTCTTATTTTTCATAGAAAATGAAGCCTGACTGTTCATAACTAAGAAAGTGAATGACAAACTATTTTAAATATTACCAGTTATTACATAAATTCAGTGATAATGATGGGATAATTTTCTTCAGTTCTCTATAAAAATGTGTTGTGGGTACTCATTAGAAATGCCCCACTGAGGCACTTCTTATGAGTACCCACAACATATTTTTTATGCAGATATAAGAAAACATTCCCAAAATTATCACCGCTTCTAATGAGTACCCACAACATATGTTTTTATGCAGAAATAAGAAAAATTATCCCATAATTATCACCAGATACTCGTCCTAAACAATTCCTCTGACCCACATATTTTTCTTATATCTCCATGAAAACATATATTGTGGGTGTTCATTAGAAGTGCCTCAGTGAGGCACTTCTAATGAATACCATAACATATGTTTTCATGGAGGAATAAGAACAATTTCAGTACTTTTTGGTTGAAAAACACGCCTTATCTGGATCAATGAAAGCTATGCATATTTCAGGTGTTTCTATGTTGTAAAAGCTTGTTGAAGTCAGACAGTGATCCTGAGGTCAGGAAAGCAGCAGCTGTGGCCTTGACCTTGCTGCTTCAAGGGTTAGGACATGATATTCTGAAGGTGAGGAAATTATGCATGGAATGAGAGATATGTTGGTCACACCATAAGAAAAGGTCCCTTATATACTATGTGGACAGTTAAGTCCAGATTCTCCATGCACACCCGACAGTCTGATTATGACCTGCTAAGTTTGTCAATATATCTTACATCGATTCTTTACCCTACTTTGGGCTAATTCCCTATACCCTGCTGTGGGCTGTTCCCTTTGTTCTAGTGTGGGCTAATTCCCTTTACCCTACTGTGGGCAAATTCCCTTTACCTACTGTGGGCTAATTCCCTTTACCCTACTGTGGGCTAATTCCCTTTACCCTACTGTGGGCTAATTTTCTTTACCCTACTGTGGGCTAATACCCTTTACCCTACAGGGGGCTAATTCCCTTTATTCTACTGTGGGCTAATTTTCTTTACCCTACTGAGGGCTAATTCCCTTTACCCTACTGTGGGCTAATTCCCTTTACCCTACTGTGGGCTAATTTCCTTTACCCTACTGTGGGCTAATTCAGCAGACGACAAATTGATGATATTTTTCACAGAAAGCAGGATTTGACATTTCATGCAAATTGTCTCCATCCATTGGAGACAATTTGCATGAAAAGTCAAAGCCTGTTTTCTGAGAAAACTAAGAAAACTTCTTCAACATGTTTTTTGCTGAAAATTTTACCCAGCATGCTAAGTGTTAAGGGTACTATGAAGACACTGATCAGCCTGCTCAAATTCAAGACCCTGATCTATGCACAGACTGGTATTGGCCTTCATTGCATGCATATGTAATAAGGACATTTCTAACATTACATCACATATATACCTTAAGTATTTGGACATGCAGGCCTGAGCAGACAGTGTAGACCCAGATCAGATGCTGCATAATTCAGCATCTGATCTGGGTCAACACTGTCTGCCACTTATCCAGCAGTTTTTAGACACATCAACAGATGGACAGATGTACTGTTCTCAAATTTCAGGACAAGTATATTGAGTTGTTAACCCATTGAAGACTGGAGACCATAAATGCGTAACTGGCAAATAGTGCAGACCCAGATCAGATGCAGCAGAATGCGGCATCTGATCAGGGTCTCCACTGTTTGCAAATAGTTCAACCATTTTTCTTCAGGAATATCTATATCATATAACCTGACATACCTAAAATGGAAAATGGACTCTTCCAATATATAGTGTGGGAGAGTTTATTCAGTTTTAGTAGGTTAAGGTGTCTGAATGTTAAGGGTAAAAACAGTATAATGACAGAATCTTGATTTTCTGTGATGTGTCTTGCAAAAAGATTCTTTTACCTATTGGAACCATTGTTCTGTGCATCCCAGTCTCAAAAAAGAAGTTCTAAAGCTAAAGCGAATGGTTTATTGTAAGCTTTTAGCAAAGAATGTAAAGTGATAAAAACATTAAGCCAGACAAACTTTTTTTTTTTTTTTGTGTCATTATGACACAATGACAGCAGAAACATTGTACTTTTTTATGTGACTTAACCCATGTCCTGCTGAATAAATCAAGACGCCACACCCACTTCTAATTTTCATCCAATCGGATTACTTGATCCTCATTGTTGTTATAAATTCGCATATATAATGGCAAACAGTGAAGATCCAGATCAGTTGGCTTCTTCAGAAGCCAACTGATCTGGATCTACACTGTTTGCAAAGGCAGGGTATATCCGGGCTCAGCAGGACAAGGGTTAATGTTAGGAATGCGTGTCACAGCAGAGGTAGTAATACAACAAGCTGCATTATCTGCAGTCTGTTTTGATATTTTTTTCATGAATAATAACAAACTTTCATTTTTTTTATTGCAATATAAACTAAATACATTTTTAGTGTCTGTAATAATAAAATTTAATCCATGAGCCAGGACAATTTTAAAAGGACTGAACCACTATAAAATTGATTAACTGATTAATGATTATATAGAGGATATTTATTCTTTTGCTGTGAATACCATAGATATTGTCATCGAGTGAAATGAAAACATCAGTATTTTCACGAGTGCGAAGCACGAGTGAAAATTTGAATGTTTTCATTACACGAGATGTAAATTTTCATGGTATTCACTGAAAAAGAGTAAATTTTCTTTTTATTTTATTGTTCACATGTCAATGCGCATTTCTGACGTCATAAATAACGTCACCAAACAAAACATGAACGTCAAGGCGTCGACACTCAGTGCTTAACATGTGAACCGCTGGAGAGAGAAAAAACAAAAAGTTTCGGCGAATCAAAATAATTTTGATACCAAAATGTTCCTTACATTCTAACTAAGAAAATGCATACCAACACTTGATAGTTTAGTTCAGAAACAAAGAAGTTAGAGGTGTTCAAAAATCTGAAGTGGAGGTAACATCCACTTCAGAAACAGTGAAGAAAACCGAAGTCGTCCAAAGCAAAGAGTGAAAATATAAATCGTGTCATTCATTATAGTAAAATGATACGATATCAATACATTAGTGATTGATACCACTTTTATTTTCATCAGATATACACTGATTTCACCGCTGACATTAAAATAAAGTTTATTATTTAAGATACTACTGATGTACTAACTTTATCTGGAGCTTTGAATTTCAAAAATTCAAAACTCTTTTATTTCAGGTTCTAGATTCAGTGTTACTGGACTTATACAGACTGTTAAAACAAGTTATGGCTTCTGAAAAGGAGGAAGTGGTCAGATTACATGCTAATCTTGCCTTGAATGAGCTTGAAGACAATATGAAAGACCTTATCTTCCCAAAACAAAAACTAGAGAAGAGAATAAGAGTGCTTGATATGGAATGAACTTTGATGCTTAGTACACTGGGTAAAATTTTTTCAGCAGATGACATTTTAAAATATTTTCTCATTTTTCCTGGAAAACAGGATTTGACATTTTATACAAATTGTCTCCAATGGAGACAATTTGCATAAAATATCTAATCCTGTTTTTTGGAAAAAATAAGTAAAACACTAATTTGTCATCTGCTGAATTACACCGGAGAGTGTTAGATGTTAAAAAATATAAATAAAGCACTTAACTAGACATTGTTGTTGTTTTGCTGACTATTTTATTTATCTGAATATTCAGTCAGATATATATGAGAAACCAATGTAGCTATTTGATAAAGTCTGTCTATTTATCATTCAGCCAGCTCTTTCAAACCCATGTCTTGCTGAATAAATTAAGATGCCACGCTCACTACTAATTTTTACCCAGTCAGATTATTTTATCCAGGTTGTTGATATAAATTCACATACTGAATGACAACCAGTGCAGATCCAGAACTGATCTGGATCTACACTGTTTGCAAAGACAGGTTATATCCAGGTTCAGCAGGACAAGGGTTAAAAGTAACAGAAAGTTTAGCCTGTTGTGTTTAAACTTTAAGCTCCATGTAAAATTGCAGCAGTCTTAAATACAATGTATTATCCCTACCGAAGATGAAGGGATATTGTTTTGGCGTTGTCCATTTATCCAGAGTCTATCTCTGTAACCATTGAACAGATTTGATTCATACTTTAGGTAAGTGATTATAGCCATTATCATTCACCATCTGCACTATTTCATCATTCTTAGGAGTTATTGCCCTTGACATAGTCTAAATTGGCATTTATAATGTAAAACCTTATGTTCATCTGGAAACATATCTCTGCAATCTTGCATCAGATTATATTCCTACTAGAAGTAAAGGACTTTAGTATTGATATGTCAACATCCTTGGCCCAGTTGTGAAAGCATCGTTAGCTTAATGAGCTTGTTAGTGGTCAAAGTGTTAACTGTCCTAATAAGTACATGTCTGATTCACAGGTACTTTTGCTGAAGAAATGTGAGTAGCTTTTGCAAATGCAAAAGCTACTCACATTTTTTCAGCAAAAATATTAGCCTGTATGTCATATTTAATGATCAAAGTTTTAACGATACATTAACTAACGACATCGTTAGTTTTGAACAATTGGATCCTGATAGTTTCATCAGAATTGACATATTTATTTGTGAGTTATTGTCCCTGACATTGTCTTAATAGGAAATTACAGTGCAAAAGCTATTTTTCTGTCAGTCCAATGCCATATCTTTGTAACCATTGGTCAGATGTGATTCATATTTAGGAGGAATGGCTATAGCATGGTTTCTCGGTATCCTGATAATATAGCCTGAATGGCCTGCCTTCCTTATTCAGCGGTAATGCAGAAGAGCAGAACTGACCAATTTTGCGATCAGTAAATTTTGGTCACAAAAACCTATTTTATAGAAAAAATGGACAATGTTGGTGTTTTGGGCTACCAAGTTTATGTACATCACACAAACACTAACTTGATGAAAATCTGTATCAAAAAGATTGCTGCAATTTAGTTCACTTGCAAAGTTGTATATAAATGGTCACCTCTCTGCACCCAAAACCTCCTCCCAAACAAAAAGGTTTTCAATTTTTGTGTACAGTCTACTCCTGTTATCTAGAAGTCCAAAGGACTTTCTGAAATACTTCGTGATACCTGTACATCGACATATCAGATTTGTAGAATTGAGGGAAAAATAAATTAAACAACCACATTTCACAAATGAATATGTTATTTGACTCCTGAAGTTAAAGATATATTGAAAATACTGTGGAAAAGAGGAGAAATTGCTCTTGGCAATTTCTCCTCTTTTCCACAATATTTTGTTACCCTTTTTTAGATTTTGATGTTTAAACAGGGGCCAGATTTTCACTTCGATATAAGCGGTTATTTGAGATAAGCAAAGTGAGATAATGAGAGTAGACTGTATTTTTAGCAATTTATTCTTTGCAGAAACGATGCACTTGACCTAACCATACGAGCCAAAATATGACAAAAGGACCTTACAATATTTACCCTAAATATTCAGGCATCTAAACTCCTTACTGTAATTGTGCAAAAAATTGAATACGGGTTTACCACTAGTTCATGTGTCTGGATGAGTCATTATGAAAACATACCTATATAATTTTTACCCCTTTAACCCCACTTTTATATAGTAAAACTGGGGTTCACAGGGGTATACATTATTTTTCATATTTCTGCTTAAAACATAAATTGTGGGTACTCGTTAGAACCGCCTCAGCGAGGCGGTTCAAACGAGTACCCACAATCTATGTTTTTGATCAGAAATATGAAAAAATATCAGAACTTTTATCTGAAAACTTTCAGTTTTTGGTGGTGAATTTTTCAATATATTTGAATAGGCGTGTTCTCATAATGGACAGTGTGTAAACCCAGACCAAACATTCAAGGGTGTCTGATCTGGGTCTGTGCTGCTTGTTCTGGCCTAAATATGTGGACACTTTATCTCCTTTCCGTACTTGGCTAGAATATTACTGGTAAGGTGACTTTCAAGACTGAAAAATTGTGAACCCGGACCCCCCATACAACAAGATGTGTCATATACCAAAATGTTCCACATTCTCTGTAGTTTCTGAAACTGCCGGCATAAATTGGCATAAATGATGGCGAACTGAGAAATCCAATATGGCCACCAACATGGCCGCCAAATACTAAAAGTCTGCTTTTGAAGCCTAAATTGTCTTCTGGTTGTTCTAAAATGCATGCAAAATGTATATTTTGATTGATACGTACTTGTTACAGACAATACTATTTATTTAAATACAAAAAGAAGCATGATTTAAACATTAAAGGCAAAATTAGAGGACAAATGGCCAATTTTTGGTCTAAAAATAGAGCACTTAGAAGAAACAGAAGTTCCCTAAAATTTCTTAAGCAATATCACTTGCTCCATTTTAATTTAAACAACACACCAGTTATCATGGCCAATTTAAACATCATATTTCTGTTGAAAATATTAAACCAGTATTGAACAGTAAGCAGTTTGTTATCCCTACCCCCACCATTCGATTTCAAATTTTTTTAACTGATGCTTGTGAAGCTTGATAAGAGACAATAGAAGAAATGAAAAAGATGGACAGAATGTTAAACTATTTCATTTATCAACATCTTTTAATTAGGAATTGTTTGATTTTCTTCATAGTTCAAGTTTTAAATCACAGACATAATAACAAATAAGAAACACTGACCTGGTAAAAACTGGCTTGATAATGTTTACTATAACACCGACAGAAAGTGTTATAGAGGGAAACTTTAAAAATACATGTATGTAAACATTGTAAATAAATTAATTGAAACCAAATCTAGAAGGAAATGGCAAGTGTATTTATAAACTATCAAACACATGCAGACATGCGGACAGTCAGCGAAAAATACAAAAAGCTATTTTGATATATTTGACATACTCGAGCTATTGAATTCCCTTTCTCATGCCACTTTTCATTACTAAGGTTAAGGTGTGGAACATGCATCTTTGCGCCAGTTGATTTTATTATTAACCCAATCTAAGTAGGCAATTAAATTGAAAAAAAACATGACAGTCTTCAAATGTAAACAATGATGCAAGATGCAGATATGGCTGAAAACATTAATTTCAGTGGGTAAATCATCCAAAATTGTACACAATTCGGAGCAATTGTCGTCAGAATGAAACATGTTTTGGCATAAACTTTGGTGCTGGGTTGTATGGAATTTAATTCTGCACAGTATAACATTCTCCAATTTTTAAAATAACGCCCTCCTAGACGACAAAAGCCCCAGACTGTCGACAACCCACCTGAAACTGCCACCTTTTTAGCTCACACTACTCATGTCCGGATAATCACGTCACTTATTTCTTTGCATAATATTGCTGAAAGAAACAATGCATTTAAAATCCCGCCTGAGCAAAGCAAGTCTGAGGAAGCAAGAGCCATTTTAAAGGAAGAATTTAAGGAAAACATTAAAACTGACTGTCAATAAAATAAGAAGATAATTTAGATTCTCTCTTATAATATATATCCAATGCAGTCTAGCACTCCATTGTGTGAAAAGTTGCAGACGTAACAAAGTGTCTGACTGCAGAATAAGCTAGGGTTTACCTGTATGAGTTAAGCTCTTCTACTGGCTTCTTACTTCTATACAAATAGTGAAGAAAGACTGTTAGCCCAGATGTTTGGGTATTATGATGATTTGACCAGAGCTGTTATGATTCAGAACAGATGGCAACCATCTTCGTATATCAGTTTTATCGTAACTATATCACCAGCTTCATTTAACTTTTGCCTTACTGGACAACCAAATGACGAAAAAAAAGAAGATGGTCTGGAAATTTACATTGTGCCTCAAGACAGCTCCAATACAAAATATGCTGGGAGCTGCCTATTGTAGCTGCCTATAGGTAGCCTGTAGGAAGTGCAATAGGCTGCCTACTGGAAATTTGCCATGCAAATTTTGAGTGGCCTACTCCTTATATGGAGTAGGCAGCTCATCTATGAAGACAATGACTAAAAAGGGATCTGGAGCTGCCTACTGTTCCTATTCTGCTTTCTCATCTGTCATTGGCCACTGGGCTGCCTACTGCTGCCTCTTAAATGCTTTCCCTGCCTATTGAGCTGCCTACTACATGTTCACTGCCTACCATGCCTATTCAGTGGGAACTGAGCTGCCTATTCTGCCTAATAGATGTATATTGGCTACTGAGCTGCCTACTCTGCCTAACCAGTTGGAATGGAGCTGCATATTCTACCTAGTGCTTGTATATCGGCTACTGAGTTGCCTACTCTGCCTGTTCAGTGGGAACTGCTCGTGAGCTTCCCATTCTGCCTACTACATGTTCATTGGCTGGCATTGAACTCGGTACCTCTAGCAGTAGAGGCAAGTGCACTAACCACTTTGCTAATCACACTCTACATTGGCTACTTGGATGGGTTTTTCAAAAAATCTGTCCCTTAAAATAAGGATGTCCTGGTAGGTGGGTGTCGGGTGAGCGGGCAGGAGTCGTCCCAGGTTAACCTTTTGGTTAACCTTTTTTCAAAGTTATGTTACCTTTATTCTTCAGTGGATTGCTTTCATATTTGGCAGGGATGAAGATAAGGACCAGTAGGTGTTTCCCATGCAAGAGAGGCAACTCTCACTTTCTTTATTATTTAAAAAACCCATTCATAATGCCTTTAGGCGTTTTTGTTTTTTTTACAGCAAAAAATTGTTCACGGAGGGAGCAAATTCCTTCCTAGAAGAGTTGCTCCCATTTAGAAAGAGACTGAAAACCAGGCAAGCGAAGTCATGTTTCCAACAGAACTCACTTGACCATGGGCAAGTAAATTCAAATTTGCTCGACTGAGCAATTGATGCTGTGTTATACCTCTATGATACCTTATGGTTCTGCATTGATAGCAGTGGTATCAATATCAACCCTCTGCGTTACTGGACCTGAAGCTTAAGCTTAATTGATCTTGGGCTTATAATGGGGTCTCAGGTTGATAATTCAAGCAACAATCATAACCCCATCATGTGAAAACCTCCATGTACACGTATTAGGCAAGCAGATCTATGTATCTTAATATATAGTCAGTATTACACCAGATTTACATATTTATGGCATCAACTTGCTTTGATATGTAACAGGAAAAAGGCATTGAATTAAATTAAGTAAATTAAACGTTTTTCTACCTATAGCAAGCTTAGTAGTTCTGTTCACTAATAAACAAACAAGTAGTTTACATTCACTGAAATAAATTTCTGTTTAATCTAAAACATCCTAAATACACATTTGCAATCAAAATGGCTGCTATACTTTCTCGCCAATTTCACCTGACAAAGGATAGAGCTGCCTACTGTGCCTAATAATTACACAAAGTAAACCCAGCCGGAGCTACCTACTCTGCCTACTGCAGAAAATAAAATAAGCTTGAGTTGCCTATTCTGCCTACAGGAAAAAGAAAATTAAGTTTGCGCTGCCTTCTTTGCGTACTGCAAGAAGTAAAATAAAGTTGGAGCTACAGTTTGAGTTGCCTTCTCTACCTGTATGTAAAACATACATTAAGTTGGAGTTGCCTACTCTGCCTGTTGTACAAAACAAACTTACTTTGAGCTGCCTACTGGTTGCCTGTTCTGCCCATAGGCAGCAAGAAGGGCAACAAATAGGCAGCTCTTGCCTACTGGAGCTGCATACAAATTAAATGTAAAACAGTAGGCCACCCATAGACAGCCTCCTTTTCTTTTATCATATGGGAGACTTCACTGGGTGAAAAGAACTCCTGCTGCAGTCCTTCAGTTTTTGTAATTCTGTTTTGTAGGATAATTGTGGCATCGTGCAAAATCAAGACATCACTTGATTCCAAATCTTTGAACTTGTCAGAGAGGTCTGTGTTGCAGTCTTCTGATTCAGGATTTTTCCAGCTTACATATTTTGACATGGGATTTCAGCCCTTATAACATTTCACAGAAGATCCAACCCCTAGAATAAACATCAGTCCTGGACAAATCTATTTTATGCTTTTTATGTACATTGTTTTAAACTTATGTTTACCAATGGATACATCATTTACTCTTTTTAATTTCTATTAAGCGTGACTTCAAAAATGATAATTCAAATATATATTTTTTCAGTTTCAATCTTTCCTATCAGTATTCTTTAAACTGGTTTCAGCTTTCTCTAATTTGCTTTGCTCAGACAGGGTTTTAAATACATTATTCTTTCTTTCAATAGTATAAGTGGCAAGACAACTTTTTTTTCTTGATGACTCATTGCTTCATCAGCAACAAAATATCCCTTTGAATTTATGTTACAATATAGGGATATAATGCAGCAAACTGCACACATAGCTGTTAACCAAATATGGTAGGTAACTTTGCTTCCCTATTTAATTGCACCAAGGTGAGTTGGTCCTCCGTCTCAATGACAGCTCCCTCCTTAATCTGTTTCAGACGGTTGACACCTGACTATGAATGTCTGTATGTGGTTGGGCCAATTGTGGTCCTGTTTGTGGTATTCTTGCTTTCAGATTGCCATTGAGCTTTTTGCTTTGTTTCTTCACAGTGTTTAAGATTATATGTACTTCACTGTGATATTTCACTGATGCGGTACAGGACCCCTATGCGAACCCAACATTATGTTTATAATTTGGGGCTGCATCAGAATCAATTGTGATGAGGTTTTTCATAAAAATAGTTAAAGCCCACAGTAGTTTTTCAACTGATAGTTCCAAGGTTGCTCTTCTGTCGCAGTTCTGTGTTTATGCATCGATGGTTTCATAGGTAACATTTGCTTTGTCATTGTTTTTCCTCATCTCTCCTTCTTTTGAAGTCTAGGGAAGGAAGGCTGTGCTTCGTAATTGTGGCATTGCCTGGGTATCTTCACATATGACTATCTAAAAATATTGGATATCTTCTGGCTATTAAAGCCCCTAGTGGCTCTGTTTCTGTGTCATAACTATAATGTTTGAATTGTGGATAGCTTCTGGCTATTAGAAAAAAAGGTAAGAGAAAAGTCTAGGGAGTGCCACAATCACAAATCGCAGCCCTTCCCAGACCCCAAGAGGAAGAGTAAACCGACAAATCTAAACAAGCACAAACCGAACAAACGTACGAAAAGCACTAAGATTAGCTCTCTCTCTTCCCCAAGCGAGGTAATCGCAATACTAAAAGGACTGAAAAACACAAGAACAAAATGACACACGGAAAGACATACAACAAATCGCCTCGTAGAATAAACCACAAAGCAACAAAGAGTAAGACTATCACTGGGACCACCGCCTTAGAAAGGTCGGTAGAACAAACCACCAGGGGGTTTAAAAAAAGAAGCCGCTATTGGCTATATAGCCATTAGTGGCTGACATAGCTGGTCGCGACTGATACTTGTGGCAATATTGCAGCAATGGACCTACTGGCCGTTATCATTGGCTACTTTCTGGCTAGAAGTTGTGTCTACTAAATTTTAAAGCGGCTTTATTGCAGCTACAAAGCCACTTTAAAGCTGCTACATTTTCATTTCTGTAAGGGTTAGGAAAATATGTGAAAATTCTGAAGCCCACCCACGGGATATTTGACACTAAATTAGAACTCAGGGGTCCCATGTCAGAGGTATGGAATAGGACATAAAATTCTCAAAATTATCTAATACCCGGAGGTAATCCTGCCACCCTGTTCAGAGGAAAACATTTATAGGTGCATATTGTATGATAACAAGTGCCTTTTATTTCTATATTTTGTTTCAATTAAACATTGACAACTTTACATAGTTTCAAATTTTCCCGCCACAAGTTCTGTCGGTGTCAAAGTAAATATTGTCAAGCCAATTTTATCCGGATCATTATTTCTTATTTATTGTTCAGTCTGTAAATCAAAACTTAAATTCTGCAGCAAATCGAATCATTCCTGGAAAACACAGGTTGATAAATGAAATAGCTTGCCATTCTGCCTGTCTTTATCATTTTTGCTACTGTCATTTATCAGTCTTTGCCAGAGTCAGTTCAGAAGCGATGAAATCAAATGATGGGGGTAGGGGTAAAAAACTGTTTACTGTTTAATACTAGATTAATATTATATATTGAAACCTGAGTTTTGAGCAGGCCATGATACCTGGTGTGTTGTTTAAATTAAACTCAAGTAAGAAATATCACTATAGTAATTTTAAGGAACTTCTATTACCTCTCAGTACACCATTTTTAGACCTAATATTGACCTTTTGACCCCTAAAATTGCCTTTAATTTTTAAATTATGCTTCGTTTTGCATCTAACTAAACAGTCTTGCTTGCAATGAGTTAAGGCCAATCTAAATATACATTTTGTATGCATACTAGAACAACCAGAAGACAATTTAGGCTTCAATGGCAGACTTTTAGTATTTGGCGGCCATGTTGGCGGCCATATTGGATTTCTCGGCTCGCCATCATTTATGCCAATTTATGCCGGCAGTTTCAGAAACTATAGACAATAGGAAACATTTTGATATATGACACATCTTGTTGTACGGGGGGGGGGGGGGGGGGTGGAGGGGCGGGGGGGGGGGGGGGGGGGGGGGTCCTGTTTACCCCTAGAAATAGTGGCCAGTTTCACTCATTGTCACCCTACCAGTAAATGGAAAACAATGTAGACCCTGATCACATGCATTTTTCAGTGTCTGTTCTGTCTACAGTCTGCATAGGCCTATCTGTCCGAATACTTCAGGTAAATATGGCAACAAAAATCTTGTCATAAATAAACAAAAACAAGAATAATGATAGATTGCTAATTATTTGCATTTTAAATCATAATTAATTATATATTAGTTTAGCATGCTGGGTAATTCAGCAGATGACATTTTGAAATAGTTTCTTATTTTCCCAGAAAAGTAGGTTTTGGCTCTCTTTAGAGACAATTTCCATAAACTGTCAAAGCCTGTTTTCTGGGAAAAATAAGAAAAATATCAATTTGTTGTCCGCAGAATTTTCCCAGAGAGTGGTTAAAGATATTAATCTACTCGGAAAAATAAGATTTGTTTTGTTTATAAGGTTTGAGAGCATGTGAAATTTATTTCTCTTACAACACATAGAAACAGACCTAACATTTTCTCCGGTTTTCGCCCACCTTCGATGAACGATCGGCTCGATATAAGTGAAATATTCTTGAAAGGGCCGTAAAACCCAAATCAAAAAAAAAAAAAAAAAAAAAAAAAAAAAAAAAAAAATCAGACCTTACATTAGATAATAAGTCATCTCAAACAAGGAAAATGCTCTTTTCAATTGCAAGGATAAAAAGTTAACCCATAAAGGTCAGCCCATTAAAGTATAGTTTTGCAGTATCATTCATTCTTTCTTGTGTCTTATTCATTATGAAGTTTCCGGGTTGTCTTATCCCAAGAAAAAAATCATTATAAATTTCAAGGTCACCTTGGCATGTCCATGCTCTTCTCCAATCTTGAGTCACCAAGACTCAAATGGATACCCTATTGAACACCTTATTTACCCTAAGTATTGGGACTGACAGGCTCGAGCAAACAGTGCAGACCCAGATCAGACGCCGCAGAATGCGGCGTCTGATCAGGGTCTACACTATTTGCCACTCATCCAGCAGTTTTTAGACACATCAACATGTAGAAAAGTTGACTTGTTCAAATTTTAGAACAAGTAGGGTAAAGAGTTACAGTGTCTGAATACTTAGGGTAGGTACGGTATATGACGTATATACAGATGTAAGTGGGACAATATGATTCATGCCAAAGGTTCAGAGACAAAGAATTGTCTATAAATGTCTAGGCGATAATTTCATAAAAGTACGTCCATGGATATCCATGTCTTGCATCACAGTATAAGAGCGGCTTTGACTGACCATTAGCGATTGTAGGACACTTACGATTACGTGCAGTTGTTATTGATCACTTTTTGATAGATAAAAATCAAAATTCTAAACCCCTCAAAAATAGTCCTAGCCTATGTAGCAGGCAAAATACAGAGTACCCCGCCCCACCCCCTCCCGACTGGGATACCATAATAAATATATTGCTTATTGGTATTGATAAAACCTGGTCTGCAACGTAAATCGTTATGAAAACATGCCTATTAAAATATACTGAAAATTTTACCACCAAACCATGAAAATTTTCAGATACGAGGGTGAGTCAATAAGTAACCAGCCTAACTTATTTCCGATTGAGACCCACCTCTTCTTTTTCGATGTAATTGCCCTCTAGTGTGATGCACTTAGACAAACGGTGTTCAAGTGCCATCAGCCCAGAACTGAAAAAGTCAGGGTCCTTTCCACAGACCCACTCCTCAACTGCGTCACGACTTCTTCATCAGACCGGAAATGAAGTCCACGGATATCCTTTTTCAAGTTTGGGAATAGGAAGAAGTCGCTAGGAGCTAGATCAGGCGAATAGGCAGGGTGTGGTATTAATTCATACCCGTTTCGCTCTACAGCATCCATTGCAACTTTGCAAGTGTGGACTCTCGCATTGTCCTGATGCAGCAAAACACCTTTAGAGAGTTTACCTCGGCGTTTTTCACGGATGGCGGTTCTCAGCTGGTCTAACAAGTGTGCATAGTGCACTCCAGTTATTGTACTTCTCTTGGATAAAAAGTCCAACATAATAACGCCTTTTGCGTCCCAAACTACTGTGGCCATCACCTCGCCAGCAGATGGTTGCGTCTTGAACTTCTTTTGCCTCGGGGACCCAGGTCCTACCAACTGACGACTCTGAGCTTTATTCTCTGGCTCATAGTAATTAACTCAAGTCTCATCTACAGACACCAGACGCAAAAGAAAATCATCTTTTGACCTAAAACGCTTCAACCAGGCGCTGCATACTGATGCTCTGGTTGCCATTTGCTCATCGCTGGGGACCCAACGGGCTGTTAGCTTGCGCATACCTAAACGATCATGTAAGATTGATGAAACGCTACCATGTGAAATGCCTAATGCCTAATGCCTGCACTATTTTTTCCACCTGAATTTACCAGATCCCGAACTTTCTTACACATTTCTTCGTCAGTGGCATCCAGTGGGCGTCCAGACCTGGCTTCATCTTCTAAAGACGTTCTACCGCGTTTGAATTCCCCTACCCAGAATTTAACCTGAGCATAAGCTGGTGCAGAAGACCCATAAACATCGGCTAACTAGCCGTGTATTTGCTTGCCTCTTTTACCTTTTAAATACAAGTACCGAATTACAGCACGATACTCAACTTTAGATGAAAAGCATGCCTTTGCATCACTAGCCATGTTTGACATTCAATATCTTATTAAAGAATGACTCGATACGCGTGTAATTTTGTACCCATGTATAAATCATATATTGAAACAAAGCATGAAAATCGTGACCGTCTCGGTCCATTTGAAATGGGATAGGCTGGTTACGTATTGACTCACCCTCGTTAAAAAACTGATATTTTTTATATTTCTACTCAAAACATAGATTGTGGGTACTCGTTAGAGCCGCATCGACGAGGCGGTTCTAACAAGTACCCACAATCTTCAGTTTTGAGCGGAAATAAGAAAAATAATGTATACCCCTGTAAACCCAGTTTTACTTTATAACAGTGCGGTTTAAGGGGGTCAAAATTATAAAGGCATGTTTTCGTGATGGGTCTGCAGATAATACTCTTTTGGTCCACTGCAAACCGGTCCACGGTCCACAGGTCTGCATGATTTGGTCTGCAAATAATACTCACCATGTTTTCTTGATAGAGGTCAACACCATTCTTGTTGTTTTTTACGGAATAACGTGAATGTAAACAACGTACTAAATAAGAAGATTCTTGTGTGTGTGTGTGTGTGTGTGTGTGTGTGTGTGTGTGTGTTTTCTTCAGTCTTTTCAATGAGACTTTTAAAGGCTCCATATTCCTAAAAAATTAAACGTTTTATTATCCAAGATAGGTTTAATAAATTGATATATGGTATAATCATAAAACAGCCTGTAAAATTTCAATTAGTCGCTTGTTCTTGAAATGAAATGATTGTTTATCGTATCTCTGAATTAATGTTGCCAACATTAATTCAGAGATACGATAAAAATCATTTCATGTTTGATCCAGTTCCATCAGGAAAACATGCCTATACAATTTTGACCCCCTTAAACCCCGCTTTTATATAGTAAAACTGGGGTTTACAGGGGTATACATTATTTTTCTTATTTCTGCTCAAAAACATAGATTGTGGGTACTCGTTAGAACCGCCTCGCCGCGCTCTGCTAAAAAACATAGATTGTGGGTACTCGTTAGAACCGCCTCACCGAGGTTGTTCTAACGTGTACCCACAATCTAATTTTTTGAGCAGAAATAAGAAAAATAATGTATACCCCTCCGCCGAGGCGGTTCTAACGAGTACCCACAATCTATGTTTTTGAGCAGAAATAAGAAAATAATGTATACCCATGTAAACCGGCGAGGCGGTTCTAACGAGTACCCACAATCTATGTTTTTGAGCAGAAATAAGAAAAATAATGTATACCCCTGTAAACCCCAGTATTCTGAGAAATATATAAAATAGAGAAATTTTTTATCCGAAAATTTTCATTTTTTGGTGGTAAAAGTTTCATTTGAATAGGCGTGTTTTCGTAATGAAGACCGAGAGACTAACTGAAATTTAACAGGCTGTCTGATGCCACATTTTATGATCGCATTAATACTATATATCAATTTATTAAAGCTTTCATTGATAAAAAAAAATGTCTATTTTGAGGAATATGGAGCCTTTAAATAAAAGCATACAAATTTGCAGGAACAATTCACACGTTTGTTTTATTGCATTAACATTTGTCGGGTCCGTCGGGAGATATTTGAACACTCGGCCTGTGGCCTTGTGTTCAAATAACTTCATAGGAACCCAGCAAATGTCAATGCAAGAAAGAAAACGAAAAAAAAAAAAAAAAAAAAAAAATGAAATAACGTTTCAACGTGTGCCGACTGGGAATTTTATACGTGTACATGTGCATATTTCTTCCGTCAGCTGAATCCTGTTTTTCTTTTGTTTTCAGTTTTTGCTTACCGTGTTTTCTTCTTAACCACAGGCTATTTATCATAAAGACGTTTATTTCTTCATTTCAGTTCTTCATTTGCCTCTATCATAGCTTAGCATGCTTCAGCAGACGACATTTTGATCTTTTTTATTTTTCCCAGAAAACAAGCTTTGGTATTTCATGCTAATTGTCTCTTTACAGACAATTTGCACGGAGTATCAAAACCTATTTTCTGAGAAAAATAAGAAAAATATCATCAACTCTGATGGATTAGCATAGAGAGTGGTAAATGTTTAATTCATATATATATATATATAAAAAAAAAAACTGCATCCGCGTTCAACATCGTACAGTTATAATCCCGACCCACGTAGAAACGGACATTAGCGAATGCTATAAGTCATGATCAGTCTGCGCATGCATGCAGTGTGATCAGAGCCTTCGGTACCCCATTTACCTAAGTATTCGGCCACTTCAACTGCAGAACTTGTCCTAGAATTTGAACAACTCCATTTTTTACTACCCGACAATGTGTATAAACACAGTTTCATGAGTTTTGCGTGGTCTGATCTGGATCTACACTGTTTGCCCAGGCATGTTTGTCCGAGTACTTGGAATAAATACAATAATACTTATTCAGGTCGCTTAGCCCTCTGGGTAAAAAAAATCAGCAGACGATATTTGAAACATTTTTTTCTCTTATTTTTTCCAGAAAACAGATTTTGACATTTCAAATTGTCTCCGTTTTCTGGGAAAAACTAAGAAAAATAGCATCAGCGTGTCACTGTCGTCTGCTGAATTAGCCAAGAGAGTGTGGTAAAGGTTGAACAATAGGAGTATCACCGCTATCAGCAGCAAGATAACTTGAAAACAATTTAAGTTTTAGAATTTTAGCAGTTAGTCGAATATAGCCCGCAATATATATATATATATATATATATATATATATATATATATATATATATATATATATATATATATATATATATATATATAACATAATTGGTAGGTTTATGGTGAACGTTACTCTCGCATCGGACACGCCTGTTTCGGCCACTAAGCCTGATCAGTGGTGCTTAACAATCTGATTAAAATCCGATGTTTACTTTGTTATCTACAGTAACATCTGACAGGCAACGATGAGGGGTCATCTCTGATGACCTTTCCTCGAACCAATCAAATTCACGCTTTCAGACTTCTGAAAGCGACTGAGACATGCGCACTGCTCTGTCGTTGCTAATGACAACTGAAGAATGAACCAAGATGGCGACGCCCAGGAAATTGTATTTCTTAAAAGACGTTTGCGCTATCTGTGGATTTTCTTTCATTCAAAAGCTAAAAATTAGCGACCGATCAGAGAAATTAATGAAACATTCAAATAAAAAACTGCGTCTCACAGAGGATAAGTTGAAATTGGTCGCGGATGTTCTGAAAGACGATTTTAGCGAGCTTGATTTGAGGTCAGCATATTCTATTTGTGTGACCTGTCATGTTTTTCCGATATCCGAATCGAGTATGTAACGAGCGTTTTGATTGGTTCCCTTAAATATAGCGATTTCGGACTTACCAGGGTCATTAAAGATGACCTCAGGTCGGTGACTGTCAGATCTTAATAATAGATTAAGAGCAGCAGGAGGGGGAGGGGTGATCAAAGTAGCTAGATGGGGCCGCGGAGGCTCCCATCTACACAAACAACTGGCAATTCTGTATGTACGTCGATACGCTCCCACGTACACAAACAATTGGCAATTCTGTATGTACGTCGAGACGACTTCCTTGCAGAGCTCGGGCGTGCGACCCTTCGGCTCTTCCTTAGGCCCGAGCGCCGCGGCCCCCAAGTGAGCATAGTGAGAGCCAGTGCCCCTGCAATGCTTTTCGCCGTGGGGATGCTGGCTGGCCCGACCAACGGCCCCGCCCTCGCCGGCCCGGGCTCTGAACACATTGCTCCTTTTATACATTCCAATTAGAGAAATGTGCTTTCCATATGCCTGAGGTACCATGACGGGTCAAAACACATGCCAGTGGCTGGTTATCGGATCTACGGAGCTTTGCGGCAAGAATTGTTTGGAGGATCGTTGCAAGATTCACCTCGCCCGCCTGAGACGAGGTCCCGGCACACAGCCATGCATGGTGTGTCGTAAGGGTGTCAAAAATCGATTCGGGCATCCATGATGATGTTCAAAGCGCCGGCCGCCTCTGCTTTCTTTGTCAACTGGATCGTCACACCTTCACTGGCATTCTCTTTGCGGCGGCCACTGCCATGAAGCCGGTCATCATCGGTTGTCCTGAGGTCAAGCCACAAAGCATACTTGTTTGTCAGGAATTCTCCCAGAGAGACGTCTGCCAGGGCCAGGTCTTTCTTCAGTGCCTCGTCCCACATCTGATAGGCACGCATTCCCTGACTGAAGAGCTGGTTTGGGATCCCCTCGATGGTGACCTCACATTAGGTTATTTTCGGGTTATAGAAGGCCTCGGTGTTAGGAGCGAAGGGCAACATCCTCAAAGAGCATCGACCCCCTTCATGCTGCGGGCGGGCACGTTGAGGTTGAACATCCAGAGGATGCCTCAGAAACACGCCAGAACGCAAAGGAAACCCTCCCAAAAAACATTGAATCCATCGAGCTGAAGGACCTCTCCGGCGAGACCAACGACGTCATTGGGACAACGGGAGATGTAGAGACCGCCTTGAAGACAATCGATGATCCGCCAATGGACGTCGCCTGGGCGACCCAGGCGGCAAGAGAACTGGCTGGAGTAAGGGAGGCCATGACGAGAATGAGAGATGAGCTCGCTAACAACCTGGCGAAGCTGTCAGATGCCGACGACCGGAAATCCGAAGTCGAAAAGCACTTGGCCCGGGAGCGCCAAAAACTGACGGAAACGGATTACGCCGAGATCAAACAGGAGATTAGAGACCGAATGAGACGGCTGCAGGGCGAGCTCTCCGACATCGAGCTTGAAAGGCAAGCGAGGCTCGAAGCCCTCTCCAGGAACAAAGCAGCTCTCCGGTCCTAGATCAACAGAATTCGCGAGACCATCAGTCGGCTCCTCCATGAAGACAAGACGCTGGCTGAGCGAATTTGAACTCTCTTCCGCGAACAGGGGATAACGATCGTGAGCATCCTCACAGCAATCGGCATGGCGATCTCGACACTCGTGCTTGCGCTCACCGGTGGGGGAAGTGCGCCAGTGCCGTCACCGACTCCAAGGTCACCCGACGAGGGCGGGGTCAAGGAGTGGGTAAAAAAGCACCTACAGGCCCTTGAGCGTGCCCTGGCCAATTTGGCCGCCAAGGCCGCTGCGGCCCTGTCCGGCACCATCGGGTCAATAGTCTCTTGGCTTCTGGGCGCGCTTGGAAAAACCGTGACTTGGCTCGCTGACAGTTTGTGGGCGTTGGTCATCAGCGTGGGGGCGCTTCTTCTCGTGGCCGCAAGGGACTGGCTAGCGAGACCCCAACCAAAGCGCCAGTAGGCCAACCCTGACCCCTGCGGCTATGAGAGCCGTTTTTTCTTCTTCATGGCTTGTCGCGGCCGCGCGACCAGACGCGTGTTATTCTTGACCCTGCGGGTCAGCAACAGGATCAGCATGACCCGCACGGTCAACTGCGGGTTTGCCACTCGGTGGCCCCTTGTGATCAGTCCCGGCTGGTGCTGCGATTTTTCCTTCGATGGACTTATCGCCTGCGGTCTTGCCGATCTGTTCAGATTCGTTAATCCCCGGGTTGTGGCCGATGGCTGCTTCAGATCCAGCGATCACGATTTCGTTGTTGTAGCCCTGGACATTGCCCGGGTGAAGTACTATGTCGCTCGGGGCGAGGTAGAGCCCTATCCCGAAGACGAAGTCCAGAGGGGTCGATGCATATTGGAGCGTCTTCTGATAGCGAGCGATGCTGCTGGGGATGTCGACGGGCGAGGCGATGGCGTCTTCGACGTTGGCCAGGAACCGCTTTTGAGCGTCGAACCCCGTCCCGGCCTTGAGAATGTTCGAGCGCGTCTGGGCTTGCGCTCCCAGGATAGCCCACACATACGTCCGTATACTGTCATTGAGGCGCTCCACACCTGCTTGCGTGAAGCCTTCTGATTTATCGAGAATGAGCATCGTCCACGCCCCTGATATGTCCCGGTTATGGCATATGGCGTCCTTCGGGTGGAAGAAGGGGCCATCGGAGTAGTGCGCATGCCGGTAGGCGCCCGACGGCTCCATATACGTGCTCCAAGATCCGAGGCCTTGGCACCCGTTGTCTAGCTTTTGTCTCCAGTCGACGCTAGGTGCCACTCCGAACTCGGTGTAGAGCCGCTTGTAGGCTCTGGCATCGTAGGCGTTCTCATACCAAGAATAGGACTTGTCCCCAGGGAGGGCGACTTTTAGCTCCACAAGCAGACGCTTCGTCGTATAATAGACACGGAAGCGAGAAGGGGGTCTTTAGCTTGGAGATGGTCATCAGCAGAGACCCCGCAGCCAGCAGTCGCGCACCAGAGGGCGAAATTGAGATGGCATTGCCAACAGGTCATCGGAGCGTGTTGCCAGTTGTCCCACGCCTTGTTTCCCATATCGATCTCCAGTGAGAGGGGGGTTTTGATAGTCTCCGAAGATGTCTGGGAAAGAGGCCTGAAAGTCACCTCATTCGTCATCAACCATAATCTTCTGGCTGGCCAGAGACGCCTGCTTCTCTTTGAAATGGCCCCCGCCCGATAAGTTGCAGAGCTTTTGAACGAGTAGGCCCTCTTGTCCATCACTAAGTACGTCACACTCACCGACATTCAAAATGGGAAACCGGTCTCTGTTCCCGGAACTGCTAGTGTGTGTGTGTGGGGGGGGGGGGGGGGGGCGAGGGGGGGGCTGGAGGTCGCTCTCTGTGAGCTCACGTATTACCATCAGTGGTCTAACATCAGCGCCGTGCTAGGGAACAATCAGGTCTCAAATGGGCAATGTCCAGGGCAACAACAACGAGATCCTGATAGATGGATCTGGAGCCGCGACAGCTGCAAAAAACGTCTGGTGTTAAACAGCGGGCTGGCCAAACTCCTAGGGTTCTCTCGAGAGACATTCGAGCCCGGCAAGACGTACACGGCAGACGAGCCACACAAACTAACCATCCATCGGGAGATCTGCGTGCATCTTGCCGAGGTCAGTACGTCGGAGAACCTCTACAACGTCGCCCCTCCACACTGCTGAAATCCATCCCCGTCGAGAACGAAAGGTGCGTGTGTGTGTGTGTGTGGGGGGGGGGGGGGGTGGGGGGGGGGTCGGACAGAGACATTCCCCGTCTTGCAGTACAAACGGCTAGCATCGGGGCCTCTTTCCCAGCTGACACTCATGATATTACACACGGGCGGCAGAAATTTAGGTTTCGACTATTTGAGGGCAGTCCTACACATAAGAAGAAATGGGTGACGCGGGCGGCCCAGGGAGCGCCAGGAAATGCCCCTGGGTGGCTTTAGCCGATCTCGGGGACACGGAGGGCTTTGACAAGGGTGGGGAAGAGGGCCAGCTGTACGCTTTCGAGCTGTCCGACGGGGTGTACAAACGAAAAAAGGTCACCACCCAAGAGGGAGGTGAGGCGCAGAAGCTCGGAGAGTTGAGCGACGTCGATGTTTCATATGCCGTCCCCAGACGGCTCCACCAGCTGGCGTTTACCGGGAGCAAGTGGGTGCCCTTTGCAGACCCCACACAACAGACGGGGTGGCTGATCGACATTCGAATCTCCTCTCCCTACGTCGCAACGGGCCGAGAACACAAGGTTCGGAAGGTGACAAATGCCGGTACTCGGCTGTTCCTACGTTCCTGAGACCAAAAACGTGGTCATTTCTGAGCAGTTCACGCTGAAAACAAGTAATAGCCGGGAGGGGATTCTGAAAATGGTATCCGAGTTCTCTCCAGCGGGAATCATCGGCGCGGGAACAGAGCCCACATCAACAATCCTGCTCGATGTCATCTTCGTAGACCCGCCCGACGACTGGAGACAATCACCGACCAGCACGTGGCTGAGGTTAGATCCCGCCTCGAAAAGGAACGGGACTTCAGAGCCTCGCTGTACAAAAAATACCGGCGAGGGGCCAACGTCGCAGACGGACTTGACACCGCGCTCAAAGCGACTAGCGTAGGGTTGGCTGCTTCTGGCATTTGCCAATTGTTTGTGTACGTGGGAGCGGTGCCTGTTGCCGTTGGCTTACAGGCTGGAGCGATTGTGTGTGAGTTGCTGGGAGCCGGCGGAAAATTCATTGGTCGGAGGCTTGGAGTCAAAGCTAGGAAACATGACCAGATCCGTGTCTTAGCTGAGTCGAAGCTAAACACAATCGCAGACCGCATTTCGACCGCGCTGACCGACGATAAGATCTCCGAGGAGGAGTTTCGCCTGATTCTCTCTGAGGTCGACAAGTACGACCAGATGAAGGCTGAGATTCGTCGTGGGTGTCAGAATCGGAGCGGCCTGTCCGAGAAGGAAAAAAAGCAGCTGTTGCACCTCATGAGAGACGAGGCGATGCTAGCAGCCAGCACAAGCTCTTGGAAGAGCTCAACAAAGCTGGTACCAGTGGAACCTCTCGATAAGCATCTGGCGAGCTTAAAAAAGAGCGCAGGCTGGTCAAACCCCTTTAAGCAGCAAAAGGTGGAAGCATTAAAAAGTGGGTCAAGGAGTGGGTAAAAAAGCACCTACAGGCCCTTGAGCGTGCCCTGGCCAATTTGGCCGCCAAGGCCGCTGCGGCCCTGTCCGGCACCATCGGGTCAATAGTCTGTTGGCTTCTGGGCGCGCTTGGAAAAACCGTGACTTGGCTCGCTGTCAGTTTGTGGGCGTTGGTCATCAGCGTGGGGGCGCTTCTTCTCGTGGCCGCAAGGGACTGGCTAGTGAGACCCCAACCAAAGCGCCAGTAGGCCAACCCTGACCCCTGCGGCTATGAGAGCCGTTTTTTCTTCTTCATGGCTTGTCGCGGCCGCGCGACCAGACGCGTGTTATTCTTGACCCTGCGGGTCAGCAACAGGATCAGCATGACCCGCATGGTCAACTGCGGGTTTGCCACTCGGTGGCCCCTTGTGATCAGTCCCGGCTGGTGCTGCGATTTTTCCTTCGATGGACTTATCGCCTGCGGTCTTGCCGATCTGTTCAGATTCGTTAATCCCCGGGTTGTGGCCGATGGCTGCTTCAGATCCAGCGATCACGATTTCGTTGTTGTAGCCCTGGACATTGCCCGGGTGAAGTACTATGTCGCTTGGGGCGAGGTAGAGCCCTATCCTGAAGACGAAGTCCAGAGGGGTCGATGCATATTGGAGCGTCTTCTGATAGCGAGCGATGCTGCTGGGGATGTCGACGGGCGAGGCGATGGCGTCTTCGACGTTGGCCAGGAACCGCTTTTGAGCGTCGAACCCCGTCCCGGCCTTGAGAATGTTCGAGCGCGTCTGGGCTTCCGCTCCCAGGATAGCCCACACATACGTCCGTATACTGTCATTGAGGCGCTCCACACCTGCTTGCGTGAAGCCTTCTGATTTATCGAGAATGAACATCGTCCACGCCCCTGATATGTCCCGGTTATGGCATATGGCGTCCTTCGGGTGGAAGAAGGGGCCATCGGAGTAGTGCGCATGCCGGTAGGCGCCCGACGGCTCCATATACGTGCTCCAAGATCCGAGGCCTTGGCACCCGTTGTCTAGCTTTTGTCTCCAGTAGGTGCTAGGTGCCACTCCGAACTCGGTGTAGAGCCACTTGTAGGCTCTGGCATCGTAGGCGTTCTCATACCAAGAATAGGACTTGTCCCCAGGGAGGGCGACTTTTAGCTCCACAAGCAGACGCTTCGTCGTATAATAGACATGGAAGCGAGAAGGGGGTCTTTAGCTTGGAGATGGTCATCAGCAGAGACCCCGCAGCCAGCAGTCGCGCACCAGAGGGCGAAATTGAGATGGCATTGCCAACAGGTCATCGGAGCGTGTTGCCAGTTGTCTCACGCCTTGTTTCCCATATCGATCTCCAGTGAGAGGGGGGTTTTGATAGTCTCCGAAGATGTCTGGGAAAGAGGCCTGAAAGTCACCTCATTCGTCATCAACCATAATCTTCTGGCTGGCCAGAGACGCCTGCTTCTCTTTGAAATGGCCCCGCCCGATAAGTTGCAGTGCTTTTGAACGAGTAGGCCCTCTTGTCCATCACTAAGTACGTCACACTCACCGACATTCAAAATGGGGAACCGGTTTCTGTTCCCGGAACTGCTAGTGTGTGTGTGTGTGTGGGGAGGGGGGGAGGGGGGGCGAGGGGGTGGGGCTGGAGGTCGCTCTCTGTGAGCTCACGTATTACCATCAGTGGTCTAACATCAGCGCCGTGCTAGGGAACAATCAGGTCTCAAATGGGCAATGTCCAGGGCAACAACAACGAGATCCTGATAGATGGATCTGGAGCCGCGACAGCTGCAAAAAAACGTCTGGTGTTAAACAGCGGGCTGGCCAAACTCCTAGGGTTCTCTCGAGAGACATTCGAGCCCGGCAAGGCGTACACGGCAGACGAGCCACACAAACTAACCATCCATCGGGAGATCTGCGTGCATCTTGCCGAGGTCAGTACGTCGGAGAACCTCTACAACGTCGCCCCTCCACACTGCTGAAATCCATCCCCGTCGAGAACGAAAGATGCGTGTGTGGGTGTGTGTGTGTGTGTGTGTGTGGGGGGGGGGGGGGGGGGGGTCGGACAGAGACATTCCCCGTTTTGCAGTACAAACGGCTAGCATCGGGGCCTCTTTCCCAGCTGACGCTCACGATATTACACACGGGCGGCAGAAATTTAGGTTTCGACTATTTGAGGGCAGTCCTACACATAAGAAGAAATGGGTGACGCGGGCGGCCCAGGGAGCGCCAGGAAATGCCCCTGGGTGGCTTTAGCCGATCTCGGGGACACGGAGGGCTTTGACAAGGGTGGGGAAGAGGGCCAGCTGTACGCTTTCGAGCTGTCCGACGGGGTGTACAAACGAAAAAAGGTCACCACCCAAGAGGGAGGTGGGGCGCAGAAGCTCGGAGAGTTGAGCGACGTCGATGTTTCATATGCCGTCCCCAGACGGCTCCACCAGCTGGCGTTTACCGGGAGCAAGTGGGTGCCCTTTGCAGACCCCACACAACAGACGGGGTGGCTGATCGACATTCGAATCTCCTCTCCCTACGTCGCAACGGGCCGAGAACACAAGGTTCGGAAGGTGACAAATGCCGGTACTCGGCTGTGTTCCTACGTTCCTGAGACCAAAAACGTGGTCATTTCTGAGCAGTACACGCTGAAAACAAGTAATAGCCGGGAGGGGATTCTGAAAATGGTATCCGAGCTCTCTCCAGCGGGAATCATCGGCGCGGGAACAGAGCCCACATCAACAATCCTGCTCGAGGTCATCTTCGGAGACCCGCCCGACGACTGGAGACAATCACCGACCAGCACGTGGCCGAGGTCAGATTCCGTCTCGAAAAGGAACGGGACTTCAGAGCCTCGCTGTACAAAAAATACCGGCGAGGGGCCAACGTCGCAGACGGACTTGACACCGCGCTCAAAGCGGCTAGCGTAGGGTTGGCTGCTTCTGGCATTTGCCAATTGTTTGTGTACGTGGGAGCGGTGCCTGTTGCCGTTGGCTTACAGGCTGGAGCGATTGTGTGTGAGTTGCTGGGAACCGGCGGAAAATTCATTGGTCGGAGGCTTGGAGTCAAAACTAGGAAACATGACCCGATCCGTATCTTAGCTGAGTCGAAGCTAAACACAATCGCAGACCGCATTTCGACCGCGCTGACCGACGATAAGATCTCCGAGGAGGAGTTTCACCTGATTCTCTCTGAGGTCGACAAGTACGACCAGATGAAGGCTGAGATTCGTCGTGGGTGTCAGAATCAGGGCGGCCTGTCCGAGATGAAAAAAAAGCAGCTGTTGCACCTCATGAGAGACGAGGCGATGCTAGCAGCCAGCACAAGCTCTTGGAAGAGCTCAACAAAGCTGGTACCAGTGGAACCTCTCGATAAGCATCTGGCGAGCTTAAAAAAGAGCGCAGGCTGGTCAAACCCCTTTAACAGCAAAAGGTGGAAGCATAAAAAAAAAAGCGCAGGCTGTTCCAACCCTTTGAGCAGCAGACGAGTTTATTAAGTAGAAGCATTAAAAAAAAGTCCGTCGCCGGGATTGATCTCACGCACAAAAAATCAGCAAAAGACCCCGAGGTCCTGGTCATTTTTTTCGTTTTTAAATCTTCTCTGTTGGGGGCTTTTTCTTGACCAGGACCTCTCATACTTCCAATGCTCGGCCACTCCTGCCTTCAGTACCTAACTATGATTGGGGCGAAAGTCTTTAGAGGCTTACTAGAAGTGCCGGTAAGGGATAGGAATGGGTCGTAGCGCTACGTTTAAACCTGTACAGTGCCCCGTAGGACGATAAATATCTGTAAATTTAACATAAAAGCTTGGAGTGTTGTTGTGCAATAAACGGAAGCGGTATTCAATGCCGAAGCAGGAAACCAGCGGTATTCAATAGAGAATCGATACAGGTAATCCTTTACACACATTTTATAAGAACCCTTACCATGCTTAGGGCATATGCAGCAGATGTCGGTCCACGGTACTTTAAACCCCGGGAACTGGGTAGAATTCTGTACACCCACATCCCAGTCCTGGGGGTGAACCACCTGTCTGGGTCAAATCCTGTTTTTCTGAGAAAAATATATCAATATGTCGTCTGCTGAAATTTTACTCAGAGCGTTAAAATATACAATTAGGTAAATTACTACTGTGCACTCCAGCGCACATAATCCTATGACGTCGTAATATCCGCCAAGCAGAACGGTCGTGGGCACCAAATAAATCGGATAGTGAGTGGATATCCGGATCTTAAAATATGCAAGGACCATTGCTGCGGTTGGCGCCATCATTATAGGTCTCTTTGCCTCGGTGAACCAGATGTGACACAGGTAAGTACCTCCCTTTTTTGCGTTCAGAGCCCCGGGCCGGCTAGGGCGGAGGCCGTCCCCAGGGGCTCGGGCGCGATGCCTCCTTTTTTGCGTTCAGAGCCCCTGGGCCGGCATAGCCCGAATCGATTTTTTACACCCTTACACCATGCATGGCTATGTGCCGGGACCTCGTCTCAGGCGGGCGAGTTATATCTGGCAACGATCCCCCAAACAGCTCTTGCCGCAAAGCTCCGTAGAGCCGATAACCCGCCACTGGCATGTGTTTTGACCCTTCATGGTACCTCAGGCATATGGAAAGCACTACATTTCTCTAACTGGAATGTATAAAAGGAGCAATGCGTTCAGAGCCCCGGGCCGGCGAGGGCGGGGCCGTTGGTCGGGCCAGCCAGCATCCCCGCGGCGAAACGCATTGCAGGGGCACTGGCTCTCACTATGCTCGCTTGGTGGCCGCGGCGCTCGGGCCTCAGGAAGAGCCGAAGCGCGGCCGCACGCCCGAGCTCTGCAAGGAAGACGTCTCGACGTACAAACAGAATTGCCAATTGTTTGTGTATGTGGGAGCGTCTCGACGTACATACAGAATTGCCAATTGTTTGTGTACGTGAGAGCGTCTCGACGTACATACAGAATTGCCAGTTGTATGGTAGGTGGGAGCCTTCGCGGCCCCATCTAGCTACTATGATCCCCCCCCATCCCCCCCCCCCCCTGCTCTAGACCGGATTTCAATCAGATTGTGGTGCTCAATACGTAGGTGACAACAAATGCCAAAATAAGATTAGAGGTGGAAGCAATCACGCTGCCATATAAATCCTCAGGCTGGTTTATGTGTGCAAGAATATTCGTTTTTATGCCCCCAACTTTGAACTAGAAATGTGTTCGTAAAACACTTGTCCCCAATTATACGCTTGTCTACACAAAATGCTAAGGTTGGAATAAGGAATTAATCAGTTTTTTCAAAAGTTAATTAAGAGATCTGCCTATCATACCCAATTAGCGCAACAATTGCAAGGCCCTAGCTCAAATTATTTTTGAGATAGCTAGCTCACAAATTTCATTATGTTCCACAGTTTTACAATGCTTGAGACGGAAAAGGGGCATAACTCTGGAGCTACGTCCGACAAAAAAAAAAAAAAAAAAAAAAAAAAAAAAAAACAACAACAAAAAACAAAAAAACGGGTCCGCTTATTTTCCATCCTTATTCCATTTATAAAATTTCAAGATCAAGTCTCTAACCGTTTTTGACCGTGTGCTTAGCGTGACGAACGGACGGACGGACGGACGAACGAACGAATCAAAAGGAATCTGGCTCTCCAACTTCTTCGAAGCTGGGGGTATAAAATGTTGAGGGTGGGGTGTATATTACCTTTGGTTTGTTTGTCCGTTCGTTCGTCACACTTCTTTACCTTGACTACATGATTTGAGTCAGGACTTTGATATTTGACAGACTTTTTGAGCCTGAGCAACAGATCACCTGATTAGCTTTTGAAGATTTATATATCGGATTAATTTTATGAGGGTTATGTCCCTTCTCACAGGGACAAGCATGCAGTTGGGAGTGTATTGATTTAAAACCATTCACATTCGGCTGGGGTCTTTGCACTCGAATGAACTACGGTATAGACAAACAGTTCTAAATGACTGAGTATTATAACAATATCGACCCATAATTGGGTATTATCGGATCATGATTGGGTAGTATTACAACATCGGATCCTTATTTCACTGAATTATAAACTTTGGCAGATGGCTCTAAAACTGTCTTTTTTTTATTTTCCCCTGGAATTAAGGCTTGGCAGATTTTATTTGTCATTTCGTGCGAGTACCGTTTTAGAATACGATCATACAACGTTTAGACACCGTATACACGGCTTGTTCCCGCTTGGGAGGAATGCCAGGCAATATTTTTTTGTAAAAAGAAATAGTCAAACATATTCTATTGCCACAATAAAGCAAGCAGATGGGTCGGATCACAAGTTCCAACAACATTAACGCTTAGCACTATGGGTACAATTTTCAGCAGAAGACATGTTGATTTTTTTTTTTCAGAAAACGTGATTTGACATTTCATGCAAATAGAAAACAAGATTTGGCATTTCATACAAATTATCTCTATTGGAGACAATTTGCATGAGATGTAAAATCATTTTTCTGGAAACAAGAAATGTCAAAAAGCAAAGCTAATTAGATACCCCCGCACAGAAACCAAAGCGTGATGGACGGACGGACGGACGGACACGAAAACAGTATACGCACCCAGAAACACAGTTTGCGGAGGTTATAAAAAATGATAATTTACTATTCCAACCTAGACCTGGTCAACATCAATGCATATGCAAAATTTGGTCGAATTCCATCAAATTGTTCCCAAGATATTGGACGGAAACAAAACTGATAGTAAGCAAGGACAATAAGAAGATATTGAGCGGAAACAAAACTGATAGTAACCAAGAACAATAAATATGTTGTATATTTAAAAAAAACAAATATGTGAAACAATCCTAAGCTAGACCTGGTCAACGTCAATGCGTTTGCAAAATTTGGTCAAATTCCATCGATTCCTTCTCAAGATATTGAGCGGAAACGAACTTCTCACGAAAATCGAGGGCCATAACTGTGTTGTAAAGTAGTGAAAAATGGACGCGGAACAATCCCAACCTAGAACTGTTTAAGGTCAATGCATGTGCCAAATTTGATCAAATTCTATCGATTCGTTCACAAGATATTGAAGCGAAATTCTGACGTTCACCGAGGGCCATAACTTTGCTGTAAATTTGCAAAAAATGGCACATAACGGCCTGGTTAAGGTCAATGCATATGCAAAATTCAATCAAAATTCCATTGATTGGTTCACAAGATTTTGAGCGAAAACGAAATTTTTACGTTAATCAAGGGTCATAACTGTATTGTAAATTTGCGAGAATGGACACGTAACAATCCCAACCTAGATCTGGTTAAGGTCAATGCATATCCAAAATTTGATCAAATTCTGTCAATTCGTTCAGAAGATATTGAGCGGAAACGAAATTCTGACGTTAATCAAAGACCATATCTGTGTGGGAAATTTATGAAAATGGACGCGTAACAATCCAAACCTAGAACTGGTTAAAGTCAATGCATATGCAAAATTTGATCAAATTCCATCGATTCGTTCACAAAATATTGAGCAGAAATGAAATTTGACAATAACTAAAGGCCATAGCAGTGTCGTAAATTTGCGAAAATTAACACATAACGATCCTAATCTAGATCTGGTCAAGGTCAATGCGTATGCCAAATTTGATCACATTCCATCGATTTTCTTACAAGATACTGAGCGGAAACAAAGTTATGACGTTAACAATGGGCCATAACTGTGTTGTAAATTTTTGAAAATAGACGCGTATTAATCTCACCTAGCTCTGGTTATGGTCAATGCATACACAAAATTTGTTAAAATTCCATCGATTCCTTCTCAAGATATTGAGCGGAAACAAAATTCTGACATAACCAAGGGTCATATCTTTGTTGTAAATTCACGAAAATGGACGCGTAACAATCCTAACCTAGAGCTGGTTAAGGTCAATGCATATGCAAAATTTTGATCAAATTTCATTGATTGGTTCACAAGATATTGAGCGGAAACGAAGTTCTGACGTTAACCAATGAGCCATAACTGCGTTATAAATTTGCGAAAATGGACGCTTAACAATAACAATCTAGCTCTCGTTAAGGTCAACGCATATGCAAAATTTGATCAAATTCCACCGATTCACAATCGTTAACAAGATTTTGAAGCGAAATTCTGACGTTAACTGAGGGCCATAACTATGTTGTAAATTTGCGAAAATGGGCACATAATAATCCCAACCTAGATCCGGTCAACGTCGCTGAATATGCAAAATTTGGTTAAATTTTTCTATCAATTCGTTCTCAAGATATTAAGCGGAAACAAACTCGGAATGACGGAATGACGGACAACCTGAAAAAACCAACCCCCCACCCCCTGCCCATACTTCATACGCGGGGGTATAAATATTACCAATTTGTCGTCTGCTGAATTAGCCAAGAAAGTGGTAAAGGTTAATTACGGTCCTTTCCAAAAATTAAGAAAAATCGCGTCTGCTCACTTCATCTTCGAAATAGGAAAGATTTAAAACATACCATATTTACCCTTAATATCGAAAATCTTCTTGCCATTTTGAGAACGCAAACTGTACAAGTAAGAAACTTATACATTTTGCTTTGACGCTAATGCAAAACATCACGAAAACATGCCTATATAATTTTGACCCCCTTAAACCCAACTTTTATATAGTAAAACTGGGGTTTAGAGGGGTATACATTATATTTCTTATTTCTGTTCGAAACATAGAATGTGGGTACTCGTTAGAACCGCCTCGATGAGGCAATTCTAACGAGTACCTACAATTGAGGCGGTTCTAACGAGTACCCACAATCTATGTTTTGAGCAGAAACATGAAAAATAACAGAATATTTTATCTGAAAATTTTCATTTTTTGGTGGTAAATTTTTCAGTATATTTGAATAGGCATGTTTTCGTAATGTGTATCCCAGTAGGCACACAACGTTAAAATGACGTCGTATCAACGTCGATGCGACGTGATCACGTCGCATCGACGTTGATACGACGCCATTTTGATGGTGTGTGCCTGCTGAGTAGATTTTTATACACTTTGCGTTGTGGCTAACGCAATATGCAGAAATTTAGTTTTTCTAAATTCTGCGTCGATATGGTCTATATCAACTAAAAATTTAGAAATGTAGAGAAATTTTCAATTAGTAGATGTATTTTGTCTACCAGTCTAGTAGATGTATTCTTTTTGTCACTGTAGTCTGCCTATCCGTCCGTATCTGGCAAATCACTGTACCGTGAACTACGCCGACCACAACTTCCTGACACAGAAAAAGAAAAATAACGATGACTGATGTCTGAACACAGTGGTATTTATTCCGTATAGTTGAGCTAAAACTTATAACTACATTGTATCCTGCCGACACGCTAAATGCAGAAATTCCTATATTTCGATTTACGTAGAGATTTCTACATTTTTACATCATTACGAAAACACGCCTATTCAAATACATAGAAAACTTTACGACCAAAAAATGAAAATTTTCAGGTAAAAATTCTGATATTTTTTATACTTTTGTTCAAAACAGATCATTGTGGGAACTTGTTAGAACCGCCTACAGAGGCGGTTCTAACGAATACCCACAATCTATGTTTTAAGCAGAAATAAGAAAAATAATGTATACACCTGTAAACCCAGTTTTACTATATTAAAGTGGTGTTTAAGGGGGTCAAAATTATATAGGTATGTGTCCATGATGTTTCTGTGGGTACCACAGCCCAAGAGAAGAAGAAGTATAAGGATTTTTTTTCTTATTTCTTCATTAAAACATATGTTGTGGATACCCATTAGAAGCGCTTCGGTGAGGCGAGTAGTATAGGATGCCATCCTATACTACTGAGGCGCTTCTAATGAGTACACACAGTATATGTTTTTATGGAGAAATAAGTAAAATCTTACTACCGTTTGATTGCAAAAATGCCTTATCTCGAGCAATACCGTACTTTTCCTAAACTTTGAATGTAGATTTTTCTTACCTGTTTATGTGTCTAGAATCTGCTTGATGAGTGGCGAACAGTGTAGACTCAGATCAGACGGCTTTTGTTTTGAGTCTACAGTCTGCTCTGTCTGTCTGCCTCAATACACAGAGTAAACCTTTAGACTTTCATAGACAAGAACATATCTAAATGACAAGTTTGATATATAAAGTTACTTTAGGACTAACGTTTCACTTTTAGCGCTCTCCAGATGTATGAGCAGACGTCATCATTCAAATTGTATCCAGAAGAAAATAAACTTTATAAGTAAACTTGCTTTCGTTCAAATCCTCACTTTGTGTTCGTTGTTTATGTTCTATTGAATATGAGCCGGGCCACAGCATTTCCTACAAGGCTGTATTTGCGCACAGCGAACACTAAGATCAGCCTGCGCATCCGCGCAGTCTGATTAGAGTATTCGCATGGCACTCTGTGGGTAGCCAAAGATCCCAAGCGTCTTCAAGCGGACAGCGAATATTTAGATCAGCCTGCGCAGAGGCGCAGACTGATCTAAGTCTTCGCTGGGCGCACATGTAATATTGCAGTAAATGCTGTGCCCCAGTTCATATTTGAATAACTGTTGTTTAAACCAAACTGTATCCAAAGGAGTAGGCAATTTGAATTCTTCATAGCACTTTTCATTATAACAAATTTCGGATATAACGTATTAGTAGTGGACTCCAAAGCACGACTATCTAAAACACTCTGCAGACACACAACGTTGTAACAACGTCGATTCAGCGTTGGTTCAACGTCTTGACGTTGAATCAATGTTGAATCGATGTTGTTTCTACGTTGTGTGCCTGCTTGGCAGGTTTTGCTTTAGATCTCACCAATAGTGTTACAAAGAGGTGGTGTATCAAGGCTTGATTTTGAGAAAAATAAAAAAAAGTCTAAAATTGCATGAGCGCCCAGTGAAGACTCAGATCAGAAAAATAAAAGCTCTTAAAAGATTGCATGTGCTCAATGAAGACTCAAATCAGCCTGCGCATGCGTACAGGCTGATCCGGGCCTTCGCTGTTTGCTTGGGGACGCTTTGACTCCTTGGCTACCCATAGAGTGGCATGCCATCACGAAAACATGCCTATATAATTTTGATCCCCCTTTAACCCTACTTTTAGATAGCAAAACTGGGGTTTCCAGGGGTGTACATTATTTTTCTTATTTCTGCTCATAAACATAGATTGTGGGTACTCGTTAGAACCGCCTCGTCGAGGAGGTTCTAACGAGTACCACATTCTAATTTTTGAGCAGGAATTTGAATAATATGTGAGAATTTTTATCTGAAAACTTTCAGTTTTTGGTGGTGAAATTTTCAGTATATTTAAATAAGCGTGCTTTCATAATGCGAAGAATCTGGTCAGACAGTGTGTATAAGCAATCTGATCTGAGTTTTCTCTGTGTGCATATGCAGTCTTGTAGGAAATGCTGTGCCCCGGCTCAAAAGAGAATGAAATTCAGCAAGTTAAAGGTTTAACGACCTTGTCATGAGTAATCTATTTACGTCAGTAAGAATGCTTTTGATTAGTAAAAACGACGTGCATGCAAATGTAGGCGGAACCATGACATGAATGTCATAAGTCGAGTTTAGTTTAATGGAATAAATTAAAACACAGTCCTTATTGTTGTTTTATATTCTATTCTATTCCTAAACCTTATTTGCGTTCTAATCCCTATTCCTGGTCTGTACTATTTACAATGCATTTACCGTTTATTCATTTATGGCCTTAACACCACACCTAATTTGCATGCTCGGTCTTTATGCTCCAGTGCATTTGCCATTTTGAGCTAAGAGTGAAAAAGTTTGTACTTTTCACGTTATTCGTATATGCTTGAATATGATATGAATTTATTTATATAATTTCAGGTACGAATATTTCATATCATAGGTCATTTATTGTAGACGATTTGGTAGCTATGTGAGATTGTAAAAATATAGTAAGTTTGACACTGCAAGACAAAGAATCATGATGTGGATTGGTATTGATCTGTACTCTCTGATGTAATTTTGTTTACATGTTTATTTCTATAAATTATCGTTAAATGCTCCAGTGCATTAAAGATAATTTAAAGAAACACGAGGGCATTTGCCATTTTGAGCTTAGAGTGATAATTTTGTACTTTTCACATTATTCGTACATGCTTGAATATTATATGAAATTATTTATATTACTCGTATTTCAGATGTGATGAACCATGTCCATATTTTATCGTATGACGTCAGCAATAACCATAGTATTCAGACACCTCAACTCCTAACCATATTTCATCTAAAATTTAAACAAGTACAATCTACCACCCAATGTTGTGTATAAAAATAGCTGGAAAGATCATGACTTCTTGACCATCTTCTTGTATTTGTTTTATATCCAGTGATAGTCGAACCGGGGAATGTTGACATGAAGATATGAAGATTAAAAGCGCTGAAGTTATAACCGAACTATCCTAACATCCCAGCGGACACGCAACGTTGAAACAACGTCCCATCAACGTCCAAGCAACCTCATGACGTTGCATGGACGTTGATGCGACATTGCATAAACGTCATGTGCTCGTTGGGATACATTTTCCATAACATTGACAGCAGTGAGAGATATCAGTAGTTTTGTTTTTTTTATCTTTTATCTTTGTTAAGTAAAAGACAACGAAGGCCAAATATTATCTAGTCCTTCTAATTAGAATCCACTGTTTTTATCATTAGCCCTCAGTGGAATATATCCGGGCTCAGTTGTTAAAAGCTAACGACATCGTTAGTTAACGATTCGTTAAAATTTACCTCGAATGATACGCAAATATGATGAAATTTTTCGCTGAAAAACTGTGAGTAGCTTTTAAAAGCTACTCACATTTTTTCAGCAAAAAATATCGGAATATTGTTTATTGACTCTGCTAAAACAGTTAACGAAATGACCCTTAACAAGCTCGTTAAGCTAACGACGCTTTGAACAACTGGGCCCCGATATTTAACATTAAATTTTGCCACATCCACAGAAAAATATTAACAGTATGTATTTTATTTCACAGAAGATGATTGATTTTGACATTTTGGAAGTTTCATTGGCATTAGCAAAATTAAGCTATACTAGTAGAGATGCTAATGATAAAAGCAGAGGGTATCAATTAATTGGATATAGTTGTTTACAGAGATTACTCAGGGGGTAGGGAGCGGGAATTGGGGGGGGGGGGGGGGGGGGGTAACTGAATGTTATTTCCCAAACATTATGAAAATGTGTCTTTTGGCATAGAAGGACCACGTTTCCACAGATCAGCCTGTGAATTCGCAGTCTGGTCCCGCGGGCATAAAACTTCTTCATGCTCAACTCCGCTGAGCATGGAATTTGTCCTGCTAATTAATCAAATTACTAACAATCTGAAAGTCTTTCTTGCTAAACATAGCTGAGCATGAAAATTTTTCTGCCAATAAATATGAAAATGACAACTATTGTTGGTATTTTCATCTTTATTAGCAAAGCAAATAGGACAGGTAAAATAAGGATATAAGGTGTCATCAGCTGTCTATTGGTAAATCCTTAACTTAAGGCAGCAATGTTTGCCATCTTGAATATTTATAATATTTCGTAAACGCTCTCGCCTCAAGTAGATACGAGTAGAGACATGTGTGGTTAAGTGTTTATTTATGCTTGAAAGTTGCTACACTCTCGGCAGTGAAATGCTCGTACCTGGATTCATTTTGCTGTCTTTACATCGTTTCTGAGAATTTACATTCTGGCATCCCTAGATATTTTAAAAGAAATCACTAAATATTTTAAAAGAACATATTTGACATCATTATAGATTTTAAAAGAACGTATTTGACTTCTACATATTTCAAAAGAACACATTTGTCATCACTACATATTTTAAAAGAGTATATTTGACAACACTACGTATTTTTGTAGAACATATTTTACATCACTTTATAGTTTTAAAGATTATATTTGACACAATACATATTTCAAAAGAACATATTTGTCATCACTATATATTTTAAAAGAAGATACTTGACATTACTAAATATTTTAAAAAGACATATTTGACTTCACTATATATTTTATAAGAACATACTCTGCATCACTATATATCTAAAACAACCACATTTGACACCACTATATATTTTAAAAGGGCATTTTTTTTGTACGGAAGCGTATACGTCTCATCAAATCTCGACTTGTATTTCGTCATCTGTTGAACTGATATTTGGAAATAGAAACATCTTTCGAAATAAATATTAATATGTATGTCATGTTATACCATATATGTGTTGACTTTTATATGATGTATTCCTTTTTGTCTGAAACATCAATATTTGTCTAGAAAGTATAAAACAAATTTCATAATATGAGATTTCTGCAAACTTTAAGGAAGTTAAGTAAAGCAGTGTTATCTTGAAATCAACAAATATTTGTCAAGAACACAAAACAATTATTTAGTGTTACGGATGTTGTTCAACAGATTTATGAACAACTGGTTATTATTATCGGTATCATTACGAAAACATAGTATACTGATATATTCAAATATACTGAAAATTTTACCACTAAAAACACGAAAAAATTCAGATATTTTTCTGTCTTCTAAAAACATAAAATGCGGGTACTCGTTAGAACCGCATCGACGAGACGGTTCTAGAGAGTATCCACAAGTTAAAACATAGATTCCAGGTACTCGTTAAAACCACCTCGTCGAGGCGGTTCAAACGAGTACCCACAATTTATGTTTTTGAGCAGAAACGAGAAAAATAATGTATACTCATGTAAACCCCAGTTTTGCTATATAAAAGTGGAGTTTAAAGGGGTCAAACTTAGAGTATATTTTCGTGATGGAATCATACCACTTTCTCCTTCTCCTCTCGTGATAGGAAAATAAATTATTTTGATATAAGTGGTATAGATGTGGAAGTTTACACTTCAGATCAATTGTGTCAATATCAGTAGAAATGTATTTGTAAAAACTATCGATATAAGTGTTATATGCTCAGTGATTGGATTTATTGTTATATTAGACAAAACCTGATACTTCTTTTCAAAAGAAACAAAATGTCATGCTCAGATACATCTTTCCAACAAAATGATATATCAGAATATCGAAGCATAAAAGGGTAAGAGAAAAGTCCAGGGAATGCCACAATCAAAAAAAAAAGCCCTTCCCAGACACCAAGAAGAAGAGGAAACCGACAAAACCAAACAAGCACAAATCGAACAAACGTACGAAAAGCACTAAGATTAGCTCTCTCTTCCCCAAGCGACTTTTTATTCAGCTATAGAAGATGTTTCTTGTATTAGAATACAGTAAATATCACATGAAATATAGGTTTTCACATTTTTAAAGAAGTACCCAGATCGACAACTTCTTTGGTTAAATAAACACACAAGTAAATAACTAAAGACATTTGTCTTCATTTACTTATGAAACAAATATTTTTCGAAATTTATGATTTCTTGACATGACGACATCTAAATTGTAATCGAATGAGACGTATACGCTTAAGTATATTTGACTTCACTAAATATTTCAAAAGAACATATTTGACATCACTGTATATTAAAAAAGAACATTTGACACAATGTATATTTTAAAAGAACAGACTTGACAATACTATATATTTTAAATGAACATATTTGACTTCACTACATATTTTGTAAGAACATACTTGGCATCACTATATATATAAAAAACATATTTGACACCACTATATATTTTAAAAGAACATTTTTGACGTCACTATATATTTTATAAGATCATACTTGGCATCACTATATATATAAAGAACATATTTGACACCACTATATATTTTAAAAGAACATATTTTACTTCACTACATATTTTATAAGAACATATTTGGTATCACTATATATATAACGAACATATTGGACACCACCGTATATTTTAAAAGAACACATTTGACATCACTATATATTTCAAAAGAACATAATTGACTTACTGGACTCCACCGTATATTTTAAAAGAACACATTTGACATCACTATATATTTCAAAAGAAGATAACTGACTTACTGGGCTTTTCTCTTACCCATTTTTTCTACATATTTTAAAAGGACATATTTGACATCACTATATATTTTAATTGAACATATTCGTCTTCACTTCATATTTCATAAGAACATGCTTGACATCAGTATATTCGGAAGCGCATACGTCTCAAGTCACGACTTGTATTTTGTCATCTGTTGAACTGATATCTGGAAACAGAAACTTCTATCGGAAGAAGTATTAAATGTGTGTAATGTTATCTCAGTATATGTGCTGAATTTTGTACGACGTATTCATTTCTTTGTCTGAAACATCAATATTTGTCTAGAAAGTATCCAAAACAAAAAAAAAAAAAAAAAAAAAAAAAAAAAAAAAAGAAAAAAATCGTAATATGAAATTTCTGCAAACTTTAAGGTAGTCATTACGAAAACACGCCTATACAGTTTTGACCCCCTTAAACCCCACTTTCATACAGTAAAACTGGGGTTTACATGGGTATACATTAATTTTCTTATTTCTGCTCAAAAACATAGATTGTGGGTACTCGTTAGAACCGCCTCGGCGAGGCGGTTCTAACAAATACCCACAATCTATGTTTTGAGCAGAAAGATGAAAACTATCAGAATTTTTCATCTGAAAGCTTTCATTTTTTTTGTGGTAAACTTCTCAATATATTTGAATAGGTGTGTTTTCGTAATGAAAGTAAAGAAGTGTTATCTTAAAATCAACAAATATTTGATAAGAATACAAAACAATTATTTGGTGTTACGGATGTGGTTCAATCGGTTTTATGAGCAGCTGGCTATTATTATTAGCATAATAGAAATGTTATTATCTATAGATATCGTAAATTGAAACGTGGTTTATACGTTCATGAATTTATTGCAATATCAGACTAAACCAGATACGTGCTTTTCAAATGAACACTTATATAAACAACAATATATATCATCATCAGAATCATAATGTCATGCTAAGAAACATCTTTCGAAGAAAACGACATATCAGAATAACTAAGCATCTTTTGTTAAGCTATTGAAGATATTTCTTATTTGAAATGCAGTAAATATCATACAAAAATATAAGTTTACCACATTTTTAAAAGAAGTACACAGATCGACAATATCAAAAAATAAACAGATACAAGTAAATAAGTGAAGACATTTGTCTTCATTTACCATGAAGCAAATAGCTTTCCTAACTTTATGATTTCCTAACAAGGCGACATATAAGTCGTGATCTAATGAGACGTATACGCTTCCGTAACTGTATAGTTTAAAAGAACACATTTGACATCACTATATATTTTAAAAGAACTAAGTTGACATCACTATATATTTTAAAAGAACACATTTGACACCGCTATATATTTTAAAAGAACACGTTTGACATCACTATATATTTTAAAAGAACACATCTGACATAACTACACATTTTAAAAGCGTGTATTTGAAAACACCACATATCTGTAAAGAACATATTTGACTTCACTGTATATTTTAAATGAACATATTTGACACAATGCATATTTAAAAGAACATATTTGACATCACTATATATTTTAAAAGAGCATTTTTGACATAAATAAATACTTAAAGCCATTTCATTAATTGCAATGTATTATATGGATGTGTACTATGCGGTGTGGGTAATATAGAAATTATTGAAATTGTACAACTAAAATTTTTTATACAGATTTTAAATCTTAAAAAAAAAGAAACTCCATAATATATGATTTATTGTGAACTTGGTGTGACCCCTGTTAATCGATATAAAACGCGTATATTGTCATACTGGGCGAAATTACTTGAACGTGGAGAAATGAATAAGCTGAGTTCTACTGTTTACAATATATTATATGAATTTATAAAGCCAAAACAATGAAGTTAGTATGGATAAATAATTGTAAAACTATTTTATGTTCAGTTTATTTTCAAGATTCTGGGATAATCAGAGTTTTATAAACACAACTTGGTTTACAAAATCTGCAAATCAAAGGTTAAAAGATCAATTCATACAAAATGGACTTCAGATATAGATATCACATCCCAATCAAACACATATAAAATTTTTAAAACGAGTTTCTAACAAAGCGCATATATTTTAATTCTTCCTACTAAATTATGTCAAACGTTATTAAAATTTAGGACGAGAAATCACAGACTCCCAATAGAAACGGGAAGGTGAAGGAGTGTTTCGATCAATGAAAGATTATGCCCCACAAGCTCTACGGAAATTGGTGACGAATTCCTTATCTATTTACTTGTACACAATTTCAAAACGATATGATGAAATATTTGCTGCCATATTTCTATAAAAGGCCAAACATATTAAAATTTGAACAATTAATTAACAGTAAAATAAACGTCAAATAAGTAATTTGTGTTATTTTATCAAAGTTATTACTGAGAAAATAAATTGATAAAGAGTGGTCTGGACATGTGTGTGTGTGTGTGTGTGTGTGTGTGTGCGTGCGTGCATGCGTGCGAGCGTGCGTGTGTGTATGTGGGAGAGAGACAGTGTGTGTGTGTGTGTGTGTGTGTGTGTGTGTGCTTAAAATATTGGGTGACTACATTACTTGCCTAAATATTGAAACGTGCCACAGTTATACACACAATGCAGCATAACAAGCTGAACTTATTTAAACATTAGCTTATATCCGTATTTATTTGGTATGCTTCTATCATAGTTAGCGATGGAAGGGTGTAACAAAATATATACTTGTACTCACCTTAAAATCCAACAATATGTTCGGAAGAAGGATTGTAAGGTGTCCTCCCATGAACCCAGAAAACAAAACTAAATTTAATCTAAACCATAAAGGGTCATTATTTTTGTGAATACTACGATGTTATTATATATGGTATATTGTTTAATACATTCCCTGAATTTGCTTATAATTATACCCGTCATCTGAAATCACTGTTTATAATTGATATATGTATATCTTGCTGTTTACCTTTTGTAAACACGAGATTATATATTAACAAAGTTTGAAAGTTTATAAGTTAAGCATTTGTTTTTGCTTAACTTGCTTAAGTATAAGAACAGTTTAACAGCAGTTGCCCTCAGAAACTCACTCATGCATAAACTTTTGATGAAAAGTGGCAAAATCTTTTTTTTTTTTCTTTTTTTTTTATCAAGTTTAAGAACGTAAAATTCCACAAAATTTTCATGCGATTTGTATTCATTATGTCTCTAACAATAAAATTACGCAATAAACGCTAAAGTTTCTTATGCGGATACAACCTCAAACCGTACCTCAAATTTTAGAATCTATGAAATTTGCATGGATTTTGAAAACCGTCCTGCATGTCATTTAAAACGAAAACATATTATTTTGGGGTAACTTTAATCTAAAACAATGACGGAACAATTCTCATTTCTGTGGATTATTGCCTTCAAAAATGCCATCTAAAAAGTAACTTCCGTTTTTTTTTATGCATACAATTAAGTCGGTCATTTAAAAGATGTAAATTCAATGAAAGCTGGTTCCCCACTTGTATCCCCAGACTTCGGAACAATATTCAAAATTACATTACAAAAACACGCCTATTCAAATATATAGAAAATTTTATCTCTCCAAAAACTGAAAATTTTCAGATAAAAAAACTCGGATATTTTTTCATATTTCTGCACAAAACATAGAGTGTGGGTACTCGTTAGAACCTCCTCGCCGAGGCGGTTCTAACGAGTACCCATAATCTATGTTTTGAGCAGACATAAGAAAAATAATGTATACCCCTGTAAACCCCAGTTTTACTATATAAAAGTGGGGTTTAAGAGGGTCAAAATTATATAGGTATGTTTTCGTGATGTCAAAACTTTCAATCCAAATTAATCAATCATAAAGCCGTTACGGAATTTTGAGTTTAAGGGATATTTGCCCAATTTTTACACCAACGTTGAGTAGTGTCCCTGTATAAAAAAATGCAGCTCGACCAATCCGAACTGCAGTATCACATTACAAAAACACGCCCATTCAAATATAAAGAAAATTTCACCTCCAAAAACTAAAAATTTTCAGATAAAAAACTCTGATAGTTTTCATATTTCTGCTAAAAACATAGATTGTGGGTACTCGTTAGAACCGCCTCGCCGAAGCGGTTCTAACGAGTACCCACAATCTATGGTTTTGAGCAGAAATAAGGAAAATAAGGCATACCCTGAAAATCCCAGTTTTACTATATAAAAGTGGGGTTGAAGGGGGTCAAAATTACATAGGAATGTTTTCGTCATGAGTTGCGGTAAACTGTTGTCTTCAAATCAGCACCATTGATTGCTTTGTTTTCACGACTTACAGTAAGGTCAAATATAGACAGTGGCGCTTTTACTGGCTTTAAGTATATATTTTAAAGGAACATAACATCACTATATATTTTGAAAGAACATATTTGACTTCACAACATATTAAAAAAAAAAAAAAAAAAAAAAAAAAAAAAAAAAGCTCCCCTTGGGAGAAATGTCTTTCCTTTTAGAGTAGATTCCTTTTAAGTAGGGACTTGTAAAGCAAAAGTTGTCTCCCTTGTAGAACCTGGCCGGAAAATCTACCATCAAGTAGATGGGATCGGATCACAAGTTCTAACAACACTGACGCTTACATTACGAAAACACACCTATACAAATGTATTGAAAATTTCAACACCAAAAAACTGGAAGTTTTCAGCTAAAAATTCAGATCATATTTTTCATATTACTGCTCAAAACACAGATTGTGGGTACTTGTTAGAACCGCCTCGCTGAGGCGGTTCTAATGAGTACTCACAATCTATGTTTTGAGCAGCAAAGCGTTCTAATGAGTACCCACAATCTATGTTTTGAGCAGAAATAAGAAAAATAATGTATACCCCTGTAAATCCCAGTTTTACTATATAAAAGTGGGGTTAAAAGAAGTCAAAATTATATAAGTGTATTTTCGTGATGGAACTCTGGAAAATTTTCAGCAGACGACATTTGCTTCTTTTTTTTTTTCCAGAAAACACAATTTGACATTTCATGCAAAAAAGAAAACAGTAATTGGCGTTCCACGCAAATTTCATGAAATGCCAAATTCTGTTTTCTGGGAAAAATAAGTGCTAAGTGTAAAACAGAATTCTGCCGCATGGCACAGTTTGTCAGTTTGTGGAAATAGCGTAGGCAAATATTACACCATAAAGCACAACGAGTTCGGCCCTCTTTGAATAACCTTCTGACGCTGGAGTCGAAGGAAAGGACAAATAATCATCCACACAGATGCGTATCTCCCGTAAGGATGGCGAATATTCATAATTCTGCCCAATAGGCTGATTTGGGTTCACAGCTATAGTGATCTCTCCGCGGTCGTCGGTGAATTCGTCGTGAGAAAGCTCCACTTGCTTGCAGTAAAGCAGTTTTGAGGCATGCATTACGAATGGCATTGGTATATCAGCTTTGTATGTAAGTTGCAGAAAAGTTTGTGTGGAAATATCTTTCGCTTTGGCTTCTGTGTACCACAATGGCCAGACTCTTACGTCATTTGTTGCCACTATTTTAAACTTTTCTCCGTTGCTATAAGTTTCAAACAATGGAGAGTCGTCAAAATCATCAATGATACTTTTTAATTCTTCCTTTGTTTTATATCCGGAGACCGCCCTAACATCTAATATGTGGAGGTAGTATAGCCCGGGGTCCATTCCGTGCCTGAAAATTGCGACAGTCTCAGCAATGAGGTTCTTGTACTTGGCTTTAAATGCTGTTTGAACATCGTTTCTTAGTTGCTTAAGTGCTGTTTCGGTTGTAAGTAATATAGTGTTAGGTATTACCTTCAATTTCAACAGTACATTGAAATTATCCTCCATTGGCTCACATTTACAGCTCATGTAAACATCTCCTGGTGCACAAAACAGTGGTCTACAGGCACCCTGGAAACAAATACACCAGGCTTGTGAAATTATTAAGCTTTATTACTTATCCACGGACAAGTGAGTGGTCAAAATCCACTTGTCCAACCAAGATTTACTTCCCCGAAAATTGACATTTTTCTTATTTCTCGAAGAAAAAAATATGTTGTGAATACTCGTAAGAAGCGCTTCGGTGAGGCGCTTCTAACGAGTACCCATAACACATGTTTTCGTCGAGAAATAAGAAAATGTATATCTTATAATCTGGATTCTCTTCTTAGCTAGAGCTATGAAGTCCTTGTCCCCGGAAAAATAAATTGAAATTTCTTACTTGTCCTCAGGGAACTGGGGCAAAAAATTGTAAGAGAAAAGTCCAGGGAGTGCCACAATCACAAGCCGCAGCCCATCCCAGACACGAAGGAAAAGAGGAAACAGACAAAACCAAACAAGCGCAAATCAAACAAACGTACGAAATGCACTAAGATTAGCTCCCTCTTCCCGAAGCGAGGTAACCGCAATGCTAAAAGGACTGGAAAATACAAGAAGAAAATAACACAAATCGCCTCGTAGAATAAACCACAAAGCAACAAAGAGTAAGACTAATACCGGGACCACGCCCTTAGAACGGTCAGTAGAATAAACCACCGGGGGTTTAAAGCACTTTTACGGCCAACCAATTTCACCCTGGATCACGATGCTACTCTTAATACAGAAATACATAAAAAATTCGATTTACATAAAGGCTCCAAACTCAGTCAATGCATCAAAGCGGAAACATAAAAATCATATTAATCACTATGATAAACACAGACGAGTGCTAAGGTGCAAGTCCTCAGAGAAATGGAACAAGTCGTAAAAGTCGAGCATGGTATTTCCACAGCCCTGTATACACATACAGCGGGACTTCGAACACAATGGGATCCTTAGGGTGTCCCGTTATATCCGACGTACGTGAATGTATGTTTCATTTTAAGTGCTTTCATTTATTTCTGGTTTTCTTAATTTTTAGTGTATTTGATTATTTTCCGTATTTTATGTTGATAAAAAAGCCTTTAACCCTGATCCTACTGAACCTAGATATACCCTGCCTTTGCAACAGTGCTCCTCTATCCGGATCATTTGGCTCCTGGAAAAGCTGGATCTGCACTCTTTACCACTAAGTATGTTATTTTGTATCAATAACCTGGATCAAGTAATCTGACTGGCTGAAAATTATAAGTGGCCGTGGCATCTCAATTCATTTGATTGTGTTGGGGTTTAACGATGCGTCAACCCTTGTTGGTCATTTTGTGTCGTCTCCCAGAGAGGGAGAATAGAGATAGAGATAGTAGAGGAGATGAAAGAGAAAGACAAGAAAGAAAAAGGAACAGGAATGAAAGCGAAGAAACAGAAGAAATATAAACCTCCACCCTTACCTGCTACAAGGATAGCAGGCCTTGCCCAACCGTAAGACAATATCAGTTGGACGCCCCGGTGACTTAAGATACACCCGACCATCCCCGGCATCTTAATTCATTCAGCAGGACAAGAGTTAAGGGGAAGTAATACATTTCAGGGGAGATAACTACAGTCAACTCTCGTTATCTCGCCCTCGCTTATCTCGAAGTGAAAATCTGGTCCCTGCCTAAACATGAAAATCTAACAACAGGTAAAAAATATTGTTATGCCCCGTACAAGTCAGTCCGTCCGACTATATGGACCATCACGAATCACATGTACATTTTTATTACCTGTCGGGATGTTTCCACTTTGTAAATTTGCAATTTTCATCTGTCGTGTAAATCCGTTATATCGAATGCTTGAATCAGTTTCTTTTTAACATTTATGCACGATAGATATGCTTGTAATAGCAATTTGACTTGTGTTTTTATCGGAAAACGTCCTCTTTCACTTTTATGTTGACTGTCCGTAATGTGTGTCATGCTGTGTGTAAGTAGCTTTTGTGTATGCGTGATTGAGGCTGTGTATCTGTCGTCTGCCGTGTCAACGAGTGCGACTGTCAATTCAGAATTTTCATCTTTAACACGCAATTAAACATAGATCCCAATTTTTCTCCATCAAATCATTGTAAGGGTCATTTAGAAAAATCTTTCTTCTTTCGTTTCGCTACCATTTTATCGTCAGCAAAATTATTTACGCTGTTTATTTTGTGATTTTTCATTTCCGACAGTGGAATTTTTGGTGTGTAATGGCGGTTTTCTTGTAGTTTTCCTACAGTCTACGGCATCTTACGTCGGTTACGGCTGTAGAGTCACGTGACTCTACGTCGTGTTTCGCTGTAGGCGTTGCATGCACACACGCTAAATTCATGTAGAATGTAGACTGTAGAACGTAGAATCGCGTAGAGTATATAAGAAATCGCGTAGGGGCAATCGAGGACTCCGAATTTCGATCACATTCAAAGCAGACGCGTTTTCAGGTCTCGCTTCGATTTATTTCGATTTTAGCTTTATTTCTTGGTTTATTTTAAATACAAAAAGCACAAAAATGATAGGAAATAAATAATTAAGCAAACGCTTTCATCTTTTGGCACGTTTTATTGACATTTGTCATAAAAAAAAAAAAAAAAGGGAAAACAGTTATTTTCATCACTAGATTTTTCTCTTCCGTAAGCTTTAACTTGTATTCGTTTACACCTTAGTTGACGCTGACACAGCATTGAGTGCAAGTGATTTTTACATCTTTTGTCATTGAAGCTATGTTCATTATCAATTCAAACCCCATGCTACCATTTTAACTTAAATCATGTTGTTGTAAAGCCATTTTTAACATGTTTTCTATGCTTTGTTAAACAGTTGTTACAGTTTGCACATTAATCAAAGTACTGTGAGTACTGTTTCTAGTCAAATAAAATAAAGTTCACAAATTAGTGCAAACTTACATCGTCGTTCTTTTGTCTTGTTTTCACATCCTTTTAAGGTCATAATTAGCTCTCATTAAAGCATCTTTACATAAAAAAAAAGTCATTTTTCGTTGGAGTCCGCTTTTGTTTCTTTATCATTTTGCACCACCGGTCTGCTGTCTATCGGCCTAGAGAAGAGAGCGGCTGTTATTCCCAGTGCCGACTGACTAAGTGGGCACAGATAAAGACCGAGGCCAGCCCCCAACACACTTTTGTGGTGGCAGCGGTGGGATCTGCTTTAATACATATAGTAGGTCCAGTGATCGAACCTAGAGATGGAAAGGGGGCTAACTGGAGATGACGGCACTGGCTGTTTTGAGTCCCATGATACGATAGACACAGATGGTAGCATAAACCAGACCCAGGCTGACACTACATTAAGAAACTTGACGAGTCAAACAACCATGGCAGATAGCCATAATTCTTCCCAGAAGCAAGATGGTCAAGTAGATAACCTTGCGAGAGATTCCCTTGCAGCATCTGCTTTGGTACAGCTGCATGGCCAAAATCAGAATGATAACCAGTCATTTGGTGTAGGAAGATCCTCAAATGAAAACACTAGTATGAGCCGTGCCCCTAGCATGACCAATTTTTATGACAATACGAGACAGCTGCAAAATAGACCCCACACTCAGATCCAACAACAGTCCTGGTCCCATGGAAATATTGCCTTTCCCTCTGCTAATACTATGTTGTGCCACTCTGATGCAAGTGTACGAGACACAATTTCAAGCTTGAGCACCACAATTACATCAATGCAGCAACAGCAAGCATTTATGGCCAATGCCTTGGGTAATCTTACTACTATCATACAAGATATCCGTACGGGCCCCCAGCCCCAAAACGTCAATGCTCAAAATTCCTCCCTAGGTAATGGGCAAGTGCAGGGAAGCCACAGTACTGATTATTGCACAAACCCAGTAGGGTATGAAAACAGCACATTTCAAGAGCCCAGAGAGCAAAGATCCCAAAATAGAGCTATGAGTCCGTATGGGCAGGGTGATGCTGGTAATTTGCAACCGATTGGCAGAAACAATGTACCTCAGCAATATGAGTGGGCTGATAGGGGAACCTTGTCAAACCCCGCTGACCATTTGCAAAGAGGCGAAGCCGAAACGCGAAATTTGCGCCAGCCACGAAGTTTTGAAGAATATGAAGAACAAAGGTGGTCAGAGGATCGCTCCTTGCCTCACACCTTCAGAGATAGACAATTTCACCGACGGCAGCAGGTAAACCAGGCAAGTAATTATCCATACTCAGAAGTAAAATTACCTCCATTTAATGGAAAGGAAGAGTGGAAGGTATGGATTAATAGGTTTGAGTCTGTAGCAAAAAGGAGAAACTGGGACAATGACACCAAATTAGATTATTTATTACCAAGACTACAAGGTAGGGCTGGGGACTTTGTATTCAATCAGTTGTCTGAAGAGGAAATCTCCTGCTATTCAACTTTGGTAAAAGAGCTTACCAGTAGATTTCATACAATAGAGACAGAGAAGACCTTTGCCGCAAAATTCTCTCAGCGAATGCAAAAGCATGATGAGACTGCCGAAGAGTATGCTGCTGAACTCAAAAGGTTGTATTCAAAGGCATACAAATCTAGAGACAGTAAAACTAGGCAAGAAGATTTGGTCCGACGGTTCCTGGATGGTTTGAAAGATCATGAAGCTAGATTCGAAGTTGAGTACCATAAAGAACCTGAGGACATAGATGAGGCCGTTTACCATGTGGTGAATTTTATCCAGACCAGAAGAAGAAACCACACAGATTCTTATGCAGACAGAAAAGGTAAGAGGTTTATAAGAAGAACCAGCCATGATAGTGACACAGAAGAGAGCGAGGTAGAGCCTCAAGATGACACCAGTGACTGTGAGTATGTTATGAGGGTTCCCACAAAAGGAGACTCCTACCAAAAGAAATCACAGGTAAGTGGCAAGAAGGCGGACACTACCTTGTCCAAGTCAAGTGCAGAGGCTAGCTCCATGATAGAGTTAAAGAACATGATGAAAGCCTTGACAGACAAAATGGAGGAGCTGCAGAAAAGAAACACCCGGGTAACTAACCAGCAGCAACAGGCAACAGCAGCAGGTAATGGCAGTAGTGGAGTCTTATGCTATGCTTGCAACCAGAGGGGTCACATCGCGAGAAACTGCCCTGATAAACAGCGAGTCCAGAGCACGAGTGGCACGGGAAGTGGCCAACCACCCAACCAAGGTAGGACAGATAGTAGGGGTGGCAGAAGAGAAAATCCTTTAAACTAGAAAAGGCTGTCTCTGATGGCCGCAGAGACGCCTTGTCTAATACTAATGGCCAGTGTATAAATACAGAAATACAAAGAGAAATTGTTAAGTCCATTAAGCATGTAAGAAAGCTGCCCGATGGTGTTTATATTAGAGGATCTGTGCAGGGCTACCCTGTACTACTTACAGCTGATACTGGAGCAACTAAAACAGTCATTTCAAAGAGAGTATATGAGGCAATGAGACCCGAAGATAAGCCAAAGCTTGGAAAGTCATCAAAATTGATAGGAGCAGGGGGTACTTTAATTAGTGAGTTAGGAAAAGGTGAGTTTAAAATACAGCTAGGCGCTGTGGACCTGAGGGTGGAAGCAGTCGTCGCGGAGATAGACGATGATGGTTTGATAGGGATGGATGTTCTTCAAAGTAGGAAAAATGGGCCCATTGACCTCTTGTTGAGTAAGGGGATATTGAAGATAGATGATCAGGAAGTACCTATTATACAGGTAGGTGTCAGCAATAGAGTCCGGAAGGTGACAGCTGCAGATCACTTTGTTATACCTGCCCAAAGTGAGGCGATAGTGGATGTTTTTGTGGAAAGGCAAGAATATGATGATTTTTCATCAGAACAAGATTACATCATAGAACCTACAGATCATTTTAAAGAGACTTATCCATTGCAAATGGCCCCGTCTCTAGCAAACATAGGCAGATCATGTACTAGCAAGGTAAGGCTGTTAAACCCATTTCCAATGGCAGTGTCCATCAAGCAAGACGCTGTAGTGGGAAGAGCAGAGCCCATAGAAGGTGAGCCAAAAGTATTAGTGCCTGAAGAAAACCGTGAAGAAACTAATAACTTCCATAGGGTAAGACGCCTAACATTCAAAAGTAAAGCCAGTCTGCATGATGAAAATGCTAAATTGCATGCAGTCAGAGTGACAGGTAGGGCAGAGACAGAGCAGGTGCCTGCACACCTTACGGATTTATTTCAGAGGACCTGTAGGGGACTTAGTCCAGCGGAAAAGGACCAAATAGCTGGCCTTCTCACCAAGTTCCAAGACACCTTTTCCCGAGATGAATGGGACATTGGGCTGACTGATATAGCAGAGCACACAATCCCAACAGGGGACGCAACTCCTGTAAAGCAACCACCAAGGCGCGTCCCCCTTGCTCATGCTGAGGCAGAGAAGACAGCCATAGAGGATCTGAAGGCCAAGGGAGTCATTAGAGAGAGTCTTTCTCCTTGGGCGAGCCCAATAGTCCTAGTGGCACGCAAAGATGGTGGGGTAAGGCCATGTGTGGATTACAGACGGGTCAATCAGCTTGTAAAACCTGATGGTTTTCCACTGCCTAGAATTCAAGACTGTTTAGATGCAGTTGCAGGCTCTAGTTTATTCAGTACGTTTGATTTATTAAGTGGCTATTTTCAGATTCGTGTCAAAGAGGCAGATATACCGAAGACAGCATTCGTTTGTAAGTATGGCCACTATGAAATGACTAGAATGCCCTTTGGTCTCAATAATGCTGCCTCGACTTTTCAGAGGACCATGGAAGTGGCGCTCCAGGGGCTGCAATGGGTGACCTGTCTTATATATATTGATGACGTCATAGTCTATGGAAAGGACTTTGAGCAACACGTGCAAAGAGTGGAGGAAGTCCTTAGCCGAATCCAAGCAGCAGGCCTGAAACTGAGGCCCGATAAGAGCCATTTGCTGCAGAAAGAAGTCCTTTTCTTGGGCCATGTAGTCTCAGGTGAGGGAGTCAAACCTAGCCCAGTCAACATTGACAAGATTGTTGATTGGCCGAAGCCGAAAACTCCCAAACAGGTAAGACAATTCGTGGCAATGGGGTCTTACTATAGAAGGTACATCAGAGGCTTTGCCTCTATGGTCAGGCCAATGGTTGAGCTAACCAAGAAGACAAAAAGGTTTGTATGGGATGCAGCCTGTGATGAAGCATTCAGCAGACTTAAGGAAGCACTTACTGGGTCAGACATCATGGGCTACCCTCTCAATGATGCTGGTGAATTCATTCTTGACGTGGATGCATCGGATATTGGCATAGGTGCAGTGCTTCACCAGGTTCAGGAGGGCCAAGAAAGAGTTATAGCCTATGCAAGCAGGGCTCTAAACAAAGCTGAATCCAATTACTGCATAACGGAGAAGGAATTACTTGCAGTCAGATATTTTATTGAATATTTCCGGCAGTATCTGCTAGGAAGAAGATTCCTTGTTAGAAGTGATCATCAGAGCCTAGTGTGGCTTTTCAGACTCAAAGAACCAAGAGGTAAGATAGCAAGGTGGATAGAGATCCTGAGCCAATACGACTTTGCAGTACAGTACCGACCTGGGAAACATCAAGGTCATTGCGATGCCCTTTCTCGGTGTGAAAACCCTTGGTCTTGTGACTGTCCAGAACAAGACACATCAGAACCTTTGAAGTGTGGCCCATGCAGAAAGTGCATCAGACGAGCCCAAGACATGATGCACGAACAGCACTATCAAGATATGGTTTCAAAGGGGCACAAAAGTATTGAGCCCAGTGAGCAGACTGAGGTGGTACAAGCAGTAAGACATTCAATCCAGGAGGATGCCTTCCCGGGCACTTCTACAGAATCAGGCAGACTTGAGGCAAGTACAACAATCCCTGGTACACCTTGGTTCCAAAGCAAGACTACAGCTGAGTTGAAAAAGTTGCAAGAAGATGATCCAGACATTGAGCCAGTCCTTACAGGTAAGGCTGGTAACAATAAGCCAAGTAGCCAAGATATGGCCATAAAGAGTCCAGCAGCCAGGCATTATTGGATCCTTTGGGATTCTCTAGTCCTCCAGGATGGGCTCCTTTGCAAAAAGTTCATCAAGAAAGATGGAACTGGAGAGTATACACAGTTCATTGTGCCTAGAGCTCTGAAAAGGGATGTCCTTTTTCAGATGCATGACTCATTGCTTTCGGGTCACCTTGGCTGTAAGAAGACAAAAGCAAAAACATTGCAGCGCTTCTACTGGTATGGTCTAAAGGATGACATAGGTTTATACATCAAGAAGTGTGACACGTGCGCAGCTGACAAGAAGCCAACAAAGATTCCACGAGCTCCAATGGGTAGTCTACAGGTAGGTGCTCCAGGCGACTGTGTCTCAACTGACTATCTCGGACCACTCCCAGTCACAGATAGAGGTAACAGGTACATTCTCTTGTTCACGGACCATTTTTCCAAAAATGTTGAGATTATTCCGGTGGCTGACATGACAGCTGAGGTCTGTGCTGACAAACTGCTGAATGAGGTCATATCCAGGTGGGGATGTCCGCTGCAAATACACAGCGACCAAGGTAGGACCTATGAAAGTAAAATATTTAAAGAGTTGTGCCGAATGCTTGAGGTCAGAAAGACCAGGACAAGTGTCAGGAATCCTCGTGGTAACGGTCAGGCCGAACGGTTCAACAGAACCTTGCTCCGTATGATAAGAGCATATTTGGCAGGTGAACAGCAGGATTGGGACCTGCACCTCGGATGCCTAGCAGGGGCATATCGGGCAACACCGAATGAGTCCACCAAGATGACGCCAAACTTGCTAACAATGGGTCGGGAGGTGAGGTTGCCTGGCGAACTGATATTTGGAAGCACAAATGGCTATGACGGTGAAGACATTACCACATATGGAGACTACGTAGACATCCTCAGGGCAAGAATGCAGCATGCTCATGAGGTGGCACGTAAGTACATGTCCGCCACAGCTAAGAGAAGCAAAGAGCTCTATGACTCAAAGTTAGCTTTTCATAGATATAGTGTTGGGGACATAGTATGGTGTCTAATGGAGACTAAAAAGGTTGGAATCTCACCCAAGCTGGAAGTCGGGTTTGAAGGGCCATTTGTAGTCATAAAGAAGTTGTCTGAGTTGGACTACATTATTCAGTTGGACAGAGATGGGGTGGAAAAATCAGTCCACCACAACAAGTTGAAACCTTATGAGGGAGACAATGCCCCAAGATGGGTGGAGAAAGTCAGAAAACAGCTCTTTAGAAGGAGAGCAAACTACCAGGTAAATACACAGTAATAAGATGAGCCCAACACAATGTAGTAAGAAAAGGGCACTTTAAACAGTTGGGTGAAAGAGCATATGGAATGATGTTAGTTTTTCTTTTTAGTAACTACCGGTACTAATCCAGGGGGTGGACTTTAACAAAAAAAAAAAAAAAAAAAAAAAAATCCAGTAGATCCAATGTCAGTACTAACAGCTCGTGAGAGAAAGTAAGTCAGGAGGTAAGAAGGGGCTCAATAGATAAAGCAGTGACAGAAAAAACTCTGATTCCACGAGGAAGATTGGTAGCCTAGGAGAGGGCAAGAGAGAGGCTAACATCGATTGGAGATGCCAAACAGATAAGCCCATGAGATAAGGTGAGAGGTTTCATTGCGAAGGGGTTGAACGGGTTTATAGGAACAACGCGTACTAGAACGGCGATTTTTGCGATGGTGAAAGTAGCAGTTCGGGTATTTTGGGCAGATGACTAAGAGTGGATGGCGGGAAAGCGCTTAGAGGAATGAAAAGGTGGTGTTAGCAGGAGAGGTCTTGCCAGGCGGAAGAACAGTCTAAAGTGGAGAAGAGAAGAGTTTGGTGTGTGTCACTGTTTTAAACAAGTCGGGGTAAGAGAGGTAAACCAATCCTTGATGTGATCTAGTTAAACATGGCTTCTCTTGATATGTGAGGTTAAGTAACAGGAAAATCACTTGCACTGGTCAGCCTCGGTTAGCGACATTTATAAGATGCTTAATGTATTTTACATATCTAACTTCAGGAGAGATGGAACAGCTGATAGCCAATCTGGTAGCCTCAGGGATCAGCCGAGAGAGAATAGACAAGGCGAGAAGGCGAGGGATCGCATACCAATGCCTTTGGTGCTATAACCTGAAGGGAACGAAGCAAGTCAACATCAAGTGCAGAATGGAGGAGCATATAACAAAGACACACCTAGAGAAGGAGGAAATGCCCTTCCGCTGTCTGTTGTGCGGGTACGTCTGCATGTCATTTATGAAGCTGGAGAGTCATACCAGGGACAATGCGAAACATGTGTTGCAAGCGGCCAAGAGGAAAGTACTAGACCATCGGCCATTCCTGTGGATAAACCCAAGTCCACATGTGTTTACAGCCCAGGACTACCTTGCTTATAATCCTGAGGCCAGCCTCCTGCATTTCTTGGGAATTTTTGGGCAGGCCTCAGCCACAGAAGGCCAGGGAGAAGAGACCCAGAGCAGTGAAGATGGGGAGGAACCGACCCCCGGACCTATGGATACTGCAGGTCATGGACCAACAGGGGAGAAGGCTGGACCGTTGGCCACCAGTCTGCCAGAAATAAAGCAGCCGGTTATGACGACAGCCTTCCCAGCAGCAACGCCAGGACCCAAGGGGAGCCCAGTGCCAGCTTCGGGACAGCAGGGACCAACATGGCAGGCGACACCAGTTCCAACAACGGGGTCACAACCAACATCCTCTCTACCCTTCGGGATGTCGTTGCCAGCAACCTTACGACAGGCTGATCCAATGTGGCCGGTGATGTCTGTGGCGCCACACTTGTCGCCGTTGATACCACAGGTGACCCTACCTCCTGCTGCGGTAGCCGTTACAGAGAGCAACTCAACTGGGATATCGGAACCATCACTGAGTATTGGAGAGCAGCTGACGGCCCTCATCAACCGGGTTACTGGGCCCTCCTCCACTCTAGGATCCCCGGTGCTGGGTCAGTCTTTCCAAATGAATGTGACATTTCCTAACCTGCAGCCCGTGAATGACCAAACAGATCCACAGCTTGTGTTCTTAACGGCGGAACCCCTCAGGGAAGGAGTCATTGAACCCCTGAGTGTGCGGGAGGAGGAGGAGCCAGCAGTTTCTGAGGCGAGTGGGCAGACCATGGAGAAGGCTGGTAAGGCTGTTTCGGACACTACCAACCGGGTTATGGAGAACTCTGGTGAAGCTGCTTCCAAGGCAACGGAGCAGGCTATGGGGAATGACGGGGAAGTATGTAGGGTCCAGGAGAATGCCAGGGACAGTGTCACTGAGGCGAGGGAACAGGAAGGCAGTGGTCAGACAGAGGTCGAACTAGAGGGTCCGGTACCGATGAATGAGGCGGAGGAGGAGGGTCATCCAAATGCAAGAGACGGAAATACAGACGGTCAGGATCAGGAGGAGGTTATCGACCAGACAGGGGAGGCTGAGACAGCTGAGTGCAGAAGCGTTGTTCCTGAGGATGATGTTTTATCTTTGCAAGATGATGATATGGCCATCTCAACAGGGAAAAGGGAGCGAGAAATAGAAACTTGTGCGGGGAAGGAAGACGAGACAAAATCAAAGAAACCTAGGTGTGAACTTGACGTAGATATTGTGGATCTCAGTAATAAAACTATGTTGGAAATAGTAGAAAGGTCGCTGAAGGCTAACGAAAGGAGCATGGGACTGTCAGAAAGAAGTGTAAAGGCGATTATTGACAATACCTGTGTAATCAGCAAGTTCACAGATGCGATAAATCGCCTGACAAAAGCGATTGAGAGCCATGACAGGGAGGAACGCCGGAGAGAGGAGAGGAGGATCGAAATGGAAAGAAGGAGGGAGGATGAGTGGAGGAAGGCTTTAGGCAGGTTAAGGGACGAGGAGCGGAGATGGGAGAGCAGGAGACGTGATATGGAGGCGAGGGAACGTGAGGAGAGGAAAGCGCGGGAGGAGAAGAAGAACCAGGAGGAGCGGAAGTCTGAGCGGAAATCGGAGGGGAAGGAGAATGACAGTCGGCCAAAGTCAGTGTTGGGACGAATTTACACGAAGAACACCATCTCGGAGGGGAGCAGCAAGGAGAAGAAGGACGAGCAGAGGGACAGGAAACATTAACATAGAAAAAAAGAAACATAGACAATTTAATGGGTAGCATGGGCAATTAAAAAGAGAGAGAGAGAGAGAGAGAGAGAGAGAGAGAGCGTTATGGATTTGAGGTTTAAGTTAAGGATTTTAAGAAGGATGGGTATGAGTGAGGTGTGTGTAAGCCAGGGGGTGTAAGAAAAAGTTAACTAGCGTTTGTTTAATCAATTTATTGTCAAAGTCATGTACCTGAAATCTATGAGGACATATAGTCCAAGTCAAAACAGTATTGAAATCAAAGTATACTTACCTCTAGGTGCCATATAAATGTTCTTGTAAATTGAAAGCAAAACTGTGATCAACACTTCAACTTATTCTGTAATATTTAATTTATGTAAACTATGTACATTCCAAATTGCTCAATAGGCTATATAATGAGAAAACTATGTATACACCATTTGTACAGTCAAGCAGCACTGGGTCAAATTCATATACTTTACACACCATTTATCCAACATCATTAGATTTTCATTTATGAATTTGTAAAATGTACTCATCATATTAATCATCAATCCAGGTTCAACTTTGCCATTTCATTATTGATGTATAAGTCTCATGATAATTTTATTATTAGTTGTATCCCACTTCTGACACCATGTTAAGTCAAGATTGGATACATATTGTAATTTGTGGTACTTATGCGATTCGTGTTGTGCCATACTGTCCTTTTGTGTTTTATTTCTTTAGGGTCTCGACACCATCCTGTTTCCTAGCTCGTTTGTTGGAACTTAAACGAGCTGGGAGGGGGGTAGTGTTATGCCCCGTACAAGTCAGTCCGTCCGACTATATGGACCATCACGAATCACATGTACATTTTTATTACCTGTCGGGATGTTTCCACTTTGTAAATTTGCAATTTTCATCTGTCGTGTAAATCCGTTATATCGAATGCTTGAATCAGTTTCTTTTTAACATTTATGCACGATAGATATGCTTGTAATAGCAATTTGACTTGTGTTTTTATCGGAAAACGTCCTCTTTCACTTTTATGTTGACTGTCCGTAATGTGTGTCATGCTGTGTGTAAGTAGCTTTTGTGTATGCGTGATTGAGGCTGTGTATCTGTCGTCTGCCGTGTCAACGAGTGCGACTGTCAATTCAGAATTTTCATCTTTAACACGCAATTAAACATAGATCCCAATTTTTCTCCATCAAATCATTGTAAGGGTCATTTAGAAAAATCTTTCTTCTTTCGTTTCGCTACCATTTTATCGTCAGCAAAATTATTTACGCTGTTTATTTTGTGATTTTTCATTTCCGACAGTGGAATTTTTGGTGTGTAATGGCGGTTTTCTTGTAGTTTTCCTACAGTCTACGGCATCTTACGTCGGTTACGGCTGTAGAGTCACGTGACTCTACGTCGTGTTTCGCTGTAGGCGTTGCATGCACACACGCTAAATTCATGTAGAATGTAGACTGTAGAACGTAGAATCGCGTAGAGTATATAAGAAATCGCGTAGGGGCAATCGAGGACTCCGAATTTCGATCACATTCAAAGCAGACGCGTTTTCAGGTCTCGCTTCGATTTATTTCGATTTTAGCTTTATTTCTTGGTTTATTTTAAATACAAAAAGCACAAAAATGATAGGAAATAAATAATTAAGCAAACGCTTTCATCTTTTGGCACGTTTTATTTGACATTTGTCATAAAAAAAAAAAAAGGGAAAACAGTTATTTTCATCACTAGATTTTTCTCTTCCGTAAGCTTTAACTTGTATTCGTTTACACCTTAGTTGACGCTGACACAGCATTGAGTGCAAGTGATTTTTACATCTTTTGTCATTGAAGCTATGTTCATTATCAATTCAAACCCCATGCTACCATTTTAACTTAAATCATGTTGTTGTAAAGCCATTTTTAACATGTTTTCTATGCTTTGTTAAACAGTTGTTACAGTTTGCACATTAATCAAAGTACTGTGAGTACTGTTTCTAGTCAAATAAAATAAAGTTCACAAATTAGTGCAAACTTACATCGTCGTTCTTTTGTCTTGTTTTCACATCCTTTTAAGGTCATAATTAGCTCTCATTAAAGCATCTTTACATCAAAAAAAGTCATTTTTCGTTGGAGTCCGCTTTTGTTTCTTTATCATTTTGCACCACCGGTCTGCTGTCTATCGGCCTAGAGAAGAGAGCGGCTGTTATTCCCAGTGCCGACTGACTAAGTGGGCACAGATAAAGACCGAGGCCAGCCCCCAACAATATTGTGGAAAAAAGGAGAAATTTCTCCTCTTCTCCACAATATTTTCAATATATCTCTAATTTCAAGAGTCCAGTTACATAATTATATATTTGTTAAATGCAGTTGTTCGAGTTATTTTTTCCTCAATTCTGCAAATCTGATATGTCGAGGTACGGATCTCTCGAATTTTTCAGAGAGTCCCTTGGAATTCAAGATAACGAGAGTCGACTGTATATTAAACTGGTTGCCACGTTTCTGAAAAAGGGGGTTGCTCCAAAAGAACGAAGAAAGAATTGGGGGGGGGGGGGGGGGGGCATTGTTTTTCCTTTTAGAGAAAACGCCTTTTCAGAAAGAAGCATGGCATACAGGAAAGCAAACCGGAAGTCACAAAAGTTTTGTCCAATGCCAAAACAGAATGTCAAAGAGTCTGACTACAATATGAGTTTCAGATGTACGCCTTGGTTTTCAAACGACAGAGAGTCTCACGCAGTATTATGCCATTTCGACTTTTGCCGAGTATGATGCGACTGACGGCAGGCCCAAACAGAAAGATGGTCTCTTTTACCAATTTAAATCTAGCGTTCCAGAAAAGGGACATTGGCAAACAGTGATACAGGAATTTTTATAAAACATCGTTATAGTAAAACCCTTCCAGACACCCCTTATATTGGAAATGGACTGGTCCGAAGAATGACGCTAGAGGATTCCATTCGGTATAAAAGGGCTAATTTGTTTGTAAGGCCATTGTGGAAATCAAGCACAGTTCTGTATCACTAACTATACAGAAGCGCTGTGTTAGAAGTTAGCTTACCCTCAAAACTATAAGTATTTTTAAAGATACCCAGGAATTCCACAATCACGAAGCAAAACCTTCCCGAGGCACCAAAGAAGAAGAAATAACGAATAAATAATGAAAAAAAAAAACAAACAAAAAAACAAAAAAACGCAACATATGAAAAACCATAGACACAAGATCATAAAAGAATTTTAACAGAGGAACCGCCTTAGAATGGTCAGTAGAAAACATTGTGGATGGGTGAGTAGGGGGACGGGGCGGGGCTGAGGCAAGGACGCTTAAACTATTTTTTTTTCTCACGCGAAACATCAGCTTGATTCTGACGCCGCTCCAAATGACAATTATATGTTCGGTCCACAAAGGGTCCTCTACCTCATCTATGAAAATACACACTGCAACATGTATCATTATAATAACTGTGAGGAAACAAAGCAAAAGGCTCAACAGCAATCTGACATTAGTACACAAGATACATCACAAAAACATGCCTATAAAATTTCGACCCCATTAAATCCCACTTTTACGAGTATAGTAAAGTTGAGATTTACATGGGTATATATTAGTTTTCTTATTTCTGCTCAAAAACATAGATTGGGGATACTCGTCAGAACCGCCTTGCTGAGGCGGTTCTAACGAGTACCCACAATCTTTGTTTTGAGCAGAAATATGCAGAATATCAGATTTTTTTATCTGAAAATTTTCTTTTTATTGGTGGTAAAATTTTCAGTATATTTGAACAGGCATGTTATCGTAATGACTACAAACAGGAATTACGACTGGCCCGACCAAACACACTGATAGAGAACGGAGCCTGCATTTAGTCTGAGGACCGACCCACCGTTGTACAATTCAAAAGGGGAGCAAAATTATCAACTACGTTTAGGTTAAAAGCCATGCATGCAGTTTGCCGCAGAATATCCATGTTGTCAAGGCCAAAACATGTCTTAGCTTGTTTACGTTTCCTCTTGAAATAAGCGTTTTTCTTTCTAGACTTTTGTTGATGGCATAAACGTAATTCTTTTTTTCCGCGGAATAACGCCTTTTTATACACGTAGCAAATATGATGATATTTATGATATTTTGTATGTTTCGATTGAGATTTTTAAACGGAATCATGCACAAAATGCAAGAACAATGCTTGTTTTATTGCATTAAATTACCGGGTCCCTCGAAAGATGTTTGAACACTCGGCCTGTTGTCTCGTGTGCAAACACGTTTTCTCCGGACCCGACAAACGTCAATATATGACAAAAACATGTATGATCCCTCTCATATTTCTTGTTTTCAGCTCAGGCAGGCTGTCAACCTCTTTCTGTTCAAAATACAGTCGAACCTCAATGGCTCGAACGTCTTTGGGACCATGGAAATTTATTCGATATATGGGTAGTTCGAGCCACTGAGGGTCAATTATGGCGCTTGGTCAGGAAGCAAACGGCGATAGTCTTTGGACATCTTTACGTTCTTCTACACAATAATGGTGTTGATATAAGGCGATTCTAATTGTTCGAGGCATGGGTAGTTCGAGCCACTGAGGGCTAATCATGGAGCCAGGTCAGGAGGCAAAGGGCGATAATTTAGTAAAATATTTTCGATTTTCTACACAACAATTGTATGTTGAGTATACTCATTAGATGAGGCGATTCTAATGAGTACACACAACATACTATTTCATGATAAAATAAGAAAATTTCCTTACATACTTGTTTTCTCCAGATATCGGAAGAATTTCGTAGGGACAAAAACGAGTTCGAACTGGCCATGATAAATGAGCAATCGGTGTTCGAGCTATTGAGTTTCGACTGTGCATTGCTTTCTTTTATATACCTAATTATCTATACCCACCGAAAGTGTAACAGAGGTATGGGGAACGCATTGTACTTTATACAAAAGATAGGTTATCATGCTAATACAGTCAAACCTCAATAACTCGAACACCTTTGGGACGATGGAAATTTGTTCGAGATATGTGTAGTTTGAACCACTGAAGGTTAATCATGACGCCAAGTCAGGAAGCAAATGGCGATAATTTGGGAAACGTTTTTTGATCTTCTACACAAAATGAGGCGATTCTAATGAGTACACACAACAACAATTTCATGATAAAATAAGAAAATTCCCTTAACTATTTGTATTTGTTAAGCTATCGGAAAAAAAATTTGTAGGGACTCAAAAAAGAGTTCGAATTAGCCATGGTAAACGAACGATCGGTGTTCGAGTTATTAAGGTTCGCCTTATACTATCTTTTATTTTGCAAAAAAATCAACGTTTGAGACGGTGGAAGGAAGCAGATCCGACGTGTTCCTGGTCTGGAATTTAAGTGAAGTGTAAACCTTTGCCATTAATCAATCAAATTATGTAAAACATGTATTAAGATGAGGAGACATATACAGTATAACCTCAATGGCTCGAACTCGTATGGCTCGTTTACCGTGGATGATTCGAACTCTTTTTTCAGTCTCTACAAAATCCTTCCAATAGCTCAAGAAAACAAATATTTAGGGATTTTTTTCTTATTTTATCGTGGTATTGTATGTTGTGTGTACTCATTAGAATCGCCTCATCGAGGCGATTCTAATGAGTACACTCAACATACAATCATTGTGTTGAAAATCGTAAAGATTTCCCTAAATTATCGCTGTTTGCTTCCTGAACTGGTGCCATGATTAACCCTCAGTGGCTCGAACTACCCATGTCTCGAACGAATTTCCGTGGTCCCAAAGATGTTCGAACCATTGAGGTTCGACAGTATGCTGCAAATGAATGTGTGACAAGGCGTATTAATTATTGTGTCCTTACCCGATACATATCGAAGAATCCAACACAGGGGCAAATTGTCCCAAGGTTCCCATTTAATTTTATTTCAGGAAACATACGATCAGCATCAGGCGCCTGTGACTCAGTACCTCCAGAATCAGTCCGTGTGTCCTTAAACTGCAGTAAAACATCAAAAGCTGAGAATTGTGCAAGCTCAAAGTTGCAAGCGCCCTTCTCGCCGCCCGATAATGTCACTTCTTTACGAGTCACATCTTTCGTATTGGCGCAGAGGAAACAAAATATATTTGCATATATGGTTGACTTTGTCAGTACTGGCGAAAAGAAGCGATTGCACGCTTCTTGTAGATATGTATGATTAAAGCCATCGACAGTGGAACTGTTTTTATAACATCCTTCTGTATCCTGGTGTCGAATACAGCTTTTGACCGAGATGTTTGTCGGGGGTATGAACATGGCTTTTCCCATCCTAGACACTGTTCTGTTGAAATCTGATGTTTGTGGAGACATTGGCGGCATTTGAATATCAGGTATATCAATTTTACGCCACCTTTCAAGCCGGTCCGCATCCTCATTACAGATAGAACAAAACATGTTCCAGTAAGAGAGACCACTTGTCAATGAATTTACAGGATACGCCTCATTAACGATGTTATAATCCGGAGACTCACATTTCTTCACAAGGCTCTCATTGGTTCTGTCCAGGAAACATTGTGCCACCATCAGGTACGAAATTAATTTAATCGGGGTCTGTTTATTGATATATGACTCACTGCTAGCCACTATGCACTCTTGTATAATCCTTCCAGTTTTTGCTTTTGTTACGTTCATTTCAGTCTGTGATAAAGATTTGTTCGGATTTTTCTTGAGAATCATGCTCAAACAACAGTCTCCAGTTTCGAAGCATGATTCATCACAAGAGCAAGAGGTACAACAGATGTCTAAACGGGATAACAAATCAAGTCTTGTAGTCTTTCCTATCAGATCATCAGTGTGCATACTTTCCTCATCTATATACGAGTTATTGGTGCTATCTGCTTCAGATCTTAGAGGTTCGTCATCTCGACACATCGTCTGGTTTGGACAAAATGCTGACTGGATTGTTAGCATATTCTGCTCGAACGTTTCATTTTCGTCGTAAATTTTGCTGACATATTTTAGCAAGGAGCTCATGTTTAAATCCGTCTCTTTGGGATTTGTGTCAACCATGCCCATGCGATTTGGCCACAAGAAAATACTTATTATCAGAAAGTAAATGTGACTGGCCATCTTTGCGCATGTATTTTTCAAGTCAAATGGTTTTACTTGAAGATCTTTTGTTAACGCTTAGCACTATGGGCAAGAGTTTCAGCAGACGACATTTTGAAACAATTTTCTTTATTTTTTTCCGGAAAACAGTTTGACATATCATGCAAATTTTCTCCAAATGAGATAATTTGCATCAAAGTCAAATCTTCAGAAGCCAACTGATCTGGATCTTCACTGTTTGCAAAGGCAGGATATATCCGGGATCAGCAGGGCTAAGGTTAAGATGAGACTCTTTTTTAGATAAGGGACTTAAGTGTGCAGCAAAGCAAACAGAAAATCACAAAAGTTGTTTCTCCTATAAAAATGTCGAAAAATGTTATCACGTGTATCCCATAGGATTAGCACTCCTGACGCACATTACGCATGTACGTAAGGTGTAAAAATATTTATAATAAAATGGCATTAACATAAAGTTATTTGCTTCTTAACCACTGGGGCTGCTCTTAAATAATAAAAAAAAATGCTCCCTCGGTGAGTAAAAATTCTTTCCTGTAAGAGTTGGCTCTATTTTGGCATTGCATCACGAAAACACACCTATTTAATTTTGAACCCCTTTAAACCTCACTTTTATATAGTAAAACTAGGGTGTACATGGGCATACATTATTTTTCTTATTTCTGCTCAAAACATAGATCTATGTTTTGAGCAGGAATATGAAAAATATCAGAAAATTTTATCTGATAAAAAATTTCCATCTTTGGTTATGAAATTTTCAATATATTTGAATAGGCGTGTTTTCGTAATGGTTTTCAAGATTTTTCCTAGTGTGCGTAAAAAAATCCGTCTGGCTACGCCACTGTATCCAATTTCCTACAGTAAAAGTCTAGCTAAGAATTGTTGAAATATAAACAACTCAATTTCAGATTGAACCAGAGAAAGTGCTCTCACTGGCTTTATATGTCACACAAGAAGGAGTGGGCGTAGCGATACAAACGGTCAACTTATTAATCCTATCAAAGGACATATTGCAGTAAGGCGAGGATTTTCCATAATGAGAGATAGGAGTAGTTTTCCTATTGTCTCCCTTGCCAGATAAAGTGCAAGGTAGAGAAAATACTAACTAGGTCCTTCTAATTGGAATACTCTGATTTTTTAATAGGTCCTCAGTTGAATTTAAATGATTTTTAACTTTCATTTTTTTCCATATCCACATAAAAAGATATTCACATTTTTATATTTTATTGCACAAAAAATGTTTCTTTTTGTTTTTTGGAAGTTTTATTGGAATATGACCATAATTAAATTAGATTTCCCCAGGCAAAGGAAGCTATACTTAATAAAGATGCCAATGATAAAATCAGAGGAAACCAAATGACTGGACCTGGTTGTTTACATATAATACTCAGGGGAGTTAACTGACTACTATCACCCATTGGTTCAGGTGTTGAAGACCAGATTTCAGAAATTACATTATTCAAACCTTTATTACATATTGCGGTAGCCCGATGTCTGAATCATAGCACAGAGGAAATTTTTTGCTTCTGGATTATTATTACGGGGAGATCATTCAATCCTATTTACCCCATCCCAAAACCTCAAAAGGATGGGAAATAACATTTAGTTATCTTTCCCTTTGGAAAATACTTTTTGTATCAAAATGACGAGAGCACAACCAAGATTGGAAATTATGGTTTAATGAATACAGTCAGTGTGCGTGTCTGGTATATCTGACTTGAATTCTCTTTTCATTTCCGGTTAAAATGCAAAATTGAATGTGTTTCATAAAAGTTGTTTTAAAAGTATGTTTCTCCCCTGTACCCAAGGTACCCTTCGGTGGAAATATTTACCTGGCATACTTACGAAGTATATATTAATGGGAACTTGGGTCTAATACACACTGTCTGACCAGATTCTTCGCATTATGAAAGCACGCTTATTTAAATATACTGAAAATTTCACCACCAAAAACTGAAAGTTTTCAGATAAAAATTCTCACATATTATTCAAATTTCTGCTCAAAAATTAGAATGTGGGTACTCGTTAGAACCGCCTCGACGAGGCGGTTCTAACGAGTACCCACAATCTATGTTTATGAGCAGAAATAAGAAAAATAATGTACACCCCTGGAAACCCCAGTTTTGCTATCTAAAAGTAGGGTTAAAGGGGATCAAAATTATATAGGCATGTTTTCGTGATGGCATGCCACTCTATGGGTAGCCAAGGAGTCAAAGCGTCCCCAAGCAAACAGCGAAGGCCCGGATCAGCCTGTACGCATGCGCAGGCTGATTTGAGTCTTCATTGGGCACATGCAATCTTTTAAGAGCTTTTATTTTTCTGATCTGAGTCTTCACTGGGCGCTCATGCAATTTTAGACTTTTTTTTATTTTTCTCAAAATCAAGCCTTGATACACCACCTCTTTGTAACACTATTGGTGAGATCTAAAGCAAAACCTGCCAAGCAGGCACACAACGTTGAAACAACATCGATTCAACGTTGATTCAACGTCAAGACGTTGAACCAACGCTGAATCGATTTTGTTACAACGTTGTGTGTCTGCAGAGTGTTTTAGATAGTCGTGCTTTGTAGTCCACCACTAATACGTTATATCCGAAATTTGTTATAATGAAAAGTGCTATGAAGAATTCAAATTGCCTACTCCTTTGGATACAGTTTGGTTTAAACAACAGTTATTCAAATATGAACTGGGGCACAGCATTTACTGCAATATTACATGTGCGCCCAGCGAAGACTTAGATCAGTCTGCGCCTCTGCGCAGGCTGATCTAAATATTCGCTGTCCGCTTGAAGACGCTTGGGATCTTTGGCTACCCACAGAGTGCCATGCGAATACTCTAATCAGACTGCGCGGATGCGCAGGCTGATCTGAGTGTTCGCTGTGCGCAAATACAGCCTTAAGTTATCTACCTTGCCCTACACTGTCCTACCATGCGTTATTATTACTGCAGATAATCTACAGGCGCCCGTAAAATTACGTACGTGTACTGGCAGCCTGTTGCCAATATTTGGCGTAAAATCTACGGGATCTTTTTACAGTGTGAGCATTCACGCAGTCTGATCAGGACCTTCACTGTCCGCAAACAGAATCCTTGGGTACTATAGAATGTTATAACGGAGAGTAAATGCCCGGATGAGACCTTGCGCATGTGCAGAAGATGTGAATCCGCACATTTTGCGCATTCTCTAAGGTATTTTTTCGCTTGACACGGCACATACTGTGTTGGTAGACGGACAAAATCCCCTCAGGACGAAACACCCTTTGTCATTTTGGCAGGGTGGACAAACCCTCTCCATGGGTGGACAAAATCCCCTTCGTGAGTGGGCTAAATCCCCTTCAAGGGTAGACAAAACCTCTTCAGTGGGTGGACAAAAAAAAAACAACCTACAGTGCTGGACAAAACCTCTGTACCTTAAAGCTTTTAATTTAAACCTGTGATATAGTTACTATTAGATAGTTAAAAATCATCGATTACATCACGTTCTAAGTATACTCAAATAATATGGTGCCATCTGTTTCAGAAATCGGGTAAGTGTTTTGTTACACATCTCCAGTTAAACCAACAAACTGTTAAGTATTTAACCCTTAAAGCGCTAGTCACAACTATTGTCGTCTGCTTTGTCGTCTGCTTGTGATTTTAAAAGTCATTTTTGCAAACAGCGTGGACCCAGATCAGACTGCTCCTTTGGGAGCAGTCTGATCAGGGTCCACACTGTTTGCCTGTATGCAAAAATATTTTTAAAAAGTCTGCAAGAATATTCAGCAGACGACATAAACAGACGACATTTTCAGATGCAGTTTTTCTTGGCGCTTTAAGGGTTAAAATATCCATAAAGGGTGTTTGAAGTAATTTCTTAATGACATTGTTGTGAAAATTATTGACTCGAATTAGGGAGTGGGTAATTAATTTAAAATTGAAGTTAAATAACTTAAATTGATACTTGAAAAGAGTTAATTTAATGTTAATCAGATAATTAAGTATATGCAAGCAGACACCAAATATGAAGCTTTTTCTTTTCAGTTGTATCAGAGGTTATACATAAGATGTTAAATCAATAAAAATCAAAATTAATTTTATGTACGACTTTAAAAGTTTTCTAATGACAAATAGTTGTTTTGGTTTAAAAAATTAACCTAAAAAAAAATAATGTTTTTGTCCTGTGAGATCAAAATGTGGGGTCCGATTACACAAGGCAGTCCAGTCGAACCGGACATTTTCCTCATGATAGTGCAATTTACATATATTTAAAAAAGATAATAACAATAATAATAATAATAATAATAATAATAATAATAATAATAATAAACTTACCTGAAATAAGCCGCTGCTGCGTATACACACGTGAAAGCTACACCAAATCCTATGTATGTATGTATATATATATATATACATACATGCATACTCTATGGTGTTCAGTCAAGCGCTTAGTGATCCCGGTATACAGTTACTGAACAAAATAACTCTCCAGACGCCTAGCATAAAAGCTTATAATGATTCTTATTGTGCTTCTGTGGATGTAATGCTAAACTTTACATATCGCCATTATATTTTGTATGAAAGCATTTATGAATGGATATTAGTAAAAAGCACACTTTATATGAATTATTATATTGAATGTTGTATGATATTTGACATGCTAGTGGAAAAATGAAATAAATCATAAAAAAAAAAAAAAAAAAAAAAAAATAAGATATATCATATATACAGAGTTTATTATAACACACATCAATATACATATCATTTTGAAACAAAATCATAAAATGAAATATCTTCAATGTGTTTGTTGATGTTAACCCGTTTAACAGGACATTCATTACGAAAACACGCCTATTCAAATATATTGAAAATTTTGCACCAAAAAAAATGAAAATTTTCAGATAAAAATTCTAATATTTCTCATAGTTCTGCTCAAAACATAGATTGTGGGTACTCGTTAGAACCGCCTCTGCGAGGCGGTTCTAACGAGTACCCACAATCTATGTTTTTGAGCAGATATAAGAAAAATAATGTATACCCCTGTAAACCCCAGTTTTACTGTATAAAAGTGGGGTTTAAGGGGGTCAAAATTATATAGGCATGTTTTCATGATGGATAATTATGACATGAGAAATATTTTTAACCCTTTCAGCCCTTTAGAAACCACATACCTACAAGAACTGATCCCTCAAAGAGTTCAGGAACAAATACGATACTCTCTTTGAAACTTTACAAACTTTGCTATACCTGCAGCTAGAATGACATACCACTTTAATTCATTTTACCATCGACTTTAAGACAATGGAATTTGTTGGCTCAAGCTATAAAGGAATCTGCCTCCATACAAGTATTTAAAAATAAACTTAAATTTGCAACTACGAATTACACCGATGTATTTTCCCAGCTAGCATTCTACGTAAATCTACATCGGGCCGTCATCGGCCCGTCAGCTACCCTGACGGGCCGATGACGGTCCGATATAGATTTACGTAGAATGCTGACTGGGTTAATATCATATAATTATCACGTTTAGGACAAATTCTACACACTCATTTTAGGCTTGAATGCAGCCCTTTAAATCATCATTTATAATCGATAAACTTGGTTGAAAGCTCTCTTTGTTCATGTGGAGCACCGGAAACATCCTTTCATTTTTTGCTATCTTGTGTTTACTATAGTGAATTGAGACAGCGGTATTTTTCTGGCCTCAGCCTATCAGTAACAGTAAATATATAATTAAATGGGAAACTAGATGAAAACGTAACTGTGAATAAGACCATCTTTAGATGCGTCCACTTGTATATTTTGGCTATTAAAGGTGCCATATTATTATATATGGTATTAATACAATAATAAAATGTGGCACCTGACAGCCTGTAAAATTTCAGTTAATCTCTCGTTCTTGAAATGAAATGATTTTTTATCGTATCTCTGAATTAATGTTGCCAATATTAATTCAGAGATACGATAAAAAAAAATCATGTCATTTTTTGATCCGGTTCAAAAATGAGAGACTAACTCTTACGACATGGAAGTCGTAACAAAGGGATGAAAAATAGCTGAAAAAAAATTCCCGCTTAGTGTGGGATACGAACCCGGTCTGTCCGGATAAAAATCTTGTGCTCTAACCTGAATCGAAGAGTCGACTTCCTGACGTTGTTGTCTAAGGCTGGCACGATTAATCGGATAATCGATTAATTGATCGATAAATACCGCAAAAATGATTATCATTACAGATTCGCTAATAATCGATCACTTGATTTGTCTGTTACTTTACCGTATTTACCCTTAGTATTCAGACACCTCAACACTTTAGCATATTGATCTAAAATTTAAACAAGGACAATTTACTACCCACTTTAGTACTAAGTCTTAAATAGCTGGATGAGTGGCAAACAGTGTAGACCCTGATGAGACGCCACGTTTGCGGCGTCTCATCTGGGTCTACACTGTTTGCTCACGCCTGTCTGACCAAATGCATACAGTAAAATATGACATGGTAAGAGTCATGCTCAGTCAGATAGGCAAAATTGTTATCAAATCTTCAGTGATTACTAATCGATTATCAATCACAATGGCAGCACTGATAATCGATTATGTTTTAGCCCCGATTAGCCAGCCTTACTGTTGTCAGAGAGTGAATATATATACCTACAAGCTATGTGAAATCTGTCAAGGCAGATTATCGAAGGTTGGAGTGATAGGCAGTAACATTAACAGAAATTTTCAGGCTGTCAGAAGCCACATTTCATGATCGATTTAATACTATATATCAATTTATTAAACCTTTCTTAAATAAAAAAAAATGTCTACATTTGAGAAATATGGAGCCTTTAAGCCCTTTACTTAACAAAAGAGTGCCAAGTGATGACCACTGGATATTGATCAGAATCCTACTCGACGGTGTTTTGCCTGACGATTTCATGATCTCATGTAGTCATTCATCACCTTTTCTACTTATGTTTTATTGTCTTTTCATTCTTTAATTCAGAAATATATCTGATCATTACGAAAACACGCCTATTCACCGAGGCGGTTCTAACGAGTACCCACAATCTATGTTTTGAGCAGAAATGCCCATTTAAACCCCAGTTTTACTATATAAAAGTGGGGTTATCATATAGGCATGTTTTCGTCATGATATTTTTAAATGCTATTAACTTGTTATACATGTTGTTACAGTGTGAAAATTTTATTATTGTGAGTTATGACATTACGAGGAAATTAACTCTGTGAGCCATAGGCTTCCGTTCCGGTCCTCATATGCCCTGTGTTTGTGTTGTTCATCTAATGGAGTTAATATAGGGATCAAACATGGTTTTTCATGCATTAACATTCGCCAGGTCCCGTGGGAGGTGTTGAAAACCGAGGCCGAAGGCCGCGATTTTCAACACCTCCCAAGGGACCTGGCGAATGTTAATGCATTGAAAAACCATGTTCGATCGCTATTATTGCATAAAAATTGCTACATTTCGCGTTACTTCTTGCACTATTTTGTTTCGCCATGTCACTGATGTCTCGCGAACGCAATTTCCACGGACTATGCTCATTCAAGGGCCGGGCACTACACATCTCGTGACGGCAGCAATTATGTGGCCCCTGTACAGGCATATTGAAAGTTGCGTAGCCGTGCATTAACAGCGCGTGAATTGCCTTGTTAATACACGGCTTTTCGCCGGTTAATGCACGGCTGTTAATAACGTGCGGCACTGCTTTTTATGCAATAAAATAAATTATTGCATAAAAAGCAGTGCCGCACGTTATTAACAGCCGTGCATTAACCGACGAAAAGCCGTGTATTAACAAAGCAATCCACGCGCTGTTAATGCATGGCCACGCAACTTTCAATATAATCGCACCGGGGCCACAGATGTGTACTGCCCGGCCCTAGAACGAGCATAGTCCGTTCGCGAGACATCGGTGAAAAGGCGAAACAAAATAGTGCAAGAAATAACGCGAAATGTAGCAATTTTTTTTTCAGTTTTTTTTTTTTGCAATACTAGCGATCGAACAGGGCTTTTCAATGCATAAACATCCGCCAGGTTCCTTGGGAGGTGTTGAAAACCGCGGCCTTCGGCCTCGGTTTTCAACATTTCCCTCGGGACCTGGCGAATGTAAATGCATGAAAAATTATGTTTGATCCCTAAAATGAAATTAGAAACTACCTAGATGCGTGCAAAGCTACCACACTACATAGGCCTCCCAGGAGGTACCATGTTCCCTAAAAATAATCGACCATGTTCCCTTAAAGTAATTTTCAAAATTACCATGTTCCCTATTCCCATAACATTTGTTTTGCTACCCTGTTCCCATAAAATATTTTCCAATGTTCCCTGAAAGGAAAAGACTAATGAGCATGATCCCTTGTTCCCCAAACCCCCGTGGAAGGCCTCACAAAAAGGGGAGCGCAACCTTGAAAGGTATTGTGCTTTAAAGTAAAGAACTTTACAAACAACGAATTTTGACACACATTAGATCAAAATAGGTGGAAAATTATGTAAGTTATAGGCAATTGAATATTTTAACATTGGTGGAATGGTCGCCGCCATTTTGAATATTTAATGAGGTTCCATAAAAAATAAAATTCATTTCGTAAAGGTAGTTATTCACATAAAGTTGGTTTATTTTTGGGGAAATGATTGCTTGTCATTATAATTAAAAGATTATAAAAATATGCAGCAAAATTATTCTTAAAATCCCTTTAAAATGTGGTTTTGCGTATTTAATTTGGGGTGTGTGACGTCACAAAGCCTACAATATGGCGCCATCCCTGACAGCCATTTTAAATGTATTCAAACCACCATAACTTCCTTATTTCTAGGCCGATTTTGAAAAATCTTGCACCAAAATAAATGACTTATTAAGCACTTTACTTCAAGATATACTTACAACGTATATTGCGTTCCCATTTAAAGACTTCATACATAGTACATAACCCAGGAATCATGCGGAATTCCTGGCCGCTTTCATGACTCCAGCACATTGATAGGCTGAGACCGGTGGCCGAGAGACAAAAGAAAGAGCGCATATTCATGTGCATGCATGTGAAAAGGTGAGGCTTGTATATGATATGGTGGTGGAGGCGTTTGTGGGGTGTGTGTGGGGGGGGGGGGGGGGGGGGGCGGGGGGGTGGGGGGAGGGTGTCATCAATATTCTGTATCCCTGGAAGTCAACAGACGAACACCCTATATCTCTTCTATGTATTCCCTGCAATATCTCTACTTTACACATCCTTGGTAGTAAAATGTCAAATATCCCATACCACTTCAAGTAGAAAGGCAAATATACCACATCCCTAAAACCCCTATACTAGCCTCAAAGGTACAACTTAGTCAACAGTTTCGATTTTTAAATCAAAGGAAAACCTATTCAAAATATGTTTGCAAAGTTTTACCTTTAAACAAACTGTCGCACTCTGGCCAATTTGTGGGATGTGAATACAGATTTGTGGGTTGTATTTCTGTTATAGCAATGAAATTTTTTCGATTGTGAATAATGTGTTATTTTACTGTCAGCTGGCATAACTTCGCAGTGGGTTGGCCTTTTGATGTTGTTTACGGCAACAAGCTCCATCATTATACATAGCAATGCCGTTGAAACAGTAAAAACTGTCATTTGTTCTTTAAAATCCTTCTCCGAGATTCAAAATACTGAGGTATATTACCCCTAATGAATAAATAAAACATAGAAAATTAGGTGGACATCAAGGTTTCTTCTCGACTTCTTGACTAAAGGTATGTAAGACAGGGCAAGGCAATTGCATTGAGACAAAGAGGTCCATCAAATTTCTATGGACTGGGATAATTTGGTTAACTAATCACAGGAGTATGCTCTTCACCGGACTCCCACTCTCTGAACTAGTACATACAGGTAGGTGCAATGGATATTGGAATAATCTGTCGGGAATAATCTCAACTGGTGAAGAAAAAAATGTTTCTGCAGAGAGGGTTTTCCTTTTTTTTTTTTTTTTTTTTTTTTCTTCTTCAGTTAGGTAAAATATGTTTTAAGAAATAAACTAACTAATAAAAAGAACCCCCCTTTATAAAAGTAATAATTAAAAAGTGCATAGGCTGGGTTTGAACTCGCGTCATCCGGTTTCCAGTTCCAACGACTTGACTACCACGGTCACCACGATTGTGACGTTATCACACGCAAATTTTATTATTACTCAAAACAATTGTACACTGGGCGAAAAGACCATTTAGGCCTTTCTTCAAGAACAAAAATCACCATATATTTGATATAACATTCAAATCCTCATTCATATCAATGTATGACTTGCGCTCATTCTCTCTCTCTCTCTCTCTCTCTCTTTTTTAAGAAACAAAATACACGCCAAGCGCATTGAACCTACAGAGCACCTCTTTTAAAACCTTTTTTTTTCAAGCAATGAACAGCATTTATACATATTGGATTAGATAAATAAATAAATTACCTTAAAACCTTGTCTCAATATGCTGGATTCATAAATACTTGCTTTACATCTAAAAAAAACAAAACAAACAAACAAAAAAAACAAACAAAAAACGTGTAAACAAACGAGGTAACACGGTAACAGCGACAGGAAAACCCCGTAGGAACATTTAGCGGACAACAAAAGCTACGTCATGGGAACACCCCGTTACGTACTGCCAGGATTCTCGTGCACATTTTGTTTCTTTTTTTCCCAGTACGGTGTAAATTCGGTAGCTTTTATTTCGTTTCGCATCTGACTTTGGAATTTGAATTTTGAAAAAAAATTGGATTAATTTAAATGCGAAGTGAATAGATTCTAATCCTCTCACGATGTCGAGAAGATACTTGTGAGCAAAAATGTGTTCCGGCTTCATTGACCGTCGATCAGAATTGGTTTTTGATGCTGAATCCAGCATTGTTTATGAAAGGTGCCATGTTGGCCAAAGTTTTTAAATTTCTTAGGTAAATAACTACATTTGAATGAACTTTATTTAAATGCTACGTGTTATCTATAGGCGTGCTTCGCACACGGGCCCTTCGGGCCCGCTTTGCTTTGCACGTATAATATTGTTTAAACCGACCCTGTAGACGGTACAGATTACTAGGACAGATACCTATGCTGGGGCCGATCCAGGATATTGGTAAAGTGTGTTCAACACTTCTAATGTTTTCTTTCTCTCTCTCTCTCTTTTTTTTTTTGTTATCTGAAAATGATAATTGTGAATAACGATTTGATCAAATTACTGTGCTTACTCTACCTATTCGGAGACAGGTCTGATCAAACAGTGTAGACCCGGATCACACATCCATCCAACACTTTTACATACATTCATAGATGGTACAATGGACATTTTGAAGGGAGGTATATGGTAAAGAGTAAGGGGTGTGAATATTTAGGGTATATACGGTAACCCAAATTTATCCAAAATTTCTCATTGGGTCAAAGGTGAGGCTCGCCGGAACCCCCCTCCCGACCCCTCCCCTAGAACCCGCTCTGAATCCGCCCCTGTCGTAGTACATGTATGGAGCGAGCCTTGAGGTATTTATGCCCATTAGGTATTCTGTTGGTCTTATATGGAACTATGTAAAGATGTAAATAACATGAACGACGATAAAGCAAATATATGCTAAATAGCAATTTTTAACATTAACCCATTTCAATCTGGAGACGCCCAAAAGGGTAACTGGCAAACAGTGCAGACCCAGATCAGACGCCGCAGAACGCGGCGTCTAATCAGGGTATACACTATTTGCACTAAATTCATTAATTTCGAAAAAAGAAGAAATAATAAAAAACTAACCAGACAGCCTGCTAATGAATATACTGAGGCCGGTCCAAAGACCGTGCTAGAAAAGTCCGCTCCACGTGAATGGGTTAAATTATTTTAACTTGCCATGTGTGAAAATGAACGACAAATTTGAATCCGTGTGGCTAAAGTGTCATAGTAGCGCTATAGACGGATATAGCCTAGCTTATTCGACCTAGATCGGACATTTAGCATTTACCACGTTCTGGGGCTAATTCAGCAGACAACAAATTGATATTGTTTTCTTATATATCCCTAAAAACAGGTTTTGACATTTTATACAAATTACGTGAAATGTTAAAACTAGAAAACGGATATTAACATTAAATGCAAATTGTCTCCCTAGGGAAAACAGGTTTTGACATTTCATGCAAATTGTCTCTTTAGGAAGACCATTTGCATGAAATGTCAAAACCTGTTGTCTGAGAAAAAAAAAAAAAAAAAAAAGAAAACTATTTCAAAAGTCGTCTGCTGAATTTTTTACCCAGAGTGATAAGCCTTAAGAGTGTCCTTGGGCGACATGTTCTTTAGGAGACAATTTGCATGAAATGTCAAAGTCTATTTTCTGGGAAAAAATGAAAAAAAAAAAAAAAAAAAAAAAAAAAAAATCATAATATCTTTTGCTGAAATTTTTACCAAGCATGCTTAGCATTAAATATTGGACACCATATCTATCTAAACTTTGAGCATGGTCAATTCACTACCGTGTTTACTCAAAGTAGTGTCATCACGAAAACATACCTATATAATTTTGACCCCCTTAAACCCCACTTTTATTTAGTAAAACTGGGGTTTACAGGGGTATACATTATTTTTCTAATTTCTGCTTAAAAACATATATTATGGGTACTCGTTAGAACCGCCTCGGCGAGGCGGTTCTAACGAGTACTCACAATCTATGTTTTGAGCGGAAATATGAAAAATATCAGATTTTTATCTGAAAACTTTCAGTTTTTGGTGGCGATATTTTCAGTATATTTGAATATAGGCGTGTTTTCGTAATGTGACAGACATACCTATGCAAACAGTGTACCGTATATCTGTTACTTTCGAACAAACAAGTCTAAATAAACAGTGTAGACTCACATTATATGCAACAGAACGTGGCGCCAGATCAGGGTCTGCACTGTTTGACACTCATCCAGCATTTTAAGACCCATCAGCAGGTAATAAAATCAACTTCATTTCTCTTCATTTATATTTTTATTTAACTTTTAGTAGAAATATTGTAAGAAACTAAGACTTCAGAATACATATGGTAAAATTGTACACTACAACCTCTTTATAACACAGTTTGTTATAACACGGTTTGGGATATATAAGATGGATCCCAAAACTGTATAGATTATATTGAAAAATGACCATAAATGGTCATTTTTCAATATAATCTATACATTTTTGTTTGGAAATAATACGGTTGTTTAACTAACACGGTTTATTCTATGGACCTCAACAATAGTGTTATAAAGAGGTTTTGGTATTTATAAGTAAAATGGGACCTGCATCCATTAGCTCTATTTCTACAAGAAATTGAACAGTAAAAGCAAAATGTTCACACATTTATTTATTTTAGCATAAGCCTTTCATTATACATATTCAGTTGCACGTACATGCAAAAAAAAAAAAAAAAAAAAAAAAAAAAAAAGTGTCCTATATAGGTATACTGTTGGATCAAGATATGATGAAATCAAGACATATTGAGGGCTTATTGTCTACGGGGACGAGACACAATGTTTGGGCCTGAAGGGCTATATTAGGCTAGAGACTTATTAAAAGCTGAGCTGGCCTTAGTGTCTCAGTCGGATGCTCGTCCGACTGGTGGCCATTAGGTCCCGGGTTCGGCCCCCGCCAGGTACGGCAATATTCTGTCGTGGAGATTGATCATGAAATATTTTCTACGGCCATCCCCTCCTATTTGCTGATCCAAGAAGGTCAGTTTCTGGCGAATGAATGTGCACAAGTACTGGTTGACCGCTAACAGGACTAGGCCTTCCCAGAAAAAACGTGTGGTTACGTAAAATGACCGCCCACGACATGACCCTAATGGGTAGACTGTGTCATAAAGCCTTAATACAAACATTAAAAGCTGAAGATGCGGAAGTCCTATTGACGGCTTAAGGTCTGTACGGAAATCAAAGGCTATCGGGGCTACAATGTATGTAACTATGTAACTGATATTCATTTAGATAGAGAATCTCTATCGGCGTTCCTTGGTACCTCTCAACGCCGATAGAGACACAAGGTAGTCAATTTAATGTAGATAATAGTATAGAATATGTAAGTTGAAAATACCTTCAAGATCGTGCATTTTCTGAGAAAATACTGTAAATATTGAGAAAGTTGCAAACAAGAATGATTGTTGTGCGAAAAAATAAACCCTCTGACAGAAACAATGCGTAATAAAAATGGTTGTATGTACACTTGATACCTCTTTATCGAATGTTATATAAATTCTTGAAACCGATCAAATGCTCTCGGCTAATATTCTGTTGAGGTCAATTGTGTATTATTTATATACCATTTTAATACTTCTATCACCATTTTGATACTTCTATCACCAACCTTTGTTGACTACAAGAATCATGTTTGAAAACTATCTAGTATCCAAATTTTGGACGACTAAATGTTTTGCATCAGTTATTTGAAACTCCAGCCCCTACGGACCAGGAGTAGCGAGGACATAGCTGGTCTTAAGTGCCGTGAATTGACCTCCGATGAATCTGGCAGTGCCATAGATATGCCAGGGTATTTACTTCCCGTCAAAATGTTTTGCACACATAAATTAGAGTCATATAAACTGAAACTAGTTTTCTAATAACTTGGCGCATACAAATATGTTAAGATGGCTTGGGATTCGCAACTCGGAATATCGATTTTGCCCCCACCATAACCGTTACTTTACTATACTTTACTACTACGGAATAAATTGAATATCAAACTCCATACTTCAAACACCAAGCCAACTTCATACACTTGGCGCATACTGTCAATAATACTTTACCTTAGAATTTAGCTCTATCGAGTAAATCAGGGCCTGGTTGTTCAAAGCGTCGCTAGCTTAACGAGCTCGTTAAGGATCATTTCGTTAACTGTTTTAGCGGATTTAATACACAATATTCTGATATTTTTTTGCTGAAAAAATGTGAGTAGCTTTTGCACTGCAAAAGCTACTCACATTTTTTCAGCAAATAATTTCAGCATATTTGCGTATTACTCGATGTAAATTTTAACGAATCGTTTACTAACGACATCGTTAGCTTTGAACAACTGGGCCCAGATCTTTTACTACAAAAAGATACAGGTTGATTTTTGCAACAGAGATCAGACTGTTCCAGAAAACAAAACCTGGCCCCGGAGTAGAGGGGCTTTTAGCAGTGATTTTACCATCAATTTTCCCCGCAGTGCAGAGAATTTAGCAGGGCTTTGAAAACTGATAAGAGACCCGCTATTCACCGGCCCCTTTGGGACAGGGACTACAAATGACTGATTCATTTCAAAACAGTGACACTAGAGACGGGTCTCAATCGGTGTGGAGAATTACAATGGAAGATCGATGGAGATCCTCAATCTACTATTCATTTAGCAAGAGTAGTTTCATTTTATTAATTAGTTTTCTCCTGCAGTCCATCTGCAGCATCAGATAACAACCATGTATTAGTACTTGTGCTATTACTGTGACTGTGAAAAAAGACGCGTTAAGTGCATAATTTGAGAAAAAAGACACGTTAAGTGCTTAATTTGTGAAAAAAGACTCGTTAAGTGCTTAATCTGTGAAAAAAGACACGTTAAGTTCATAATTTATGAAAAAAACACGTTAAGTGCATAATCGGACACTGCCTGAAATATCGCTGATCGCCAATTAGAACTAAATGACGTATCTGGTTCGGTAGCATACCGCACTAGTGCCATTGTGGACATAATTCCAGCATCCATATGTATCGTTACTCTTTTAGACTGACTAGCATTTTTGGTAATATAAAAACTCTTTGAGAGACACTTCTTAAACGGAATATCAAACGTTCATTTCACCCTAAAAACGCCAAAGAAAACCTGAAAATGTCGTCTGTTTATGTCGTCTGCTGAATATTCATGCTAATTTTTCAAACCTATTTTTGCATACAAGCAAACAGTGTGGACTCAGAGGAGCAATCTGATCTGAGTCCACACTGTTTGCAAAAATGACTTTAAAAATGACCAGCAAATGACAAAGCAGACGACAATTGTTGTGATTGGCCGACATCTTGTGTGATAAAACTTAGGCATGCACCTAAACAGAAGCTTTTAATTTTATATCATGTACACACATCACGTTTACAAATCTGTGCTATGAAGCTCCTCTTAACCCTATTTTTTATGGGGAAAAATTGGGTTTACAGAAATAGACATAGTTTGTTTCTTATTTCTGCTCGAAAACTTAAACCTGTCGGATTCCAGTCGTTGCGATATATTCCAACCTTGTTATCAGCCATGCAAACAATGTCACCGTCTGCTGTTATTTCTGGATTTTTACCGGCACAATTTCTTCACATACCCTTTTTATGTCAACAGTGTTTACATCTGCCGTCTCGTTAGCCATCTGTCATCCAAGGCGCCATGCAGTTGTCCGCCATGCGTATTTAACATAAGTATTCGAACACCTTAACCCTTGTCCTGCTGAATCTGGATATCCAGTGGAGTCAGAACTTAAAGTAACACCCTGGTGCACTACTTGTGCACTTCAAGTGCACCAGAACTGAACGATTTCTGGGAGATGAAGTGCACCCCAAGTTCAGTTTGGTGCACTAGTACTTCTCAACTTCTCAGTCTAGTTTCGGCTTGTAGTGCCCCTGAAATTCAAATCCAGTGGGACTCGAACCCAGGACCTCTCGCATACCGTGCGAGCACTCCTTGCATTTTATAACAGAACAGTTATTGATACGAATTTTGAAAAAAAAATATCAGCCCGGCGAAATCTTGCTTTATCGTTCAAGATATTTTACTTAACTGTCCAAGAACCTCGATGCACATAACATCTCTTTGATAAAGGAGGCTTTCAATTACAGCCCGAATTACATTAGGCAGAACGTCTCCCTAGGCCTCAAGCCTTTAACAGTCGATTTTTCGAGATGCTATGAATTTATGGAACTTATGCTTTCAGATATCATAATGTCTGCGGTCGAATCCCAAAATACACCTATAATCACCTTTGATTATGATAAAGAGGCATTTTCTTCATCCAATCCAATTCTTGTAAGTGGCGCGTGAAAAGATGCTTTCACTCAACTTGCATGACCATCACGCGTTTCTTTTGCAAAAACATGTCGAAGGAAAGGGAGAAGAAAATAAAATGAATGGACTTTCATACCACAGCGCATGTGCAGCATATTTTCAGGAGAATAAATAGTTTGTCAGAGGAACAATACATTTGGTGCCTTTTAAGTTTTATAACTTAGGTGTGTTTCCCATGCTTAGTCAATTTTCGCAACATGTATACACAACATATATGCCGGAGCACACCATTCCGAAAACACGCCTATTTAAATATATAGAAAATTTCACCTCCCAAAACTGAAAATTTTGAAAACTCTGATATTTTCATATTTCTGCTCAAAACATAGATTGTGGGTACTCGTTAGAACCGCCTCGGCGAGGCGGTTCTAACGAATACCCACAGTCTATTTTTTTTGAGCAGAGATAAGAAAAATAATGTATATCCCTGTAAACCCCAGTTTTACTGTATAAAAGTGGGGTTACGGGGGTCAAAATTATATAGGTGTTTTCGTGATGCAATTCCTACAATTAACATGTGCTTCCAGCAAGGACACGGATCAGCCTGCGGATGTGCAGACTGATCAATGTCTTCGCTGGCGCATGCAGAAGCATTTGGGTTCTTGTAGGCATTAGGCATCCATAGAGCGCACTGCAATGACTATATCAGACAGAGTGGATGGCAAGCTGAAACGAGTATTCGTTGGGCGCATATGTACATTGAAGAAATTACTGTGCCCTTATTCATTTGTATGTGACATCTTACCTGGGAAAAGGAGCAGGAAACAGGATTGTAAAAGCCAGGGTACTCAGCACCCTCGCAAAATGTGACTAAAATTTGTGGACAGATCTTTGTAAGTGTTCTGAAGTTGTCTTCGTTATTTCAATGCTTAAATTATCCAAGCGGGATGTGTTTCGGAGCACTTAACAAAGAGATGAAATGGCATTTGGTTTACAGTAAAGGCCAAGTCACACTGTCATGTATTCTGGGTTGGGTTTTAATACGTTTCCCTTCACTAAGTTTGGCCAAAAGTTTGCCCCGTTTTGTAAGGATTTAGGTTTTAGTTCGTTTTTAATACGTTTAACTACGATTTACTTCGTAGTACCCGGTTATCAAACGGCTTAAGGTCATGCTTTCAATAGAGATGAGTACATTTTACTAGGTATCTTCTACACCCAGGGAAACCCGATATCGGGATATCGGAGGTTGCGACATTTCGGAGGTAAACAAATGATGTCATCCAGCGACAGTGTATGTACTTATCCTCTTTTAATGATCAAAATAGTGCTTCTGGAGGATAAGCAACGTAACCTATATTTTCTCAGTTGAATAGTTTAATATGTGAAAATGAAATTTCAATATAAAGTATCCTCCTATTTATTCAAAATCACGTTTGAAAAAGAAATTTCATTGTTTTTCGCCCAAATTCCATTTTCAATTGTTTATAGCTTTTATCCTGTAAAGTTTTTTCATTGAGTATTTATGTCTGTATAATCTAGAACCTTTCTATAAATTATACAAGAAGTAGCAGATGTGAAAAAATTACTGAAGTGGCAGATTTTTTAGACTTCTTTAGGGTTGTTGTTATATTTATTGGTAACAGAATGTCGTAGGTATGGTGCAGGGATGTCGGAGGACAGACTTATATTGGTTAACGGGATATTGGAGGAAACAAAATGTTGTGTTCTTCTTAAAACGGCTACATACTTTCTGAAACGTGATATTGCCTGGTTTAATATGTTGAAGACGATTACCTGAATCGTCAAGAGTGGATGTAGCAAGCGAACAAAGCGTTTATGCTGACTGGCAAAAAATAAATGAAATAATATGCCACAGACTTATTAAGATAAAACATCAAGATAACCAGCCTTCGTGATGAAAACCCCGGTAACAAACATGACTTTACATAGAAAAAGTGGGGATTGCAGGGCTATAAATCTTCTTTTTTTCTTCTTCTTGTTTCTGCTCTAAAATATGTATTGAGGTACTCTTAAGAACAACGTCGTTTCTGCTCTAGTAAAACATAGACTGCGGGTTATCGTTAGAACCGCCTCGATGGAAAAAATAATAATAATACGAAAATAAACAGTTTTCTTTCTGAAAAATTTGTATTTTTTAAGACATGAAAATTTCAGTCTGCGTGTTTTCATATTTGTTCATCACAACGTTTTGTGCCTTAGGTGAGTTTCCAGGCCTATACATGGGCTTTTGAAATGGAAGGGGCGGGTGTGTGAATTCTTGGCTATTCTTAAAGGGGACACAGATGCCAACAAAATGCCGATGGGGGATGCAAAATTAAGGAATGTAAAGTGATTTAAAGTCCAAACCTGCATGATTTTTAAAATAATTGGCACGAAAGGGGTACAGGTCTCGTTTCATCGTTTGGTCGGTCAGACACTCCATGGATTTTTCATTTACATTTAATTTAGGCTTAAAAACCCAGGCCCGTGGGTTTTGAAATGGGGATGGTGTGACCGTATTGAGGCGTGCAAATGCTCAGAAAATGTCGTTTTAGAGGCGAAAATTAGGGGTGTAACCTGTGTTTTCGATTAAAATCTGCTTGATTTTTTAAATAATTTGTCCACAATGGGGGCTACGTTCGCCAACTCCCCCCCGCCACCCCGATCTGCTTGATTTTGAATAAATTTGTCCACCCCCATCCCCAACCACCACACACACACAACTATTGATAGCAAATGAAAATGACAAAGGTCTCCTCGATACAACTCATATAATTATTATATCACGCTAGCAAATTTATGCGGAGAAGACCCCTTGCAAATCTCACTTATATTAGGAAAATGGGATTACAGGGAAATGTGTAATTTTTTTCTGGCTGCTGCTTAAAAACCTAGATAAACGGACTGTCCGTAAAGATTTGTAGACAACAGAGGAGTTGAAAGCCCGTATGGTATAGACTGGGACTCAGAGATATGCTTCTTAACAGATTGTAAACATTTTTAAAGAGCTCATCGTCTGATTATTATTATTATTATTATTATTATTGTTGTTGTTGTTGTTGCTAAATTCTAAATTAAGCGACCCACCTAACACAGTTAATGGTCAAATATGAACGACTCAGTATAAGAAAATAGATAGGTTCTTGTAATTAGATATACAAATGTCAGCCCGATGGACGAATAAGCACCTGTTGTTAACTTTATGATAGCGTTTTTGTACTGATATTGGTGAATATTTTTCCGAGTTGGGATATTGCTATAAATAATTAATATATCATGGATTTACAGTGGTAACGTTACGTTTATTATTTCTGATCTGATGGCACTCGTTGGCACCACATCGGCGTTGCGGTTCTTACGAGTTTCCAAAATCAAAATTTCAATCAAAACTTAGATAGAAAAATATCACGTTTCACATACAGAACATCATTTTTGCAGCAAAAGCTGTTTTATTGCATATTAGTTCTTAAACGTAATGGCATTGGTTCTAGTGATATCATTACATTAAACTCTCCTTCATACCAATCAAACCCTATTAAAATCGCTACAAAAAGAGACGCTAGTAATTGCACACAGGCTTAACACCATATTGTGCGAGCAGGTTTTAATTTATATTGCTTTTTTAGACAGAATTCACTCCGTCAATTTTCAGTGCCTCCGAAATCCAGCAACAGTCCCTCCGAGATCCACAGCATCATGTGTCAATGTACCTCCGAATAGTCCGTTATCCAAATTTCGCTAGTGCTTGCTTTAAATTTCATCCGGAGGTGTTATTTTTTGTTGGTAAACTGAAACAACTATGAAGACAGTAGAAGAAATGATAAGTCCATCCTTAGGCAATAATAAACCAACATGGCATTTACCATGATCGGGCTGGTAGCCGTCGAAAAGGCGAAAAATGAGATGAAAAATAGATCATACTGGTTCAAATGCCGTTTTCATCTCCACAAAGTAGCTGAGAAAGGAAATATTTGCTTTAACATGTTCATTATTATGTCTCTAGAACGAGCAACTCAGCTTTTTTATCAAATGATTAAGATATAAGCTATCAAAAATGGATAAGTACATACCCTGTCGCTGGATGACGTCATTTGTTTACCTCCGAAATCTCGCAACCTCCTATATCCCGATATCGGGTTTCCCTGGGTGTTCCAGCTTTTGATACGTTTTACTATTTGCTTGTTACGTTTCGATACGCTTGCCTACGATTCAGTACGTTTTACTATGGAGGTTTTCTGCTTATTGAGTGCTAGGTTTTACTACGTTTTTTTTTTTAACGTAGCAAAACAGCAATATACTGTTATGTAGGTTTAACTACGTTTTTAAAATGGCTACATACGTGACCCAACTACGTTTGTTTTGAAAATTTCAAAATATGTGTGGCTGGGTCACGTATGTCGCCATATATAGCCGTATGTAATGTACGTTTACATACGTTTACTACGTATATTGCCATTTTGTTAAAACGTAGTTAAACCTAGCACTTAATACGTGACAGTCTGTTGCCGTTTAGCTACGTTTTAGAAAACGTAGTAAACCCTAGCCCTCAATACGTGACAGTGAGACTGCAGACTTTAATCCATTTCTGATCAGGTCTGCACTGTTATGAATTTTCCATTCCATCTAGACATACTGACCTATTAGTTAACTTAGTGAGTATAGCCAATTGTTACATGTAGCTAGGTTTCTGTTTTGCCCAGGTTACATGAAAACTACAGCGCCGGCCGCATAGCGCAGTCGGATTCGCGTTCCACTAGAGATCAGAAGCGGGTTCGATTCTCCAATCCTGGACCTCGTTTCACTAAACGTCTTAAGATTAAAATGATCTAAAGATCATCTTAAGATCATACTAAAACATGTAGCCATAGGTTACTTTTTTCTTTTGCGATTTCTACAGCTGAAAGAAAGTGTTGAAACGGGAATGACTAAATGTACAGTCAACTCTCATTATCTTGAACTCGCTTATCTGGAATAACCGCTTATCTCGAAGTGAAAATCTGGTCCCTGTTTTCACACAGAGATCTACCAACAGGCAACAAAATATTGTGGAAAAGAGGAGAAATTGCTCCTTAGGAGCAATTTCTCCTCTTTTTCCACAATATTTTCAATATATCTCTAACTTGGGAGTCAAATTAAAGATTCATTCTGTTAAAGGCGGTTGTTCGATTAATTGTTTTCCTCAGGTCCGCAAATCTGATATGTCGAAGCACGGATATTTCGAAGTGTTTCATAGAGTCCCTTGGATTTCGAGATAATGAGAGTCGACTGTATATACCGCATGATACCACACCATACCTTGGATGATCGAGTTGTATAATGCGAACGTTACGGATCGATTTGTAGCAATTCCCTATGCAGTGATACGTTACTAAAAGGCGATTCGCAACGATTCGTAACAGTGTTCTGAGCTGACTCAAAGCACAAAGCGTCCTTTGAAACAGACCTTTGCATATCAGCCAGACGAAACAGAATGACGCTGTCAGTGCCCGTTTTAAGACATTAAATGAAACTTTTGGGGGGAAAATGAAATTGTCAAACTAATTCATAATTTTATAAATCACTCTTTCGTTATAAGATCTATAGCAATATTTTACCAATAAACGAACAACATATTTGTGACAAAGTATTATGGTTGTCATAACTATGCCGAAGACACGATCTTATACGTATGTTCGGCAAGATTCGGGCAAGTGCAACAACGCTGTGGAATTGTATTTTACCTGGTGTGGTATGGTACATACATTTAGTCATTCCCTATTAAAACTGGTTATAAGAAATGAATTGGTTGTCAAAGCCGATTGTGTTACACAAAAACAGACAAACTTTAGTAAAAACCACACTGCATAATCACATAGTATCCGGTGCCAGATGTTACAGCCTGTGCCACAGAAACGTCTTTTTACCCCTGATCTCTCAGGATCCGTTCCTCTATGAATTCTACAACACGGCGATAAAATGCATTATGCACGATAATGGTTCGATAAAGGAATAATAGGGTCTTTATTTTTAAGAGAACAAAGAGTAAGGAAGCAGCCAGTGAACAGGAGGCGTTATGAACGATTTGATCACTCAGGATCCGTTATGGCTACCCACAGTGTTTTTATGTGTTACTCTGAGGTAGACTTTCAATTTAAGACAGAATATTTAAATATTTTTGTATACTTTTTTAATGAAGTGTAGATGCTTCGACTTTGATACAAATTCATTTGTAATCTTACCATAAATGGTTTATTTTAGAAAATCGTGTTTAAGTTAGAGGTACCTAACTAGGCTACGAAGCCAAGTTAGAACCATGTTGATGGCTAACAAAAGCTTTAAAAGCTGGCTTGTATTTTCATATCTTTATACATATTCACGATAAAAAATATGGAATTCATTTAACCGTCATTTTTTACATTCTTAGAAGGTACTTAAGTGCATATACAGAGGCTATATAAAGTTCATATACAGAGCCTATTATTGTTTTGGCATTCTAATACCGTTTCTAATTAATTTTACAAAGACTATTTCCAAAAAGGTCGAGGAAAGTTCAGACTGGAATAAAATGCTGCCAATAAGTACTATTTTCTATCATTTTTGCTATATAGATAATAAAAGTAGCTCGGATTTCAATCAACCATAAATAAAATTATAATGGAAATCTTTGGAAAGTAATAAGTAAAGGCTTTTGTCTCCTATAAATGTGCCGCACCCAACGACATCGTACATGCGCAGAAACAGATCAGCTTGCGCACGCGCACAATATCATCCGGGCCCATTCTCCATTCTTAAATTTTGTAGTATCAAATAATTTTGTTATCGGACGATGAAGGCCCCGATCAGACTGCGCGAATGCACAGGCTGATGTGGCCATTCACTGTACGCATATGTCCGAAGACACGTTTTCGCATGGAGTGGCCAAATTAAACTATAATGAAAATGCTTTGAAATGCGTTTCTCTTCTATAAATAATATCCGAATGTTTGAGTGGGCATCAACCTCAACAACGTCATGCCATGTGCACTAAGAATTCAGACAGGCAGGCATTAAAAGCAGCCATTACGAAAACAAGCTTATTCAAATATACTGAAAACTTTACCACCAAAAAAAAAAAAAAAAAAAAAAAAAAAAAAAAAAAATTCAGATATAAATTCTGATATGTTTTCATATTTCTGCTAGTCTCACCTTAACCTGCGACATGGATACTATCGAAGTTCCAGAAGTTTGCGCGCTGGCGATAGGCAGTTTGCCTGTCGTCGGCAGACCTATCTGGCGGTTGACGGAAGGGAAGCATATTGTCGTTAAAAATAACTTGGCAGCTTCCCCGAACCACACCAAAGAGGAAAAGAACCAACAAGAAGAGATCTGCTACCATAGACGACGACGACGACCTTGTCAAGATGGCGGAATCCAAGATGGGAAGGGGATTTTGTCCACCCAATCAAAACATGAAGGGGTTTCGTCCACCTACGAAAGGGGTTTTGTCCACCATGTTAAAATTATTGACTGGGGGTGGGTGTCCGGAGGGGTTTTATCCTGGGTTCCATTGTGTTGCGTATATTTCAATGTGTAAAACCATCTTTTTTTTTTTTTTTTTTTGTAACAATGTAAAATTTATTTTAATTTCCTTCAGGGGCGGATCCAGGATGATTTCAGTGTGTGTGTGTGTGTGTGTGTGTGGGGGGGGGGGGGGGGGGGATGGGGGGGGGGGGGGGCTCGATTTGATCAAATTACCGTGCTTACTCTACCTGTTCGGAGACAGGTCCGATCAAATAGTGTAGACCCGGATCAGACATCCATCTAGCAGTTTTACATACATTCATAGGTGGTACAATGGACTTATTGAAGGGAAGTACTATATATGGTAAGAATATATATACGTCAACCCTAATTTATACAACATTTCCCACGAAAATGAAATTTTGAGTCAAAGGTGGGGTTCGCCTGAAATCCCTAGAACCCGCTCTGAATCCGCCCTGTCCTAGTACATGTATGGAGCGAGCCTTGAGAAATTTATGCCCATTTGGTCTTATATGGAACTATTTAAAGCTGTAGATAACTAAAACGACAATAAAGCAAATATATGCTACATAGCAATTTTTAACATTAACCCATTTCAGTCTGGAGATGCCCAAAAGGGTAACTAGCAAATAGTGCAGACGCAGATCAGACGCTGAAATTTGTCGCTCATTTTATAGTTGGCACATTTAAACAATTAACCCATTAAAAAAAAGACACACTTTTCCGTGCAGAATCGGACACTTCCTGAAATATCGCTATTTAGAACTAAATGAAGTATCTGGTTCCGTAGCATACCGCACTGAGGCCCATGAGGATATAATTCCAGCACCATAATTATCATTACTCTATTGTTATAAAATGCATAGACCGACTAGCATTTTTGATAATATAAGAACTCTTTGAGAGACACTTCTTAAACGGAATATCAAACGTTCATTTAACCCTTAAAACGCCAAGAAAACCTACATCTGAAAATGTCGTCTGTTTATGTCGTCTGCTGAATAATCTTGCTAACTTTTCAAACCTATTTTTGCATACCGGCAAACAGTGTGGACCAGATCAGACTACTCCTAGAGGAGCAGTCTGATCTGGGTCCACACTGTTTGCAAAAATCACTGTTTGCAAAAATGACTTTTAAAATGACAAGCAGATGACAAAGCAGGCGACAATTGTTGTGATTGGCAGTTTAAGGGTTAAAATACATCTTGTGTGATGAAACATAGGTATGCACCTAAACAGAAGCGTTTTAATTTTTATATCATGTAAATACATCACTTTAACAAATCTATGCTATGAAGCTCCTCTTAGCCCTACCTTATATAGGGAAAAATGGGGTTTTCAGGACTAGACATCATTTTTCTTATTTCTGCTCGGAAACTTAGACCTGTCGGTGCGATATATCCCAACCTTGTTATCAGCCATGCAAACAATGTCACCGTCTGCTGGGATTTCTGGATTTTTAACCGGCACAATTTCCTCACATACCCTTTTTATGTCAACAGTGTTTACATCTGCTGTCTCGTTAACCATCTGTCATCCAAGGCGCCATGCAGTTGTACGCCATGCGTATTTACCATAAATATTCGAACACCGTAACCTTTGTCCTGCTGAGCCCGGATATGATATACCCTGCATTTGCAAACAGTGTAGATCCAGATCAGTTGGCTTCTGAGAAGCCAACTGATCTGGATCTACACTGTTTCTACACAGATCAGTTGGCTTCTGAGAAGCCAACTGATCTGGATCTACACTGTTTGCCATCAAGCATGTGAATTTATAGCAACAATCCAGATCAAGCAAACTGATTGGCTGACAATTAGGAGTGGGAGTGGCTTCTTAATTTATTCAGCAGGACAAGGGTTAATTCATTGCCCTAATTGTCCTAGATTTGAACAAGTCCATTTTACTACCTGCTCATGTGTCTATAAATTGCTGAATGAGTGATAAGTAGTGTAGACCCTGATCAGACGCCTAATTCTGCGTCATCTCATCTGGATGTCCAGTGTGTTCAGTCGTGTTTGTCCGAATAATTAAGGTAAATACAATAGCAAAAGTTTTCAAAAATAAAAAAAAGTAAAAAATTGAGCCGGCACACAAATAAAGGACCTTTTGGTTTTCTGGTTTGTGGTTTTTCAAAAGGTAAGTAAGTAAATTATTCATGCAATAAGCCAAATGGCCCATGAGCACATATACATATTTCAACATATGCAGGATAGTGGACATACATTATACACAGTAAATTTCCATGAGAATCAATACCAATGTATGTGCCGTCCACATCTGGGCTATAGACATGCATTTTTGCCTGAAGCTTCCTCAAGGTCTCCACCACATGTCTGCGAACAGTAAAGGCTCTGGTGACACTGTGCTTATGCGCAGTCTCGCCGGAGCCTTTGCTGGTCGTCTATGTGATAAGTTCCTTTTCTCATGTGCTGGCTCAAATAAAATAAAATTACACCTCCCCTACCCGCCCCAACCCCCCCCCCCCCAAAAAAAAAAAAAAAAAAAAATAAATAAATAAATAAAAAAATAATAAATAAAAATAAAAATAAACACTCAATCAGCATGACTTATGAAAAACACTGACGTCAGATTACGCATTCTGTTTTTTTATGATAAGCCTAATAAAAAAACTGACATGACATTGTAATTAATTCACGCGCTTGACTTGTGTCATGATATTATAGTTTGTACATACCCTGACATATATCATGGTTTTATAGTTTATGTATAACAAAAACTGAACGTTGGGCCACGTTCTGCGGCGTCTGATCTGGGCCTCTACACTATTTCCTGAGTCCTTTGTGTCCGAATACTTGCTAACAGTGAACCATACAGTATGAGCAAGTGTACCTCTCGCTTGGTTGAGTATAAATAGGCAAGGTCCATCAGTCCAACATAGATACCTTTGTAAACAGTGTAGATCCAGATACGGCTCGGTAACGGATTTGCATTGTTTTGCCATTCTATTATTGATTCTGAAATTAAACCTTAAAGCGTCAAGAAAAACTGCAGCTGAAAATGTCGTCTGTTTATGTCGTCTGCTGAATATTCTTGCAGACTTTTCAAACCTATTTTTGCATACAGGCAAACAGTGTGGACCCTAAAGGAGCAGTCTGATCTGGGTCCACACTGTTTGCAAAAATGACTTTTAAAATCACAAGCAGATGACAAAGCAGACGACAATAGTTGTGATTGGCGCTTTAAGGGTTATGACGTGTATGAACCTTCCAGAAACTTAGGGATGAAAGGGTTAAAGATGAATAGCGAGACTTGGTTGGCTCAGGTAATCCATGGAAGTAAAGCTGTTCAAATGAACGCACAAACGCACAACGACTGCCTGATGTAATACTTTGTAATACTCCATCTGACAGGGGGGAGTTCGTCCACCTTGTAAAAATCACGAGGGGGATTATGTCCACCTTGTAAAAAGTCACGAGGGGGATTATGTCCACCTTGCAAAAAACACGAGGGGATTTTGTCCACCTGTACTAAAATGAGTAAGGGGGATTTTGTCGGGAGGTGGGGGGGGGGGGGTGCGGGGGAGGATTAACCCTTATCATGCTGAACAAATGAATAATTGTCAGCCAATCAGATTACTTAATCCATATTATTGATTATTTCACTTACTGAATGAGAAACTGTGCAGATCCAGATGAAGCCAACTGATCTGGATCTGCACTGTTTGCATAGGCAGGGCATAAACGGGTTCAGCAGGACCAGGGTTAAAGAGGTTTTAAATTTCAGAACATCGCTTTTATTTTATTTTTTTTTATTAATTTCTTCGATTAAGGTGAAATGAAACACTTCTAAGAGAGAGAGAGAGAGAGAGAGAGAGAGAGAGAGAGAGAGAGAGAGAGAGACCAATCTAAGATGAAAGTTATTGTCACCCTTCTTAATGGGAGACCATCCAGTAGAGAAAAAAATTGGTTCCCTGTCATACTAGTCCCTTCGGAAGATGGAACTACATCATAAAGCGAATACTTCCCTACGGATAGCCATTTGACGCGGGAAACCATGACTAATAAAGAAATAACGCATGTTGTCGATGGACTTTAGAATACAAAAAGGTTCCCATAATAGGCACGCGTATGCAATGTTGGGCATAACGCAATGTACTTTTTTCAGTATCCGGACAAAATCCCCCCTGGACAAATTCCCCCCTCGTTCATTTTGTATAGGTGGACGAAATACCCCTCATGTTTTTTTGCAAGGTGGACATAATGCCCCTCGTGACTTTTTACAAGGTGGACGTAATCCCCCTCGTGATTTTACAAGGTGGACAAAATCCCCTTCATGGATTTTACAAGGTGGACAAAATCCCCCATGTCAGACGGGCAAAATCCACCTTCATCAAAAAACCCACCTGCTCATCATTACATAGGATTTACTAATCGGGGCACTTCAGCAATGGTTTGGCCTTACAGAGTAACATGACCTGGTGGAGTAAGAATTTATTGCTTTTCTAGGGTGTTCCTATTACATCAATACCTCATTATAACGCAGTTGTTGGGGTCCAAAGTACCGTGTTAGTTAACCCTTGTCCTGCTGAACCCGGATATACCCTGCCTTTGCAAACAGTGTAGATCCAGATCAGTTGGCTTCTGAAGAAGCCAACTGATCTGGACCTGCACTGTTTGCCATTAAGTATGTGAATTTATAGCAACAATCCAGATAAAATAATCCGATTGGCTGAAAATTAGAAGTAGGCGTAGCATCATAATTTATTCAGTAGGACAAGGGTTAAACAACCATGATATATCCAAACAAAAATGTATAGATTATACGGAAAAATGACCATCCTCTATATAATCTGTACATTTTTGGGACCCATCTTAGAACCGTGTTATATCCAAAACCATGTTATAACAAACCGCGTTATAACGAGGTTGTAGTGTAATTGTTAAGAAGTTTGAGCTATGTTTCCCTGGTTTTTGAAGAAACGTAATAAAATCCTCCATTGATTTATGTAGCTATTTTTCATTTTTATTTGTTTCAGTGTTTCTTCATAAACCAGTAGTTACTGCCAAGTTTCACTAGTAGGATTGTTCTGATATTGAAGTTTAAAACAATGAATATTTTCTCTGTTTTAATAAACTGTTTTAACACATAACTTCATATAAATGAAAGGTGCAGCAAATGTACAACAGTAAGAAGACAAAGTATGCCAAAGACATCAAGAAAACATGCCTATATAATTTTGTCACCCTTAAACCCCACTTTTATATAGTAAAACTGGGATTTACAAGGGTATACATTATTTTTCTTATTTCTGCTCAAAAACATAGATTGTGGATACCTGAACATATATCAATGAATAAGCAAACAATAGTTGATTTTTTTTTTTTTTTTAAATTTCACAATAGAGTTTAATTGTAATTGATATTTGATATCCACAAAAATTCTGAGGGGAATTCTATGAGGCAACAGTATTGCTGATAAGCAGGAAGATTTTTGTCCAAAGGGGGTCTTGCCCATCTCATGGAGGGGATTTTAATAACCCAACTATTGCTGAACTACTCTGAACTACCCTCATCAAGCATTCCTATAGCAATGATGAGTAGGAGGGGCTTATTTTGTCCACCTTGCAAAAAACACGAGAGGTTTTGTCCACCTGTACAAAAATGAGCAAGGGGAATTTTGCCTGGGGGGATTTTGTCCTACACTCACTTTTTTTTTTTCAACCGAAACATTCTGATATATCTCCCCATAAACACATACATTGTGGGTATTCGCTAACGAGTCCCCACAGCGTAAGTTTTCGTGCAGAAATACATCACGAAAACACGCCTATATAATTTTGACCACCTTAAATCCCACTTTTATATAGTAAAACTGGGATTTACAGGGTATGCATTATTTTTCTTACTTTCCTAAAAAATAGATTGTGGGTACTAGTTAGAGCCGTCTAGTGGTTCTAACTAGAATCCACAGCTATGTTTTGAGCAGAAATATGAAGAATATAAGATTTTTTTTATCGGATTATTTTTCCTTTTTTGGTTGTAAAATGATCAATATATTTGAATAGGCGTGTTTTTGTAACGAGAGAAAACATTAAGTGGATACCATTTCTGTCAGGTGCTATGGATGAGTCAGGATATTTTCAGGCATACATCACGAAAACACGCCTATATAATTTTGACCACATTAAACCCCACTTTTATATAGTAAAACTGGGATTTACGGGGGTATGCATTATCTTCATTATTTTGCTAAAAAAACATAGAATGTAGGTGCGCGTTGGTTCTAACGAGTACCCACAATCTATGTTTTGAGCAGAAATATGAAAAATATAAGTATTTTTTTATCTGAAGTTTTTTTTTTTTTTTTTTTTTTGATTGTAACCGAGGCGGTTCTAACAATTACCCACAATCTATGTTTTGAGCAGAAATATGAAGAATTTAAGATTTTTTTTATCTGAAAGTTTTCCTTTTTTGGTTGTAAAATGTTCAATTTATTCGAATAAGCGTGCTTTTTGTTATGGGAGAAAATATTAAAAGGATACCCATTTCTGGCAGGAGCTATCCATGAGTCAGGATATTTGCAGACATACGAGTACATCACGAAAACACGCCTATATAATTTTGACCCAGAGTTGCATCATGGAAATATACCTATATAATTTTGACCCCTTTTAACCCCACTTTTGTATAGTAAAACTGGGATATACAGGGTATTCATTATTTTTCTTTTTTTTTTTTTGCTAAAAACATAGATTGTGGGTACTCGTTAGAACCGCCTTGCCGAGGTGGTTCTAACGAGTACCCACAATGTATGTTTGGAGCAGAAATATAAAGAATATAAGATTTTTTCAACCTGAAATGTTTCTGTTTTTGGTTGTAAAATGTTCAATATATTCGAATAGGCGTGCTTTTTGTAATGAGAGAAAACATTAAGTGGATACCCATTTCTGTCAGGACCTATGGATGAGTCAGGATATTTGCAGACATACATCACGAAAACACGCCTATATAATTTTGACCACCTTAAACCCCACTTTATATTGTAAATCTGGAATTTACAGGGGTATGCATTATTTTTCTTATTTTGCTAAAAAAACATTGATTGTGGGTAATCGTTAGAACCGCCTTTCCGAGGTGGTTCTAACGAGTACCCACAATGTATGTTTGGAGCAGAAATATGAAGAATATAATTTTTTTATCTGAATTTTTTCCCGATTTTGGTTGCAAAATGTTCAATATATTCGAATAGGCGTGCTTTTTGTAATGAGAGAAAACATTGAGTGGATACCCTTTTCTGTCAGGACCAATGGATGAGTCAGAATATTTGCAGACAAATATCACGAAAACACTCCTATATAATTTTTATCGCCTTAAACCCCACTTTTATATGGGATTTACAGGGGTATGCATTATTTTTCTTATTTTGTTAAAAAAACATAGGCGGTTTTAACTAGTACCCACAATCTATTTTGAGCAGAAATATGAAGAATATAAAAATCTTTTTTATCTGAAAGTTTTCCTTTTTTGGTTGTAAAATGTTCAATATATTCGAATAGGCATGCTTTTTGTAATGATAGACACCCATTTCTGTCAGGACCTATAGATGAGTCAGTTTTTTTTTTGCATGCTGATCTAGCCTTTATTGTCTTTCATAGTTCATATGCATTGAAAATCGTTTTCTTATGGTGTTGTAAATTTTCAAACACGGCACAGTCAACACTTCTCTGTGCCTCAGATATATATGTGCTAAATTTTCAAACACGACACAGTCAAAACTTCTCTGTGCGTCAGATATATATGTAGTAAATGTTCTTAAACGCCACAGTCAACACTTCTCTGTGCGTCAGATATATACAGTGGAACCTCGATAATTCAAAGTCCAAGGGACCAAACAGTTTTGTTTGAATTATTGAGACTTTGAATAATTGAGGGTTAAAATGCATACATATATTTAAGTCGGGACTTCAAAAGGACTTTGAATTATTGAGTATTTTGAATTATTGGAGTTTGAATTATCGAGGTTCTACTGTATGTTGTACTTACACGGCACAGTCAACACATCTCTGTGCGTCAGATATGTATATGGTAAATGTTCTTAAACGCCACAGTCAACACATCTCTGTGCGTCAGATATATATGTGGTAAATGTTCTTAAACGCCACAGTCAACACTTCTCTGTGCGTCAGATATGTATATGGTAAATGTTCTTAAACGCCACAGTCAACACATCTCTGTGCGTCAGATATGTATATGGTAAATGTTCTTAAACGCCACAGTCAACACATCTCTGTGCGTCAGATATATATGTGGTAAATGTTCTTAAACGCCACAGTCAACACTTCTCTGTGCGTCAGATATGTATATGGTAAATGTTCTTAAACGCCACAGTCAACACATCTCTGTGCGTCAGATATATATGTGGTAAATGTTCTTAAACGCCACAGTCAACACATCTCTGTGCGTCAGATATATATGTGGTAAATGTTCTTAAACGCCACAGTCAACACATCTCTGTGCGTCAGATATATATGTGGTAAATGTTCTTAAACGCCACAGTCAACACTTCTCTGTGCGTCAGATATGTATATGGTAAATGTTCTTAAACGCCACAGTCAACACATCTCTGTGCGTCAGATATATATGTGGTAAATGTTCTTAAACGCCACAGTCAACACATCTCTGTGCGTCAGATATATATGTGGTAAATGTTCTTAAACGCCACAGTCAACACTTCTCTGTGCGTCAGATATATATGTGATAAATATTCTTACACGCCACAGTCAACCCATCTCTGTGAGTCAGATATATATGTGGTAAATGTTCTTAAACGCCACAGTCAACACTTCTCTGTGCGTCAGATATATATGTGATAAATATTCTTACACGCCACAGTCAACCCATCTCTGTGCGTCGGATATATATGTGATAAATGTTCTTAAACGCCACAGTCAACACTTCTCTGTGCGTCAGATATATATGTGGTAAATGTTCTTAAACGCCACAGTAAACACTTCTCTATGCATCAGATATATAAGTGGTAAATTTTCAAACACGTCACAGTCAACACTTCTCTATGCGTCAGATATATATGTAGTAAATGTTCTTACACGGCACAGTCAACACTTCTCTGTGCGTCTGATATATGTCCGTTTTTTAAATAAGTAGGAGAATTACAGATAGTACTGGTTGGCGACGGATTAAAATCACTTGAGTATCCCGTATCTGCAGATCCTGTAGAAAAACACCTGTCATATTCTACGTCCGCTGATTTATCCAAATGTGTCAAATTTGTTTCAGATATAGTTTTCTCATTTGTGACAGTTAGTTTGTCTTTACAGTTCTGCTCTGTAGGACTGTAGACAAAATTATCGTTTACAAGAGAATTTGTATTTAATTTTAATACTGGTCTATTTGTTTTTGTAGATTTGTTTGATACCGGAGTTGTTTTTGATATATCCATAATTTCGTTTATTTTAGTAATTGAATTATTCGTTTGTTTCATGGGAATATTTATGGTTGATAAATTGGATTTACGTTTGGTTTCGTTCACACTCTTTGCCTTTTGTTTAACAGACATAGCATAGATGAGTCGATCATGAAATAAATAGTCATCCTTTCGAATATAAGTAAATGTTTTAATACACCTTTTCAGATCTTTGGGAAGTTCTTCTGTCGGTACTTCTTCCATCATAATAATGATTAGATGTCTTTTCTTTTCCATGATACTTTGTCTGAAAGCTTCCTGAAACTCATACAGACAAAACTGACTCTTGATAAAACTATTTGACAACAATATGATGGTATGTCTGCTGGATTCTACGCTGTTGCACACATTACTGAAGATGGTCTTGCCCAAAACAAAGTCTCTGTGATGGAGACAAAATCTGAACGTTTTCCCACCGTTTTCCTCAGACGGTTGTTCTAACCTCTCAAACAAGCTTTCCACAAACTCTTCATCATTGCTGCTGTAACTGACAAAAGCGTCGTATTTCTTGTCATCATTCCAGGTTCCTGACTGACACGGAACAATGATATGGAAGCGCGTGTACAGAAGGATTAATACCTCTTTTCTGTATCGTAGAACAAGGAACAGGATTATTCCCATGGCAACCACGGTCACGCTGAGAGCAATTACCGGTACAACAAAATATTCCGTTTCCGTCACTTTATCACAAGGCAAATCGGTGATTTCTAAAAGTTCCAAAGTTTTCCCTTTCACAGCGTCTGGACCTGTACATTGTAAATCTTTAATATAGCTGTAGTCCGTTATATTAGAGATGGTTAGATATTTCTTCTCATGAACAAAATTAAGCAGTTCCTTAAATGAATCCGTGCAGTTACAAAATAATGGATTGTTTCTTAGGTCAATAAAAACCATTGGCATTCGCTTGAAACTTTCCAAGTCTTGTACGGTAAAAGTTGAAATATTATTATATTGTAAATTTATCGTTGTTACCTGATCCATACGTGCATGAAGCGGTATCACAAATCTGTACAGAGCTGATATGTTGTTATGAGACAGGTCGTACATCTCAAGTTTTGGGAAATAGGCCGACCACTGAAGCTGAGCATCTTGCAGAGCTCCGATATGATTGTGTGATGAATTATAAGTCTTTAGCTCATAGTAAATAGAATTTTCTGTGAGAATGCTCATGTGGTAAATGGACGTGCTACTACTCACAGACTCGTCCAGATACGTGAGATGTTGGTAATCGCACTTATGATTTATTCTTTTACTGTCCAGACGAAACTGCTCTCCGATTTCCACAAGGTTGTACATAACCATTTCTGGTGGTTCAATAAATGCAAATGTTGTATTTCGGGATGTCAGTTTTTCAATTGTTTGCTCATGTCCACAGTTATACTCTTTTGGTATAGATGATACATTTTTAAGCATCTCTATAAAAGTTACAATTGAAATAATCACCTGGTTGTCTATCATTTCCAAAACTCTTAAACTATCAGGAATGATGGTAATTAGATCACTATTATATTCTGATTGATAACCGACCAATAAACAGTTTTTTACTTTAAGTTTGAACAAATTGTTGACTTTCATAGGCCAAAACAGAGATATATTAGCACCCTCTGTGCACTCAATGTCAAAGGCAAATTTTTCTGCTGTGTTATTGTACCTGTCGAGGTTGACGCGCAAGTCAGCCATTGACCATACCCCAGAATAACTGTCATTTATGTTACATCTTACTGAAATTAAGTTTGTCAGGTCCGTGAAATCTGACTCATATGTCTCACTTCCTACGTCACAAAATGGCTTCCATTTCTCGGGCAAATTATATATCCTAGTCTCCTTTCCTGTCAATTGTGTGTCATCCGGCAAAATTTGAGTTTGCCCTTGGCTACTAGTGACACTCTCCAGCATACTCGTAGAATCAATCGGGTTTGTACTTGAAGTATTTAGACGTTTTGTCTCTAATTTATTTGTGGATTGATCGTTGAGTATTGTCTTGTTTATGACTTCAGGTACATCATCAACGTTGACAGCAGTGTTAACTACAGCCGTTACTATTTCCACCGATGCCAACAAAACTGCTAAAATAAGAACGAACCGCATCTTGAATTAAACTGTTAAAGTTGGTGTATATGATCTTATCTTTCTATAAATTCTTCATCTATAGGAGCATCCACACATGAGCCATTCCAACGTGTTTCGCCTTATTTGCCCCAAGCAACCGTTAATATATCTTGTCTTGCCTCTGGCAGTAATATAGATGTGTATATATCAGATGAACTAACGTGTCCTAAATTTAAGATAACTCCCGGTAAAAAAACAAATCTGTTCTTTTAACGTATTTTCCCGTGAAATATAACTGCCATAAGTTTCTTTATTTACACCAGATTTACAGAATGAAATCCCTTTAATTTCACAGAAGGCTTCACGTTCTAAACTTGTAACTAAACTAAAACTGAGTGCGTTAGTCATGTGACTACCGTCTGACGTCAATCGCGCTATTATACAGGTAGGTGACACTATTTATCAATAATAAGCCGTCAAGAATGAGGGCTGTTACACATTTCTCCCAGTACTTCGTCCTCGTGCAGATTATATTTTAATTTCCTTTGAGATCATTGGGCCATACTGATCACTTTGAATATCAAATACCGCTTAAGCCGGTGCTAGGGGCGAATGCTGCCATTGTTGCATACGAAGAGACTTAATAAAACCGAGTCTCTGATTTTCCTTCTTTTGTGTGTTCTTTGTTTCCAAAGGTAACTTTTTTAGATTTTTATTTTACTCGCTGCACCTGGTATTAAATGCCGTTTGGTCTCCCCGTAAAGCATCATAGTGCAAATTACAGTTAACTCTCTTTATATCGACACTTGATACAACGACAAAATTCGTAATAATGACAATTTGAATGTCACAAAACCTCCGCTCAAAAGGTGACATTTAATGAGAAATTATGCAAGACTATTGCATGAAACTTCAAGCAACATATATGTTTTGGATATTTGTTAGAATCGCCTCAGTTAGGCGATTCTAACAAATATCCAAAACATATGTTCTATGAGGAAATAACAGTTAAACAAGAAGGTCTTTCTTAAATATCATTCTGGTCATCAAGGATTCTTAACAACAGCAAGTTCATTTTAATGGCAATAACTTTCGGAACAAATGCTGTCGTTATAGCGAGTGTTCACTGTACAGTTTTACTTTGGGATCATTGAGCCCATTCTGGTTACTTAGAAAATCGAATACCGCTTAACCCTTGTCATGCTGAATAAACTAGGAGGCCACGCCCATTTCTAATTTTCAGCCAATCAGATTACTTGATCCAAAATGTTGAGATAAATTCACATACCTAATGGCAAACAGTGCAGATCCAGATCAGTTGGCTTCTTAAGAAGCCAACTGATCTGGATCTACACTGTTTGCAAAGGCAGAGTATATCCAGATTCAGCAGGACCAGTGTACAGCCGGTGCTTGTGGCGAGTATACCGCCTCGCAAGCTATATAGCTGCATATCAAGGGACTACTGTCCTTTCGACATCACTCGGAAAGACGTTTTTTGCTTGGCGTTTTATTTTAAATGAAAATATTTTGTTCTAAATGACCATATCTTATCAGAAACCATTTGTCTTTTCTGTTTCTGTGTTTTGTTCTCAAATATATACCCTAAAATTAAATTTATGGCCAAAAATTGGTCTGACCTATGCAATTTCTATAGTAAAGTGATTTTTTTTTTTTGAATTTTTGATTAAGAAAGTAGTTTTCAAGTTTCTTTGCAGAATTTGAATTATTGATGTTTCACAACAATATTGTGAAAATTGCAGAAAAATTGAAGGAGCGGAACTTGCTGAAAATTTGCCTCAAAGGTACCTACCCTACAGATTTCTGCATAATTTGCATTCATTTTTACTATGGGGAAAAGTGAAAATACTTGATTTTTTAAAAACCTATGACAAGAATAAAACTTTTTGTGCATAGGTAGTTACGACAAATGGTTTTGCATTAAATCATGACAAATGTTTGCAAATTTACTTCTTCTGTGTACAGCACCAGGCAAAAAACGACTTTTCAAAAGATGTTGAAAGGACAGTAAATGAAACCAAGTCCCCGATTTTCCTTCTTTTGTGTGTTTTTTTGTTTCCAACGGCAACCTTTCAGTTTTGTTATTAATTTTTTGTCACATATGCGCTCAGTGAAGACTCTGATCAGACTGCGCCCGCCCATACATGATGTCTGATCATTCTTCGCTGGGGTCTCTATGCATGACAAAGGCTCCTTTATTTCTTTAGGCAGACAGTAGAAGCTCTAATCAGACTACGCGAATGTACAGCTGCATATAGGGACGAAAAACATGACTACAGTTGACTCTCGTTATCTCGACCTCGCTTATCTCGAATAACCGCTTATCTCGAAGTGAAAATCTGGTCCCTGCCTATACATGAAAACCTAACAACAGATGGAAAATATTGTAGAAAAGAGGAGAAATTGCTCCTAAGGAGCAATTTCTCCTCTTTTCCACAATATTTTCAATAGATCTCTAACTTCAAAAGTCCAATTACCTATCAGTTTGTTAAATGTGGTTAATCAAATTATTTTTTCCTCAATTCTGCAAACCTGATATGTCGAACTACGGATATCTCGAAGTATTTCAGAGAGTCCCTTGGAGTTCGAGATAACGAGAGTCGACTGTATATAATTTTGACCCCCTTAAACCCCACTTTTATATAGTAAAACTGGGATTTACAGGGGTATACATTATTGTTCTTATTTCTGCTCAAAAACATAGATTGTGGGTACTCGTTAGAACCGCCTCACCGAGTAAATGAAATTTTCTATATATTTGAATAGGCGTGTTTTCGTAATGAAGTTCCAGTAATTTTGCATGCAATGCACGTGCAGGCTCTCGCAAACTGTATGCATGCGCAGGATGATCTGAGTGAGTACATTCGTAAATGCCCAAATATCTCCTGTTGCCTGCTGCACACCATATTATTCTTTTATCATTCATTTCAGCTCTCTTAGATACCAATATTTATTGGCTAGATTTGAGCACATTACGAAAACAAGCCTATTCAAATACATAGAAAATTTCACCTCACAAAACCTGAAAATTTTCAGATAAAAAAACTCGGATATTTTTCATATTTCTGCTCAAAACATAGATTATGGGTATTCGTTAGAACCGCCTTGCTGAGGAGGTTCTACCGAGTACCCACAATGTATGTTTTTGAGCAGAAATAATAATAAAAAATAATGTGTATCCCTGTAAGCGAGGTGGTTCTAACGAGTACCCACAATCTATAATTTTAAGCAAAAATATATATAATGTATACCCCTGTAAACCCCAGTTTTACTTAAAAGTGGGGTTTAAGAGGTCAAAATTATATAGGCATGTTTTCGTGAAGATGAGTACACACACACACACACACACACACACACACACACACACACACACACACACACGAGAGAGAGAGAGAGAGAGAGAGAGAGAGAGAGAGAGAGATTAATTGGTCCTTGCCACGCTAAGACGTATCTTCGGGCATATTCGGACAGCAAAGACCCAGATTCACTGTCCGCAAACAGTTACATTGGATACTATAGGCTGTGTCGATGAAGAAAAAAGGCTTGAATTTCTGCGGAAAAAGTAGAATCCTATCATAATATTCTTCATTCACGTTTTCAAGACGCCCAAGTGTGCGCGACGCCGATGCTACGTCGTGACGTTGTATAAACATCATGTGCCCGCTGGGGTAATATCTGGTATACCTTCCCGCTGGGCAGTGACCTTTGTAAAACGTCGTATTTACGTGTATGCAACGTTGCATCAACGTTGATACAACGTTGATTACCCGTCATGTGCCCTCTGGGTGGTCACTTTATTTGTACCAAAACAAATTTGAATGTGATAGAACCTACTAGTCTGTTGATTCAAAACATCAGTAGTTTGCACGTCTCTTCAAATCGAACACTAAGATGGTAGCATAAACCTCCTCGGTACGTTAACGTAAGTCATAGCCGTACAATTTTACAGTGAACCCTCGTTACAACGACATCAATTGTTCCCAAAAATGTTGCCATTATAATGATCTTGCTGTTGTAAAGAATCCTTAATGGACAAAATAATATGTAAGAAAGGCCTTGTTTTATTCTTATTTCCTCATAAAACATATGTTTTGGATATTTGTTACAATCGCCTCTCTGAGGCGATTCTAACAAATATCCCAAATTTATGTTGCTTGAAGATTTTATTTAGTAGTCTTGCATAATTTCTCATTAAACGTCACCTCTTGAGCGAAGGTTTCGTGACATTCAAATTGTCATTATTTTGTCATTGTATCGAGTGTCAGTATAAAGAGGGCTGACTGTATCATACGAATATGCGTTAGATGACGGACTATACTATGCCGTGTTTGTGTTTAGAAAAGTCATCTAACCCAGGAATTCCTAGCAGATACTGGAACATGTGGTTTGCCAAGAGAAAATTCTACGAAACTGCTCAAAATGCACAGATTCATCCCACGCATGCGCAAAGTCTCATCCAGGACTTTGCTCCCCATTCATACATTCTGTAGTATCCAATGATTCTCTTAGCGGACAGTGAAGGCCCTGATCAGACTGCGTAGATACGCAGGCTGATCTGGGCCGTCGCTGTCCGCACATGGGCGGAGTCACGTTTTAGCATGGTGCGGCCCACATAATGACCAAATCAAATCAAATCAAATCAAATGGATTTTGATTTGATTCGATTTGATTTGGCCCACATAATGATAATACCTTTACTGTAGTAAGCACTAGGGGGGTAAATTCTTTCAAATTTGACTCCTATTCTGAAGAGGCTTGGTGTGCAGTAATGCAAACAGAAGGTCACAAAGGTCATTTCCACGGGCGCAAAGAGCGAAATATCTACCAAGTTTATTCATTTATCTTAAATATTTGGGATATATCTAAATGCTGGCAGATTTGCAATCAATGCAGAGCCTGAATACAGTAAAACCTCATTGGCTCGAACATCGATAGCTCGTTTACCGTGGATAATTCGAACTCGTTTTTGAGGCCCTATGAAATTCTTCCGATAGCTCAATAAAACAAACATTTAGGGATACTTTAGGGATTTTTTTTTCTACTTTATCAAGAAAATATAGGTTATGTGTTCTGATTAGAATCGCCACTCTTAAATTATCTCTATTTGCCTTCTAACCTGGCGCTATGATTAATCCTCAGTGGCTGGAACTTCCACTATCTCGAACATTTTTTCATGGTCCCAAAGGTGTTCGAGTCATTGAAGTTGGATCTGTACATCGTTTGCATCAAGCAGACCTGGCCATCTTATAGGTAAATTCGGTCACTACCACCAGTGGATTTATCGTATTTATCCAAATATCGGGCACCTTATTTCCTTACCATACTTGTCCTACAATTTAAACAAGTCCATTTTACTACTTGTTGATGTTCCTAAATTTGCAAAATGAGAATCAAAACAGTATAGAGCCTGATCCGGTGCCACGTTCTGTGATATCTCATCTGGGTTTACAGTGTTTGCTGAGGCCTGTCTATCTGAACACTTAGGGTAAATTAGGTAATATTTCACTCATCGCGAAATTTTGACCCCCTTAAACTCCACTTTTTTATAGTAAAACTGGGGTTTACAGGGATCACATTATTTTTCTTATTTCTGCTAAAAAACATAGATTGTGGGTACTCGTTAGAACCGCCTCGCCGAGGCAGTTCTAACCAGTACCATCAATATATGTTTTGAGCAGAAAAATAAAAGATATCAGCGTTTTTATCTGAAAATTTTCTATATATTTGAATAAGCGTGTTTTCGTAATGAACTTTAAATTGGATGACTTCAAGTGTAGTTCTTTATGGATCAACCCTTGAACAAGTGTGATATTTCTACGCTTCGTAAACAGCTATCAATCATTTCTTATACTTGTAATTAGGGAAACTGACATTATTGTTTTCTCCTTTGATTTATAAAATGAATAAATGTTATTGTGCGTCAAACAACTGGATTTTAAAATTATAGGTCAATGTAGTTGGTTGTTTGACATTTAACTCTTTCAACCCAGTAGACCGGTACAAATACATAAGCAAACCGTATAGATTTAGATGAGACGGATCAAAATGAGCTGTCGCATCAGGATCTACACTTTTTGCCATTCTGTTAATGATTCTGAGTAAAACACCCTATTGGCAACAATGGACTTGACCTAATACAACTACGGAAAATTCCACTCCAGAAACTCAAGGGTGAAAGGGTTAATATGCTCGGGTCAGCCTTGGCAATTGTCATCCTTCGCTAAAATATGTTTTCGTAATATCACATAGTTCTGACATTATTATTATTATTATTATTTTGCCATTAGGTTTTCCTTAATCCATTTATTCCTAGCGTCTCATAAAAGGGGCATTGACAAACAGTGTAGACCCAGAGCAGACGCCGCAAACGCGGCGTCTGATCAGAGTCGACACTGTTTGCATTAAAGCCAGGAATTTCTACACAAAAATTGTACCAATAAAAACTAACAAGGCATTCCTTCTGCTGGAAATGAAACGGTTCAAACACTTATGAAAGAGGAGTCCACTCGGCATAAATGGTTTAAGGGGAATGGACCACACTTTCATGGGAGGCAACGCAATCAGAATTGCTTTTGACCCCCACTCCTTCCTTCTGAAAAAGGGTCTACTCTTAAAGGCAAGAGCTCGCTTCTTCCTTGTGTAGGAGATCAAAAAAGTTATCTTCCTTGCAAGATGGCGATGGTGTATCAACTCTCCTCGTAAACTTTGTTTTCGAAATATGACCAAATATTTTAACTTTATTGACCGGCGCGGTAATCGCGCCGGTCTCTTAATATAGCTTTGGATTTTTATATATGGTAGAGTGTTCGATTAGCTCACAAAGGATTTTTTTATATTTGCTTTTTGTGTGTGTTTATATTTGCCGGGATCATCGGTGTATGACGTTTCACCCACGCATTTAAGTGTTTGTATCTGTCGGAACACCAGTGTCTGACTTTTCAGCCAAGCTGTTAATTTGTTGATTTCGGTAATGTTTAACTTTAAACGCGCATGTTGAGATACTCAGAAGGGCTAGGATCTGGTTGTTTGGCTGAGAATGCTCGTATGAGCAACTAGCTAAGGTTCTTCGAAATTGTACAATTGCGCAATGAGTTAGAAGATCACTCAACGAGCCGCATAAATAAGTGTTTTGAACCACAGTGAAAGTTGAGGGCGAGGATTATAATTGATTGTTCCAAGTCGTTTCGTTTGCTGTGGTTTATTACTGTTCTGTGTTTAAGTTGTTGGTGATTTATTTCATTTTCCGGTTTTACTGCAGCAGATTTGGGTCTAACTAAAGTCAACTTCAGAAGAACTATCCTGTCACGCGATAGATTTTATCAAAAATGTTATACATTACAATCTGCTTATAACACAAATTTTGGAATCCAAAACATAAGCTGTATTATTAAAAAAATCTTGTTATATCTAAACAAACCTATGTAGGTGTTATAAAAAAAATAATCATTACCCATCATTTTTGATATAATCTATACATTTTTCGAATCCATCTTTGAACCATGCTATATCTAAAAACCATTTTATAACAAACTGTGTTATAAACAGATTAATGTCTATTTTGTTTTCATTTCAGTCTAGAAATTTCATAAAGCTTAATAAAAGCATACATTAAAGAATCACATTGTTGTTCTTTTATACCTGATACATTGAAAATTTATTAAACTTTAGTATACCCTTGTCCCATATCTCTAAGTAAACATGAACAAAACTTGCGCCGATACTTTAAAACGTTTACGTCTAAATATTTTTTCTTGTGTCTTTTGAGAGCTCTTACGAGCTTAGTATCAACGAGAAGTAAGACGAGTCAGGTGGTCAGTCATTACTTCCCGAGTTATGTACCTTTGTCATTAATCGTAATTGACTATTATCACGCAAAAGCGGGGCTAAATGAATATGCAAAAATACAATCAGATCAAGGTTTTCATTGGTCACCAATTACATTCGCATCCAATCAAACTCAAAAGGTTTGCAGACCAATACAAGATATATATTTTTTTCAAACAGTGTAGCTCCATATAAGAGACGGCCTCGGTGGCTCAGTTGCATGCTCGTCCGACTGGTGATCAAAAGGTTGCGGGTTCGACCCCAACCCAGGTCGGCAACATTTTTTTTCGTGGAGATTGATCATGAAACATGTTTTACAGTCTTTCTCTCCCTGATTCAATAACGGCAGTTGACAGTTTCTGGCGAAAGAATGTGCAAAATACTGTTTAACCGCTTAGAGGACTAAGCCTACCCAGTAAAAGAGTGGTTAGGTGAACTGACCGGGTTTGACATGACTCCATTAGGTTGACTGGGTCGTAAAAACCTCAACACAAACAAAGATCCGATGAGACCGCTCATCATCAGCCGTCTCAACAGGATATACAATGTTTGCCATTCTCATCACGAAAACATGCCTATATAATTTTGAGCCCCTTAAACCCCACTTGTATATGTATAGTAAAACTGGGGTTTACAGGGATATACATTATTTTTCTTCTTTTGCTAAAAACATAGATTGTGGTACTCGTTAGAACTGCCTCGTCGAGGCGGTTCTAATGATTACCCCACAATCTATGTTTTGAGCAGAAATATGAAAAATATCAGTTTTTTTTTATTGAAAATTTTCCTTTTTCGGTTGTAAAATTTTCAATATATTTGAATAGGCGTGTTTTCGAAATGATTTTGATTTTTTGACCGACATCCCTTTTTGCAACAATGGACATGTCCAGATTCAATAATGGAAAACCATTTAAACAAGGGTGGAAAGGGTTATTTTTTCACAATGACAGGTAATAGAAGACTCACAGGCTACAGCACGAACGCGTATGGCTACAGTATTTTGGACACATAGGCTACGGCACAAAAATCGAGAATCAGACAGGACCTTTACAGGTGTGTTGATTTTTATCACGTATAAAATATGGTTTCATGATAATTGACATTAGGCCAAAAAAAGAAGAAAAAAAAAAAAAAAAAAAAAAAAAAAAACAACAACAACAACAAAAAACACATACACACACAAAAAAAAAAAAACAAAAAAAAAAAAAAAAAACAAAAAAAAAAAAAACAACAACAACAAAAAAAAAAACAAAACAAAACAAAACAAAAAAAAAAAAAAAACAAAAAAAAAAAAAAAAAACAAAAAAAAAAAAAAAAAACAAAAAAAAAAAAAAAAAAAAAAGACAACAACAACAAAAACAAAACAAAAACAAAAAGAAACAACAAACGTGTGTTTAAGCTAACATGTTAGAAAAAATAGGTAGGGTCAGTAATGATACCAATATTTTTCTTTTTACATTTTTATATGATTTTTATATGGAATTATACAAAAAATTTCAAAAATATTTGGAATTAGCACTATAAATAATAGTTTACCAAGTCTATTTGACTACTCTTTGATGTATCTAAAAATACTGATCTAATGGCAAACAGTGTAGACCTTGATCAAACGGTTCCTATAGGAACAGTTTGATCTGGGTCTCACCGTTTGCGCAGACCTACTTGTCCGAATAGTTAGCATAAATAGTTTATCTCAGTAACACCTATTTTTTTTTTTCAGAAAACGTGAAAAAATTGCTAGGTTTCATCAAGTAAATTAGGTAGGGTAGAGCTAAACACACATGCTTTTTTATTTGTCCTAAGACTTACAGATTTAGAAAAATTGTGGGAAAATCAAAAAGTTTTGGGGCAATTTCAGAAAACTAATTAACCGTTATAAAAGAATTGGCTATAATCTGGTTATCAAACCAATCATTGTCGATGGCTATGCTTCACTCTTTAATTGCACGACGGCGGTTCGAGCCTCAGACTCAATGACGGCCTCTTCGTAAAACTTTAACCAGCGGGTTGGGGCTTGACGATATGTCTTTGGATTGGCCCGACGTGGTTGAACTTTTGGTTTTCATTTACTCTGGCACACAGTAGAATTGCCATGATTTGTTTTAAGTCTTGCCTTGTGTTATTTTGTTCTTGTATTTTTCAGTCCTTTTAGCATTGCGGTTACCTCTCTTGGGGAAGAGAGAGCTAATCTTAGAGCTTTTCGTACGTTTTTTTTCGATTTGCACTTTTTCGGTTTTGTCTGTTCCCTCTTGCTTGTGATTCTGGCACTCCCTGGACTTTTCTCTTACCCTTTTTTTTTTTTTTTTTTTTTTTACAGAAGGAACAAATCATTCACAAATATCACTCAAATCAGTGCTTATAGTCTAAAAATAATTAGGCTTTGATAAAAAATGGACAGTCTCAAATGGACAGTCTGAATGACTTGGTATTTTTAAAGGTAAAATACAACACCTGGCACCTAAGGAGCCAAATTTCCAGCAGAAGTTATTGCAGCGTGAATGATATTTTACTAGTTAATTAGGTTTTGATGACACTGACATTTTATTAATTAGGTTTGGATGATACTGACATTTTTGTTAGATAGATTTGGATGTCAATGATATTTTTAAGAATAGCACAGTTAAAGTGCCAGAATTTAGCCAGTATTCCTTGAACCAGTAGGTAGATTATAAACAAACGCGGGGTTGTATCACTGGTACTTTTTTAAGAGTTGATTACCCAGCCAGCAATCTTCTTAAATCTATATTAGACCGTTATCGGCCCGATAGGAATCCTGTCGGGCCGATAAAGGTCCAATATAGATTTCAGATGATTTAAAGGTCCAATATAAATTTAAACAGAATGTTACTTGTTTTGAGCTGGGTATCTTTTGGTGACCTTGACATAAGTCAAGGTGTCAAAATTTTATCCAAATATTTTAGCTTGTGAGCACAAGTAGGTAGAATCAAATCAGGGATACTCTCGTTATCTCGACATCGCTTATCTCGAATAACCGCTTATCTAGAAGTGGAAATCTGGTCCCTACCTAAACATGAAAATCTAACAACAGGTAAAAAATACTGTGGAAAAGAGGAGAAATTGCTCCTATGGAGCAATTTCTCCTCTTTTCCACAATATTTTCAATATATCTCTTTCAAGAGTCCAATTACATATATATTTGTTAAATGTGGTTGTTCGAATTATTTTGTCCTCAATTCTGCAACTCTGATATGTCGAGTTACGGATATCTCGAAGTATTTAAGAGAGCCCCTTGGAATTCGAGATAACGAGAGTCGACTGTATGTCACCGGAGCTGTTGCAGTAAGTGATTGGGCTTTAATGTCCTACACAGTTGTTAAGATCAAACACAGCAGCTAAAGTGTCAAGTCGGCCCCTGTCTAACCTCAACTCCCTTCCTATGTAAGAAGGGCTTCGAAGATTCGGGTACCTTATACAGTGAACCTTCGTTACAACGACAGCAGTTGTTGCCAAAAATGTTGCCATTAAAATGAATTTGCTGTTGTAAAGAATCTTAATGGACAGAATGATATGTAAGAAAGACCTTGTTTTATTCTTATTTCCTCACAGAACATATGTTTTGGATATTTGTTAGAATCGCCTCAGTGAGGCGATTCTAACAAATATCCAAAACGTATGTTACTTGAAGTTTTAATGCAATATTCTTGCATAATTTCTCATTTACTGTCACTTCTTCAGCGAAGGTTTCGTTACATTCAAATTGTCATTATCACGAAGATTGTCGTTGTATCGAATGTCGGTATAAAGAGGGTTGACTGAAGTGATCACTATATATGTCCGTTTGTCTGTCAGTCTACCTGTACATGTGTCCGTGCGTCCGTCCGTCCTCAAATTTTAGTCATGGCCATATCTCCTGTATTATATGATCTGGGCTGATCTTATTCGGTGTGTGGATATATCTAGTATATCTAGTAAATACTATGAGAACAGTCAGTGGACATAAATATCGATCAAGAGCCAGTCCATGCAGGATAGGAAAATCTCACCATCGGGGTAGGAATTTCAACCAGGGATTCTGTAAGCCTCGTCCCTCGATGAAATTCCTACCCTCGGGTGAGATTTTCCTATCCTGCATGGACACTCATGATGCATTCTGATAATCCCGGATATATCTCCTCTACTGTATTTTTCTGTATTGTATGACCTGTGCTGATCCTTTAGTATCTGGGTACGTCTAGTGAAGACAGTATATCGCATAAACCAACCCTTTCACCGCCGTCTCATCAGGATCTACACTGTTTGCCATTCTGTTATTGATTATTGAAACCCTTATTTGCAAGGTAAACATCAACAACAACAGAAAGCAAAAATAAACAACAAATAACAACAATAACAACAACAACAAAAAAAACAAAATAATAATAAAAAATGTTTCCACTGTAATTTGTCTTGTCTGTACCGTTTCCCCTGAGCTTATAAAATTTGGTAGTTCTACGTAGTGAAGGTGTGCTGCGTACCACGAGTACCACAATGTGACCAATACGACGGCCTGTGAATCACCTGGCGGCATATATCACCAGTGAAATATGAGAAATTGCAAGTGCTCGAAAAATCCGCTTAAACTAGAACGCTGTCAAGAGCTCTATACATCCCAGCGGGCATGCAACGTTGAGACAATTTCTAATCAACGTCTCGATGCAACGTCAGGACGTTGCTTCAAAGTTGATGCGTCGTTGGATAACTGCACATGGATACGGCACAAAAATATCCAAAGACGCTTGTCTGGTGAATATTTCCTATCCTTAAAGGCTTAGGCTGTTTAAAATTGGATACACGTTTCATCTGGTGTGTGACTGGATTTCTTTTGCATTATTCTGCCTTCTTGCTTCTATATATTTGTGATATCCTTTATATGTATGGTCGCCGACGGAGTCCTTGTGGACTTGGCAGTTTTTTTGTCTTCTAATATTTCATGCAAGATAATTAAAATTGCAATGAACAAAATCGAGAAGGCTAGTTAGTTAACTTCGAAAAAAAGTACAAAAGTGATATCGTGCTTGATATCATTCTTTTCTTACGTAGCTTGGTTTAACTCTTACGTGAGAAATATTCATTATCAAGCAATATTAGAAAAACATCACGAAAACACGCCTATATAATTTTGACCCCCTTAAACCTCACTTTTATATAGTAAAACTGGGGTTTACAGGGGTATACATTATGTTTCTTATTTTTGCTCGAAAACATAGATTGTGGGTACTCGTTAGAACCGCCTCGCCGAGGCGGTTCTAACGAGTACCCGCAATCTTTGTTTTGAGCAGAAATTTAAAAAACATCAGAGTTTTTTATCTGGAAATTTTCAGTTTTTGGAGGTGAAATTTTCTATCGATTTGAATACGCGTGTTTTCGTAATGAAAATGCTGTTATAAATATACGCCCAATATTGTAGTGAGAATAATCATTTATCTCTGATGTGCAAGTGAACATTTTGTGACCGTCTTACTTTCTGTGTGCGTATATTTCAAGATATAGGAGGGACTATAATTAATGTTGCTAGAAATTGTGTTCAAACATATAATAAATAGTTTCGTCTTTATATTATAGAAATTAAATACATATAAGCTATGCTGGTGTGAGATGAATTGAATTTGCTTGTAGTTTACGTCTGAAAATTCAGCTACTGTTCTCCATTGTGTAGGAATGGTGGAGGGAATGGGGCATGTAAGGGTACATGGATAGTAGTGTGTGTGTATGTGTGTGTGTGTGTGTGCGTGCGTGCGTGCGTGTTTGCGTGCGTGCGCGTGGGGGAAGGGGCAGGGAGTGATACGTGGATAATGTGTGTGTTTGTGTGAAACGAATAATGAAGAAGGGCGCATGGAGTGGTACATGGATAGTTGTTGTGTGTGTGTGTGTGTGTGTGTGTGTGTGTGTGTGTGTGTGTGTGTGTGTTAAACGAATGGTTGAGGAATGGTGCATGGAGAGGTAAGTGCATAGTTGTGTGTGTGTGTGTGTGTGTGTGTGTGTGTGTGTTTTACGGCCCAGTCAATCCATTAGGGTCATGTCGAGCGCGGTCAGTTTGCCTAACCACACGTTTACTGGGCAGGCTTTGTCCTCCAAGCGGTTAACCAGTATTGTGCACATTCTTTCGCCGGAAACTGACAACTGCCCTTCTTGAATCAGCGGAAGGGAGAGAATAACCGTAGAAAATATTTCATGATCAATCTCCTCGAAAGAATGTTGCCGATCTCGGCGGGCACTGAACCCGCGACCTCCTTGACGGCGCATCCAACTGAGCCACCGAGGCCGGGTCTGTGTGTGTGTGGGTGTGTGCGTGTGTCTGCGTGTGTGTGTGTGTGTGTGAAAAGAATGATTGAGGATGGATGCATGGAGTGGTATGTTTTCCTGTACTTTACTATACTTTACTGTTATGTATTTTAGATTTTTGTATCCGTTGTGAGCACTGAGGCCCTCCCGGATTTTTTGAAAAACTATATTAGGGTCATTGATAAGACCTTATCACCTGGCCCGGAAAGTTATGCCACTTCAGCTACGTTCATTTTGTGTGTGTTTATCCATTGCTCACGAGGGTAATTTCTGTTCACATAGCTCCAGATAAGAGGAGATATCCAGATAATAATTTTCTTGTTTCTCCACCAAAGCATCTGTTGTGGCACTACGGAAACATGCCTATTCAAATATACTGAAAATTTTACCACCAAAAAATGATTTTTCTTTTCATAAAAAGATCTTATATTTTTCATATTTCTGCTCAAAACATAGATTCTAGTACTCGTTAGAACCGCCTCGACGGCGCGGTTCTAACGAATATCCACAATCTATGTTTTGAGCAGAAATAAGCAAAACAATGCATATCCCTGTTAACCCAAGTTATACTATATAAAAGTGGGGTTTAATGGGTCAAAATTATATAGGCATGTTATCGTGATGTGTACTCATTAGACGCGCCTCGGTGAGGTTGAAAAAAAAGCGCCTTATCAGGAGCTTTATCTTAATAGGCTGAATCAGTTTCTACATACATGGGTTTTGTTCTCTGCCAATGGCTGACCTTTGACCGTTTTGTGCATAGAGCTATACTGTTCTAAGGTCAGCAACCCAGGACCACCATCGTCTTCTTACTTAATTTGATACAGACATTGTGAAAGTAGCGTCTACTGCATAGTGACAAAGCCACTGACACCTCGAAGCTGTCATTAGGGTTCTCTGCTCTTTGATTATATCCTTGCAATTATGCAAGTCCAAGCAGTTGTTCTTACTTTTGATACGATACGTACGTTCAAAAGTATGCGAGAAAATGTTTATCACATATACAATATAATCAAATATAGTATGAAAATAGGCTTAGCCTAAATGCGAGCACAGCACTTATCTGCAGTCTCTTCAAATGTCCTTCACAGCATCAATAAAGAATGAATATCAGTATATAAAAATATATGTAAATCAATAATGAATAAATAAAAATAATCAGCAAAATATGTTTTTGACACTTATTGACACTCGTTTCATGTCACTTCATAACGCTTATTAGTGAGACCCAAATTTTGTGAATAGCGGTATAATCAAGTCCGCCCCAGTCAGTTCTGCCAACTTCCGGTGACAGCTTCCGGGAAGAAAAAGGAAGAAACTTGGTCAGAGTTTATGTGCCGAAAGCACGGACAGCACTTTTTGATGGCTCTTTTTCGTGTTCCGCACCAAGACTATGGAATGCTCTACCTCAAACAGTAAAAACATCGGGGTCACTCTCTACCTTTAAGCAGTCTCTTAAAGCAACATTTTAACCCTTATAAAATGTCTTTAACTATGATTTTAAATGATATACCATGTGTAAAATTATCGCTGAAACCGTTATTGTAACTGAATTGAGAGCTTTTATGACCTAGCATAATTGTTTTAGATATTGGTTTTATGCGCTCGTCAAATCTTAAAGCACTTACAAAAACTGTGATAACATACAGATTTGTCTTTGATATAATTAAGTGCCATGTTTGGTTTTAAATCACTTGCACATACCTGTTAGCACTTTTTATTTGATAAAAACTTTATACAAGCATTCACTTCGCTACAAGCTACTTTTATCCCACGAATTTCTTAGCTGTTAGTTAAGTCTTGTTGTATATATGTATATAAATTTTAGTTAGAGGACCACAAGGTAGAATAGTTATTTATAGATAATTGTGTCATCCTCTTTAAACATTGTTTAAATAAATAAATAAATAAATAAACTGTAGAGCTTACTTTGTTCGCAACGCGCTTAGCGCGTCGCGAGCTGTGATCGCTGATATGAAAATAGGCTTAGCCTAAATGCGAGCACAGCACAGACCTATATCTGCACTCTTCAAAAGTCCTTCACAGCATCATTTAAGAATGAATATCAGTATATAAAAATATTATGCAAATCAATAATAAATAATAAAAATAATCAGCAAGATATGTTCGTGACACTTATTGACACTCGTTTGGTCACTTCGTGACGCTTATTAGTGAGACCCATAATTAAGTCCTCCAACTTCCGGTGACAACTTCCGGAAAGAAAAAACGGAAGAAAATTGGTCAGAGTGATTACTGCTGAAAGTACATATCGTTGTATGTTACTTTTCCTTGACATTATTCTCTACCGTAGAGCTCACTTCGTTCGCGACGCGCTTCGCGTCGCGAGCTGTGCTCGCTATTATGAATCGAACATAGCTGTCAATAGAAGTGTTTATTTTGAGCATACATTTCGCTTAGATTTTGTACGGAATAGTTTCCAAATTGCGCTGAAAGTCCGTGACAAACAAACCATCTACGGTAGCAAAAAAGACAATGAGACAATTTGTATGAAAATCTGAAAGTCTATATCCTGCTACTTCTGAGAAAAATAGGAAAAAAATTTAAAATGTCGTTTTCTGAAATTTTACACAGCATGCCAGGCGTTAACCCATTGTAGTCGGGAAACCCCTAAACGGGTAATTGGCAAACAGTGCAGACTCAGATCAGACGCCGCATAACGCGGCGTCTGATCAGGGTCTCCATTGTTTGCAAATAGTTTTGTCATTTTTATCTAGGAATATCTAAGTCTCATAGCCGGACGTACCTAAAATTGAAATTGAACTCTTCCAATATATAGTGTGGGAGAGTCTATTCAGTCTACAATGGGTTAAAGAGCACTAACTTCACATGTAGGTATGATCTGTTTCGACTAGAGTTTTCTCCCGTTTATATATTCCGCACCACGGCAGTTCGCTCAGTAACTTCTATTATCTTGTCACCTTAGCCCATGTTGATGCGACAAACTGATAATGTCATGAAAAGCAATGTATAGTTAGATCAGATGCCGTATCCTGTGGCATTGGTCTGCTTCACTGAGGCACTTGTCTTTTTTTAACCATTACTATTACCTGTGCTGATTCAAATTGATGGTTTTTAATCTTTTTTTTTTTTTTTTACCAGAATATAATGTAGGCTTTGGCATATCATGTCCCTCTTTGTTTTTGGAGACACTTTTCATGAAATGCCAAATCCTATTTATGCTCCCACCAAACGAAGTATATACATGATATAGGGGGTATATAGGTTTTGTCTTTTCCGTAACTCTGTGTGTGTGCGTGCGTGCGTGCGTGTGTGTGTGTACAAACCTTCTTTTTTTCCGTCGAACTACTAAACCTAGGATTTTGAGATTTAGTACAAACATAGGGCATTACGAAAACACGCCTATTCAAATACATTGAAAATTTCACCTCAAAAAACGGAAAATTATCAGATAAAAAACTCTGATATTTTTCATATTTCTGCTCAAAACATAGATTGTGGGTACTCGTTAGAACCGCCTCGGTGAGGCGGTTCTAACGAGTACCCACAATCTATTTTTTGAGCAGAAATAAGAAAAATAATGTATACCCCTGTAAACCCCAGTTTTACTATATAAAAGTGGGGTTTAAGGAGGTCAAAATTATATAGGTATGTTTTCGTGATGGTATGACTTGTTGTATTATGTAAGAGAGAAACAGCCACCTCATAGTTATCGTTCCCTTTATTGGTCCATGTTTTCCTTTCCCTCCAATAAAAAGTTTCGTCACATTTCTCAGCGCCTTTGAAAGCCATTTTTTAAATTCATATACAAGTAGAGAGGGCTGAAGCACATTGTGTAAAGGAAAACCAAGCTGCTGGTATATATTTTTGTCTTCTTTTTTTTTTCCATATTTCTATCTCGTACACTGATGCAAAGAAACTTTTCGTCGTACAATTTTATCTATTTATTTTATTTTTATTTATTTATTTTTTTTTCATTTATCATGCTGCAAGCAAAGCATTTAATTTTTTTTTCCTTCAACCAGAATGTGTGTTTATATTTGAATATATATGATGCGCAACGCACGAAAAGGGCCCTTTTGAAATTTGCAGACAACGCAGGCCCAGATCAGCTTGCGTATTTGCGCAGGCTCATCTGAACCTTCGCTGTTCGCATATGGCATAAGGACCTTTTCCCACGTGGGCATTATATCTTTTCGAAACCTATCCAATAGTTATCCTTTAGAAATGCAGAAAACAACAAAAATAGAAAATGGTAGACTCAGTTTGACTGAATCTGTTTGAGAGAGGTTATGAAAAAAAAAAAAAAAAAAAAAAAAAAAAAATAAAAAAATAAAAAAATAAAAAAAATGCGATCATCACGTTCACTAGCAGCGGTTTAAGCAGTACTCTATTTTCACATATTATGCACGCACTCAATATTGGTAGACCTAAACCAGATATGAGCCCGTACACGAAAAAAAGGACCTTATGTTTTTCCGATATGTGTGCCTTCAAAATGCGCATTGCAGTCTCCTATTTGGGCTACACGCGTGTTTGTTTTGCCTGAAGCTTCCTCAAGGTCTTTACTAGGTTCTTGCGAGACTGCGCTTATGTGCAGGATCGCCTGAGCCTTTGCTGGTCTCCTATTTGTTAAGCACCTTTTTCATGTGCTGGCATATAGTTTGATTATAATACTCATAAAGTAATTTACAAGTTTTAGATTGAGAAATCAATTGTTTCATTACCGTTTAGAAATGGCAAAATATTTAAATAATATTTGAAGTATTTCCATGTTGTAAAATGTATATGCATTTTGTGTGTGTATGAAGAAATGGCCTCTCTCTCTCTCTCTCTCTCTCTCTCTCTCTCTCTCTCTCTCTCTCTCTCTCTCTCTCTCTCTCTCTATATATATATATATATATATATATATATATATATATATATATATATATATATATATATATATATATATATATATATTTCATTTCATTTTATTTCAAAGATTCAAATAAAATCAAATAATTCAAGTTGTGGAAAATAATAACAAAAGCCTTTAGTTAAATCTTACGTGTGAAATATACAAGAACATAAAGATCATGCACAGCATACAGCCAGTCTAAATTTATCCCCTTCCGCACAGTCTGGTTAATGCCTTCTGCACAGTCTGAGTAATGCACCCATTGAATCAGACTGTAATCAAAACTCACCAACCGTTTATTCACATGACATTGTAATGTAAAAAGAAAACGAAACAAAAAAAAAAAAAAAAAAAAAAAATAGATTCACGACGTTACATTATATCATGAGTATATTTTTGGATCTTTTGAGGTCTGACATTTGAATTTGTCAAAAAAATGATGTCGACGTCTCAACGAATCAGAGTGAAGCTTTTTTGACAGTTATGTAACAATGCTGACTGAATCGATCTCCCTTTGTCACAATGCCATTGTTGCCTTTGGTAAAATAGATTTTACAGGCTAAAAAATTAAATAAAAAAAATGAATAAATAAAAAGTGAAAAATTATTACCAATGGTATCACTTGTTTACCATTGGTGCATTTTTTTTTTCATCAAAGGCAACAATTGTTGCCATTGGTGCATTGTTTCCTATGGTTCTGCAACATAGTTCACAAGAGAGACTACTTTATTGACTTAATGTTTGCTGTCCGTACACCTAGTCACTTCTGTAAACGGGTCTGTTCAGACAGAAAAGAATTTGTCCCAAAGTAGACCCCTTTCCCAAAGGAAAGCAAAACAGTTTTTGACAAAGTTACCTCCCCTATCAATTCCCCTTGATAGAAACTTCACAGGGTACTAAAATGACCATTTTCGTAGTAGTCTCAAATTTTGTTTTGCATTTTTTGTCATTTTATGGATACGAAGGCATAGATACAGGTATATACTATAGATTTCTATGTACCTCGGAACATTTATAACAAATTCCAAACGAAGTTATTTACCTTGGAGAAAACAATTAAAAAACAATTAAAAAATTGTAGATTTTTCGCTCGGAAAATATTGAAGTTAACCCATTTAGGCATGGCGTCCCATAAAAGGGATATTAGCAAACAGCGTAGACCCAGAGCAGAGTCTGATCTATGTCTACACTGTTTGCATTAAGTTCAGAAATTTTTAGAAAACGTAGTCAGAATGAAAACTAATCACATACCCTGTTATTGGAAATAGACCTGTCCATAGAACTATAGTAAAAGAGTTCATTAGGCATAAATGGATTAACATTTCTCTGGCAGGTAGAGAAAAAACGGTCACAGGAGAATGTTGGAGACAGCATTCGGCATGAACAGAGGGGATTGCCCATTGATGGTTCACCGGAAAACTAGGCGAACAAATAAGCATGGTGGGTAATATTTTCATGCTGACGACACAAACACACACACACAAAAACACTCACACGCATACACATATAGTGCAAGAAGAAAATGCAACCACGCAGTGCTCAGCAAAATATTACAGCACACACATACAAAGTAGCGTTTAGCGAAATATTACAGCGCACACATACAATGAAGTGCTCAGCAAAATATTTAAACTCACATACAATGAAACATCAACGAAACATTACAGCACACATTTACAATGTAGTGCTCAACGAAATATTACAGCGCACACACAGAATGTAGAGCTCAACGAAATATTACAGCACATACATACAATGTAGGCTCAGCAAAATATTACAGCTAACATAAACAATGGAGTGCTGAGCGAAATATTACAGCACACACATACAATGTAGTGCTCAGCGAAATAATACATGACAAAAATACAGTGTAGTGCTCAGTAAAAATTGCAGCACACATATGCAATGTAGTACTCAGCGAAATATTACAGCAAACATATACAATGTAGTGCACGGCAAAATAATACAGCACACACATACAATGTAGTGGTCAGCGAAATATTACAACACACACATATAATGTACTTCTCAGCGAAATATTACAGCACACACATACAGTGTTGTGTTTAGCGAAATATTACAGCACACACACATACATTGTAATTCTCAGCAAAACATTACTGCACACATATACAATGCAGTGCATAACGAAATATTACAGCGCACAAATACAGTGTAGTAATCAGCAAAATATTTCAGCAAACATATATAAAAAAGTGCTCAGTCAAATATTATAACACACAGGAACAATGTAGTGCTCCGCAAAATTTACAGCACATGCCTACAATGTTGTTCTCAGCGAAATATTAGAGCACATTCATACAATGCAGTGCTCAGCGAAATATTGCAGCACATACACACAATTTTGTGCTCATCGAAATACTACAGCGCACAAATACAATGTAGTGCTCAACGAAATATTACAGCACATACATACAATTTAGTGCTCAATGAAACATTACAGCACACATATATAATGTAGTGCTCAGCGACATATTACAGCTAACACATACAATGTAGTGCTCAGCTGAATATTACAGCACACAAAAAACATTGTAGTGCTCAACGAAATATTACAGCACGCAAAAGTAGTGTCAAGCGAAATATTGCAGTACATAAACACATTGTAGTGAAATATTACAGCAAACAAATACAATGTGGTGTTCAGCAAACTATTACAGTGCCCACATACAATGCAGTGCTCAGCAAAATATAACGATGCCGACAGTCCATGAATCACATAGCAACTGGCAACGGACTCGGGCAGTCAAATAGTCATTCGCGTCACTTCTAAGCCTATACACGTTGTTGCATATTACACACGCCATGCACTTAATTGGATGTCACGGTGAACCAGGGCATTTTCGGATCTATGAATAACATTTTCGGCGGACGTGATATTAACTAACACCAAACACCGTAAAATATTTGGAATGACGTAATTAACGTCAGTTGGCGCCGGAAAACTTTCCTTTTGAAGTTCATTTTGAGGTGTTAATTATGGCCTTAAGATATTCAACTTTTGCAAGATATCTTGTAACTTACCTTATGGTGACTTGATACACCTTCAAGGGAGGCATACATTCAAAATTGTTTTTGTCTCATTCTGAAAAGGGGTCTACTCAAAAAGGAAAGAATTTGCTCCCCTTGGGGAGCAAATTCTTTCCTCTTAGTGTAGATCCATTTTCAGAATGGGTTTGGTGCGGAGGAAAGTAAAAAGGAAGTCGCAAAAGTTGTCTCCCTTATGGAAAATCTAACAAGTGTGTCTACTCTTAAAAATATATTTTAGTTCATAGCAGTCAGCTGCAAAACATTACGTACCAAACCAAACAAACGAAAGCAACGTCATTGCGAAACTGAGCTAAGTTGAGGCCAGTAAAACCGCGAAGACTCTGGCCCTGTCTGCATCATGCGCAGGATGGTCTGCGTATTTCGCTTTTTGCCAAGATATGCAGGCTGATCGGAGTTCACTCTACTCTCCATGCAGAAAATGTTTGCAGTATTCAATACGTCAACATAGAAACGTACAGACTGTCTTGGCCATTCAAGTATTAGTCCTTATTGGCCTTGCCTGCCGCATGCAGTGATGATGTTATACCTGAAACAACTAATTTAGTGCAATTTGATTGGTCGAAGGCAAATGTGATACAGTTTTTAGGGCACATGGAACCATTTGTGACAAGACTGGTGTTGGTGCAAGAAAGTGTAGGGAAGTCCGGGGTAGTTATTTTGTGTAAGGCGACCTGTGATTGGTTAATAATAAAGATGAATTAAAAGTCATCATTCTTATTTGAAGAAAAAATGTTTCTGTGTAATTTCCTGATTGTTTCAAAGAAATAAATGTTTCTGTGTGTGTTTCTGGAGCCAAAAGAAGAAGTGGTGAAATTGCAAAGTTTCAATTTTTGATTCCTGCCAATTGAGGGGTTGCTACATTAAGCCACCAAAAAGTCCCAGAAAATGCTGGTGACAGTGGTGTTTTTCCTTTTTTTTTATTTTGCTGTGCTAAGCCTGGTCTTTGAATTAAAACAAAATTTGGAAGCCAAGCCACACCCTGAAATGAACTCTTAACTACAAAAAAGGGCGGAACTACTCTATTGGAAATATAATTAGTTCACTGTACCGTTTATACTTGAAATTACGAAATTCACCAGGTCGCGGGTTCAACCCCCGCCGAGGTCGGCAACATTTTTTCGCGGAGATTGACCATGAAATATTTTCTACGGTCATTCTCTCCCTTCCGCTGATTCAAGAAGGGCAGTTGTCAGTTTCTGGCGAAAGAATGTGCACAATACTGGTTAACCGCTAAGAGGACTAAGCCTGCCCAGTAAATGTGTGGTTAGGTAAACTGACTGCGCTCGATATGACCCCACTGGGTTGACTGGGCCGTAAAACCTCAACACAAACAATCACCATATTTACAGACATGGATTTCGGGTTCCTGGGCAAAAATGATACGGTTCTCAATATAAATATAGCATCATTTATAAAGAAAGACAAAAAAAAAAAACAAAAAAAAAAAAAAAAACATCAAACAACAACAACAACAACAAAAAAAAAAAAAAAAAAAAAAAAAATAAAAATAAAAAATAAATAAAAAATAAAAAACAACAACAAAGCAAAATCAACAACAACAAAAAAAAAAAAAAAAAAAAAAAAAAAACAAAAAAAAAAAAAAACAAAAAAAAAAAAACAACAACAAAAACACACATTTTGAACATATATTATTTTCTTCTTTCCAACAGTCAAAAAATCGCCAAAGAATTTTAAGTGCCTAGACTTTTTGGGACATTTTGTTCTTCCTTGCAACAGGACAAAGTCGCCTAAGTATTTTAAGTGCCTGGTCTTGTTAGGCCTTAACAATGATGACGTCGTATGTTGACAGTGTTATCTTTCTATTGCTTTGAAATGGTTGATAACTGATAAATATAACATTAAAAAGGTATAGAGAAAAAGTATTTTAATGCAGATACAGTATCTGTAGTTTGTGTCAGTTGTGACCCTAAATCGGACTACATGTCACTTTTTCATCACGAAAACATGCCTATAGATATAATTTTGACTCCCCACCCCACACTTAAACCCACTTTTAATTAGTACAACTGGTGTTTACAGAACCGCCGCAGCGAGGCGGTTCTAACGAATACCCGCAATATATTTTTTGAGCAGAAATATGAAAAATATCGGAAATTTTATCTGAAAACTTTCAGTTTTTGGTGGTGAAATTGCTCAGTATATTTGAATAGGCGTGTTTTCGTAATGTTGGGAGGCTAGACACAAACTTCTTAACGCTCTAAATTTGGGACATGAGACATCTGGAAGAGATGGTTGACTGCGCAGGCTTGCGAAGGTTCTTGTTGCTTAATTATGACGAATAGATTGATATTATAGCTCTTTATGAGAATGTATGATGTTTTAGTGCTTAGCCGCGCAATAATAGACAGGTGAAGTACCATATTTTACCCTAAGAATTCGGATAGACAAGTTTGAGCAAACAGTGCAGACCCAGATCAGACGCCGCGGCGGCGTCTGATGTGGGTCTACACTGTTTGCCATTCATCCTTTAAGTTTTAGCCGCATCAACAGGAAGTAAACTGGATGCAGTCATAGTAAAAGACAAGTACGGTAAAGAGCGAAGGTGTCCGAGTATTTTGGGTAAATACTGTAACTCCTGACGAACGACAAACGTGCAATTGCTCGTATGTTGTCCAATGACAGTCGTCGCCTGTCAACATGTACGAACTGCGCATGCCCAGAGCAAACTGCGCATTTGCACAATGGGATAAGAGCATGCGCAGTTCACCCGGATGAAACTGACACCGTGTAGATTTTTTTAAAATTGCTATGTCACATGCCCTGAGAGGAATACGCTGGCACGGAGTGGACTTTTAAAGGTCTTAGGTTTTCTCCTGACACTATTCATACATGACCTCGCTTCTTTCATAATTATTGTCACAGCCCATTTCTGCCGGTGACAAGTTAGGTGTACATGCTAGGTATAAAACAATAATTACCATCAAAGCATGGGAGGCAATGTTTGAGAAGTTACTATAAAAGGCTTCAAACGATGACATCAAATTAGACAGAATGTGAATATATGGCCATGCAAACTAGAGAGTAAATGACCAGGGGTCATGTAAACCTCCGGTTTGAGAGACCGCCAAATTTAATGCAAAGTTTTTAACACGTAGAATGCTGGGTAAAAAGTTCAGCAGAAACATTTTGAAATATTTTTATTATCAATTTGTCGTGTTCTGAATATTTCCATAGCTAAGACTATTTACTCGGCCTATTTACAGGATACATCTACTAGATTTTCAGGGAGACAACTTTTGTGACTTTTTGCTTGCAACTTTTATGACTTTATGTTTGCAACTTTTGTGACTTTATGTTTGCCCTCTTGCACAACAAGCCCCTTCTAAAAAGGGATCTACTCTAAAATTGCAAATTCCTTCTTTAGAGTTTTTCAAAAGGGGCGAAACCAATTTGACAGTTACCTCCCCTCAAATATAATTAATCGCATAAACATAATTATATTATTACCTAGGAAGATTGCCGGGGCCGAGGATTATCGTACTTCTCATCAGGCTCTCTCTCTCTCTCTCTCTCTCTCTCTCTCTCTCTCTCTCTCTCATTCGAAATAAGAATGAACGCATGCATCCGAGATCCAAGGAAAAAATGTTTGAACCTTTATATTTCCAGGGCATCCTTATCCGGTAGTAGACACCGTCAATATTGATAAAAACCAGGGCTGCGTTAAGAAATGAAAGGTATTCGCGAGTCTTTTGCTCTGTACCCCTGTTGCTGTTGGCGCTCGCCATTATGTACAGGGATCCAGGGCAAAACGTGCTCTGTCACAACGCAGTGCCGCGTTCGATAAAGCGAAACACTGGCGATTATCAAAAAGTCGTCTCATGTGACCTCCAATTTGAGGGCAGCCGTTATTCTCGCATACGGGGCTTAAAATTAGATCGAATAAATTATATCAGCAATGATTGATTTAATACAGAACTAGAGCGTCGATGGCGCGCCATCACATATCCCCGCGCCAGCGCTATCGCATATCTCCGCGCACAGAAAAATTCCAAATACATTCCTCCAGTCCTCATCCCCAGGGCTATTACCTGTGACAGTTTTAAGGTTCTAGCCAAAAAAAGCCTAGGAGGACTTGTGTGACAATGGAAAAAAAGGACCCAAAATCATACTTTTTTACCTCTGTTGACCCCCAGACATGCCCCCGGGGCAAATTTTTTTGCACCACTGTATTCTACTCTTCATTACCTTTGATTTGATATGCAACATTACTAAGTATGTACAAAATGGATTTTGGACCCTCCGGAGCCACATCCCCCCCTGGCCCTGTCCCCAGGGGTTACATCAAAATTCCGAATGTGTACCTCCAGTCCTCATCCATAGGGCTATCGCCTGTGAAAGTTTCGAGATTCTAGCTAAAATGGTCTAGGAGCGACGGTGTGACATTACAGACGGACATACGGACGGACGGACGTTGGTATCACAATATCCCCGCTTTTTCTTCGAAAAGCGCGGGGATAATCAAATTAACAATATCAACGCAGTGAACATTCCCATATTTTTGGTTACAAACAAGTATACGTAAATCTTATTCGCATAGGCGCGCGCGCGCGCGCGTGTGTGTGTGTGTGTGTGGACTCATCGTTTGTAAACATGGTCAAAATTACTTATATCCATTTGAAAACTTTAAGGAAATTAATATTAGTTACTTCCGGATTTACACATACATGTGCATTTCATTAATGCCGTGAGGCAATTTTACCAGACGAAATTGTCACATGACTAAACCTTTTCTAAAATTAAGTTGACCAGAAGTGGTTGGGCAGTTGACACTTTGTTCAGCTCCAAGTTTTTGGAACTTTTTTTTCGATTTTTTCGCACGGAAATTTTGTTTTTTTATTGATTAAAATGGAGTAACCATGGACCAAGATGAATCCAAGAAGACAGGTATGTTATTACTTTACAGACTTGTATTCTGCCTAGGAACATATGTTAACCCATTGAAGACTGGAGACCCCTAAACGGGTAACTGGCAAACAGTGCAGACCCAGAGCAGACGCCGCAGAACGCGGCGTCTGATCAGGGTTTCCACTGTTTGCAAATAGTTCAACCATTTTTCTTTAGGAATATCTCTATTATATAGCCTGGCATACCTAAAATCGAAAATGGACTCTTCCAATATATAGTGTGGGAGAGTTTATTCAGTCTTTAATGGGTTAATAAACTAATACATGTATATTGGCCGCCCCATGCGAAAACGTGTTTTTGGCATCATTTGCGGACAGCGAAGGACCAAACAAGTGTGCGTACCCGTCCGGTCATTTCAGAACTTTGTTGCTTGTCAATGTTAAGTGAGTCTGTGAGAGAACAGTGAAGAACATGATCAGACTTTGAGTGTGCGCAGCCTAATCTAGACATTCATTGTCTACATGTGTCTGATGGCACTTGAAAAGATGTGAGTAGCTCTTCCTATTTGTTGTGCTGTCCCTTGTCAGCTCGATTTTGATAGCTTGACCAATCTGTCCGAATTTTTGATGATGTCCTTTTGCCGGATAACATCTCAACTAGCATTCTACTTAAATCTATATTAGACCGTTATCAGCTCTGTCGGACTGATAACGGTCAAATTTAGGTCTCAATAGTATGCTAGTGGGATCTGTGACTTTCAATAATTCGCGTACAGAGCGATAATAAAGATAAAAGCGCGCTTTTCAAGTTTTCTCGACTTCGCTTACCTCGAATGAACGCTTATCTCTAAGTGGAAATCTGGTCCTGTTTAAAGATGAAAAACTAACAACAGATAACAAAATATTGTGGAAAAGAGAAGAACTTGCTCCTAAGGAACAATATCTCCTCAATTCTATAATATTTTCAGTATATCTCTAACTTCAGGAGTCAAATTGTTCGATTTATTTTTTCCTCAGTGCAGCAAATCTGATATGTTGAGGTACGGATATCTGGAAGTATTTCAGTCCCTTAGACTTCGAGATAACGAGAGTCGATTGTATTTTATTCATCTACATGTTTATATCAAGTTGAAAGAGAGAGAGAGAGAGAGAGAGAGAGAGAGAGAGAGAGAGAGAGAGAGAGATGTTTTTATTTCATAAAACATTTATATTCTCACCCAGTAGTTTTCAGATTTAGAAACAGATAGGTTAGAAGGGGCTAAATCTTGAGAATACGGGGAATAAGGAAGGACCTCGAAGCTCGAAGTCGTCACGAATTTCCTTCGGGGACATGCTCTTTTTACAAATGTACTTTATGTCTGCCCTAACTTCAACTTTGTTCATTTTCTGAAGTTAACACACCCTTCCCCTGTTTGCAGCAAATTCCCACTGAAATCAATAGCATGGAAACGTTATTCTTTCAGCCAAAGATGTTGAAGATACGATGTATAATGTTAAGATACATGTAAAGTTATCAACTGATTGGGGGTTCATTTACATTTATTCATTCAAAGTAAACAGGACTGAGAACTGCTTGATCGTACCTCGTATGAGACACGAAAAATAATTTGATAGAACTGATGCGGCTTTTGATGGAATTATCAAACATAAAGGAAACAAAAATCATGAAATAGGTTAATTGTATTTATGCTTTTGAGATTAACAAGTTGCTGTTTGTGTTTGCTTTAACAACAAATGTTAGTCGGAACGCCACTGCTAAGTGTTGACCTGATGTCTGTTCAGTTCAGGCCTATTCGGTATTGACCTTCCTAGATCCCATTATAATTCGAACGCAGCAAAGTTCCAGCGGTGCTTGCTATTCCGCAGTGCGCATGTCTTTACCCAGAGCGTTAGGTTATTGAACTACATCGCATTGTTTATCAAGTTCCACGAAAATATTAAAGGGAATTAATACACTTTCAAGGTGGACAACTCTGTCAAAATTGCTTATGCTCCCTTTTGAAAAGGTGTCTACTCTAAAAGGAAAGAATTTGCTCCCCACGGGAGCAAATTCTTTCCTTTTAGAGTTGACCCCTTTTCAGAAGGGGTTTGCTGTACAGGAAAGCAAGCAGGAAGCTACAATGGTTGTCTCCCCTTTGAAAATGGCAGAAAATCTACCAAGTATATGCATGCACTATGTCCCCTTTTCCCAATTACTACAAGCAAGATAAAAAAGATGCTTTAAGGCGAATAGGTGCACTTCAAGGGAAATAACTCTAACATGGACATATTTACCTACCTTCTCATTGGGGTTGTGTATGTGCGGGTGGGGTGATGTGGGCTGGGTGGGGGAAAAGAATTACTGTTAAAGAAAAGAATTAGTTCCTACTAGGAGACATTTCTTTCCTTTTTTGACTGTTTTGAAATACCTAGGTGAATTTCTGTCTAATGTTGTCTCCCTTCGAAAGTTAGGCGTATTCATTTACCTTAACGCTTAGCATGCTGGGTAAAATTTTCAGCAGACGACATAATGAAATATTTTTCTTACTTTTTCCAGAAAACAGGATTTGACATTTCCTAAAAATTGTCTCTATTCGAGACAATTTGCATAAATGCTTTATTCTATTTTCCTTGTCATCTGCTGAATTTGCCCAGAGATAGGTAAACTCCGTTTCAGCGTAACAATTTTCAGTCGTGCTTGCCGGTTGGAACTGCGCATGTCTTATTCTGAAACGTGACCACTGATTTTCTTAGTCTAGTGGTGCGTTCTACGTGTCCAGTGTTATCTTAAACTAGTTCCCCTGACCCTCCTGTTGACTTATTTGTTTTGTCGACGAAAGCGCTTACAGAACCAATGGACACCATTTGTAGAATATATCGACAAATCGAGAAGATTTTGATCAGACTGCACGAATACACAGGGTTGCTTTAGGCACTCGCAATTTCATATGTCATAAAGCTCTTTATCGGCCTTAGGAATCCCTTACAAAAACACACATATTCAAATATATTGAAAATTTTACAATCAAAAAAGGTAAAATATTCAGATATAAAAAATTCTGATATTTTTCATATTTCTTCTCAAAACATATCTATATTTTCGAGGCGGTACTAATGAGTACCCACAATCTATATTTTAGCAAAATAAGAAAAATAATGTATATCCTTGTAAATGAGGCGGTTCTAACGAGTATCCACTATCTATGTTTTTGAGCAGAAATATGAAAAAATATCAGTATTTCTTATCTGAAAAATTTACATTTTCAAGTTTGGTCGTAAAATTTTCAGTGTGTTTGCATAGGCATGTTTTCGTAATGGTGCATGCGTTTTAACCTTTTAACACGCTTAGCACGCTAAGGGCAAATTCGGCAGACGACCAAATGATGACATTTTTCTTTTATATCTTCCACAGAAAATAGGATTTGACATTTCATGCAAATTGTAAATTACACGAAATATCAAATCCTATTTTCTGGATAAAGTAAGAAATATAATTCAAAGTGTTGTCTGCTAAGTATTAAAGAATAGTTGTACAGAAACTGCCATTACAGTTGTTTTTGGTTTTGTTTTGTAAATTGATTATAACATGGCAACAGTGCAGACCATGATCAGACACCGCGTTTATGGCGTCTGATTTATTACGAAAACACGCCTATTCAAATATGCTGAAGATTTTACCACCAAAAATGAAAAAAAAAAAAAAAAAAAAATCAGATAAAAATTCTGATATTTTTCATATTTCTGCTCAAATCATAGATTGTGGGTACTCGTTAGAACCGCCGCGAGGCGGTTCTAAAGAGTACCGACAATCTATGTTTTGAGAGGAAATAAAAAAAAATAATGTATACCCCTGTAAACCCAAGTTTTACGACATAAAAGTGGGGGTTTAAGGGGTTTAACATTATATATGCATGTTTTCGTGATGTCTAAGTCTACACCGTTTGCGTGGGTCGATTCTTGCGACGTACCAATTCATGCGTTAATATTCCAGAGCTAAAAGAATATGCCGATACGAAAACGTGAAGACATATTTTCATGATTTGTTAACTCGTGACTGCACTAAATTGTAGCACGAAAGGGGCATATAACTTGCACTTAGGTGACAGGTCTGACTTCCGGAAAAGATTACTTTAACTTGTCCACTCCTGTCCTGTGCTGTTACCATGTATATATATTTGTATGTAGGTGTAATAATTAACATTTACTTCCTTTAATGTGTCAGTGACATAAAAAAACCGTATTTACTCTAAATAATAGACCACTGTAACTCCAGTTGGATAATTATTTCAGTAGAAGACTGTTCGAATCCCCAACCCCCCCCCCCCCCCACCAAAAAAAAAAAAAAAAAAAAAAAAAAAAGTTTGACATTTCATGAAAATTGTCTCCTTGTATGAAATAATGTCGTATATTTTTTGGTGAAAAAGTCAGAAAAAAGATCAGTTTGTTTTGTACCCAGAGTAATTACTTGCCATATTGAAGAAATTAAGGTGCCACGCCCACTTTTAATTTTCTGCCAATCAGATAACTTGATCCAGGTTGACATATTTAATGCCAAACAGTGTAGATGCAGATCAGTTGGCTTCTGCCAACTGATTTGGATCCACACTGTTTGCGAAGACAGGCCATATATGGGTTCAACTGGACCATGGTTAAGGGTTAAGGATGTTGATGATGACGATGATGATGATAGAATATGCCGTAGTTATTCAATATAGAGTATGCATATTATTTATTCAATACTTAAAATATTTGTACTTTCAGCTATTATGTAATTGAGACACGGAAAATACATGTGGTTCAAATATTTTGTTTTTATTGTTTGCAAAAAAAAAAAAAAAAAAAAAAAAAAAAATCAAAAATAAAACAAAACAAAAAAACAAACAACAATTTTATGAAGTACAAACTTTATAGTACCTGACAAGAAAGGCTGAATTTTTCAAGGGAAATAATTTATTTCTATTCCATTTGTGCTTAGTTTCCTCTACAATAACATAAGTAATAATTGCAGGTACCGTATAACACCAATGAGCTTTTCCACTAAATTTACATGGACAATGATGAGGCATTTAACAGAAATGGATACATCCCAGGGAAAATAATAATTATTTGGAACTATTTACATGCGTTCTCATTAGGGGATACTCTTTATGAGCAGCCCATATTTATGAAACGTTTTAATTACTAGAGAGGCAACAGTCTTTCTGTAAAAGTTGTCTACCTTTGCAAAATGGTGCACACTTCTAAATGTATCCATTCACATTAACCCATTTATGCCGAGGGGATTATTCTACCTAAACTCTTTGCACCAGTCCATTTCCAGTTTGAGGGGTCTGGTCAGTTTTGATTATTACCATGTTTTATTGAAATGCCTGTAGTAAATGCAAATAGTGTAGACCCTGATCAGACGCCGCGTTCTGCGGCGTCTGAACTGGGTTTATACTGTTTGCCAATGTCCCATTTATGGGACGATAGGCACAGATGGTTTAAATATCGAAAGGATATTTGAGCCGAATCCGATAAGAAATGTATGTGGGCTCAAATGCAAACATAGACTGACACCAACCTGTTGAGTCAAACAAAATAATATTTAAGGGAAAAAAACAATTTCAAGGACGGGAGGTAACTCTGCCGAGATGATTGCTCTGCTTTTCTCTGATTTGTGGCTTTTGAACTGCCATGTTTGTTTGCTCTTCCTCTTGTTGTCATTAGTAAGTTATGTTCTGTGAAAATGGCTCTCCTTGAGATCTATACTGTTTTGTATCCCTTCTGAAAAAGGGTCTTCTCTTCAAGGAAAGAATTGAGAAGAATTTGTTTGAGTAGACCCTGATTCGAAAGGGGCTTGGTGTGCAGAAAAGGTAAACGAAGTCACAAATTTGTCTCCTTAGTAATCAAAGCACTGACAGCACTGATGGGTCGATTGTCTTTGACTGTAGGCTGGGAAAATGGTCCTGAATGGGGACTTAAGACTGTTTCAGTCAACCATTTACTTATTGTACCATTTACTTCTTGTAATTTACAAAATCAGGGCAGACCCTGATCAGACGCAGCGTTCTGTGGCGTCTGATCTGGGTCTGCACTCTTTGCCAATGTCCCAAATATCCCAGTCCCGGTTTTGACGTCACAGTGACAAGAATAGCACGGCTATAAATAACCGTTACCTGGATTTCGTCTAACGCGCGGTTTGATTTTATTGGTCAATGACAATCACGTAGACAACTATCTTAAAGAAATTTTGGCGTTTGTATACTAAGGCTAGATTTAAACAATCGACCCAAATGACGGGAAATCTATTAAGTGTATCGGGTACCCTTAAACCGTATTGACACTGAATCAAAAAAACTTCGCTTCCTTTGGAATGATTTAAATGAGTGGATAGACCTGAACATTTTAACTTCCATTTTGCAAAGGCAAAGGGTGACATTTTTTTTTTTGTAGAAAGGAAGTTGCTTGCGAAGCGTTTGAAACCTTTCAAATATGGCGATGATAATAGGGTTTTGCAAACAGCATAGATCCAGATGAGACGGTCTCATCTGAATCTACGCTGTTTGACATTCAGTCTTTCAACTTTACATATAAACGTCTTTCCAAGCGATAGTTTGTTAAAATAAAAAAAAAAAAAAAACGACCGAAAGAGATAAAGAAAGACTTTGTCACCAAAGAAAACAAATTCGTTCCTTAAGAGCAGTCTCAATCAAAAGGAAGTAAAATCTTTCCAGAGCAGTTCTTTCCATTGTACAGTCGACACTCCTTATCTCGAAATCTAAGGGACTCTATGAACACTTCGAGATATCCGTACTTCGACATATCAAATTTGCGGAACCGAGGAAAACAATTAATCGACCAACCACCTTTAACAGAATGAATATGTAATTTGACTCCTTAGTTAGAGATATATTGAAAACATTGTGGAAAAGAGGAGAAATTGCTCCTAAGGAGCAATTTCTCCTCTTTTCCACAATATTTTGTTGCCTATTGGTAGATCGCTGTGTTAAAACAGGGACCATATTTTCACTTCGTGATAAGCCGTTATTGGAGATAACCGAGGTCGAGATAACGAGAGTCGACTGTATGTGTACTTATTACCCTTAACGTACATTGCCATTGAATCAAAACAGAGAAAAAAAAAATCTTTTCTGCCGCCAGGATGTAAGACTCTTTGTCAACAACGACAATAAAAACAACAATAACAACAAGGAAAATAAGGTGTAGACTGTATGTGTAGACTGAATCATGCCACGCAAAATGAACCTTGAAACAGATTTGAACAACAAAGGGCCAAAATCAACAAAAGAGCAGATCAGCAAGCGAAGTTAAGTGATGACATTTGCTGTTTGGCAGGGGAGGGAGGTGTGTGGGGGGAAGGGGGTGGGGGGGGGGGAGGGGAGAAGTATGTGAAAGCTTCTAAGAGTGACGAGATTATCCTACAAGAACCTGCACGCTGATAGGCCCTCCTCGCTGTTTACGTATAAGTTTAGGTCACGTTTGGCGGCTACTCGCATCTAGTACATAATTTTAACAATTAACATATCATAAAGCGACAATAATTATAATATTAATTGTGAAATTATGCCCTGTCAAAAGACAGACATTGGTTATTATTACGTAATATTGTCAGAAACAATTAAGTTTTGATGACAGACTGTCAGACAAATGATGTCGAAAGACTTGCTATTTTGATCGATGGAATGATACGGAGAGTTAATAATAAAGTTAACCCCAGCTTTTAGCCATGCCGACCGACACAGATACCAATGTAAACAGCGTAGATCCAGATGAGACGGCTCGTTACGAGCCGTCTCATCAGGATCTACGCTGTTTGCAATTATGATTTTGATTTAAAACTGAAACCCCTATTTGCAACAATGGACATGCCCTAATTCAAAGATGGAAGACCCCACTTCAGAAACTCAGGGATAAATTGGTTAACAGACAAGTAGAAGTGATATGAGCCCAATTGTGGGAAAACGTACCTTCTGACATGTGTGCCCAACGAAGGCTCAAATCAGCCTGCGCATCCGCTCAGTCTGATCAGTCTTCGTCATCCGCATGAAGAAACTTTGCATCCATGGCTATCCAAAATGCGCCCAGTGACGATTCTGATCAGACTGCGCGAATTCACAGGCTGATCTGAATCTTTGCTGGGCGCACATGTCCGAAAATACGTTTTCTGACGTTGCAGCTAAAATTGTGTTTAAACGATTCGCATTGACCATATTGATCATACGTTTTCGGATAAATTGGCCTGAGTAGACTGTTTAGATCTTGATTAGAATCTACTATTTTTGATATTCCCAAATTTTAGGACTGGTGTGGTGAAGAGTTAATGTGTCTGAATGTTGGGTAACTACAACAACTGGTCCTTATTTTACTGAGAAAAAAAATGCAAAGATGCAAAATATTTTGAAATACATTGTGTAGGTTAAGCATTTATGAAGGGAACTTTATACACGTGGTTGATTTTCCGCCATTTTTATAAGGTAGACAACTTTTGTGATTTCCTGCATGCTTTTCTACGAATCAAACACCTTTTGAAAGTGACCTACTGTAAAAGGAAAGAATTCGCTCAAATGGTAACGTACCGTCACACACACACACACGGTAGTTGCACGAGTTATGATACGAAAGACCGGCAGTGACATATCAACTACATTAATTCAAGGTTTCAACTTCACGAATTTACGATTCCAACTTCACGAATTCGCGATTTCAACTTCACGAATTCACGATTTCAACTTCACGAATTCAACTTCACGAATCCAACTTCACGAATTCACGAATTTAACTTCACGAATTCACGAATTCAACTTCACGAATTCAGGAGTTCAACTTCTCGAATTCAACTTCACGAATTCAGCTTCACGAATTCAACTTCACGAATTCAACTTCACGAATTCAGCTGTTGAATTCTTGAAGTTGAATTCGTGAATTCGTGAAGTTGAATTCGTGAAGTGGAATTCGTGAAGTTGAATTCGGGAATTCGTGAAGTTGAATTCGTGAATTCGTGAAGTAGAATTCGTGAAGTTGAATTCGTGAAGTTGAATTCGTGAATTCGTGAAGTTGAATTCATGAAGTTGAATTCGTGAAGTTGACTTCGGGATTTCGTGAAGTTGAAATCGTGAATTCGTGAAATTGAAATCGTGAATTCGTGAAGTTAAAACCTTGAATTAATGAAGTTGAAATGTCACTACCGGTCTTTCGTATGATACTGTCTTGCTATTTTGCACAGTCTTGTATACACAAAAATCGTGTAACATCCAAGCGGGCACATATACTTTTTATACAACGTCGCATTAAGGTCGATACAACGTCTTGACGTTGCATCGACGTTAATACGACGTGGTATAAACGTCATGATGTTGCATCGACGTTAACGCGGCGTTGTATAAACGTCGTGTGCCCGCTGGGATCCCAGAGGAGCTGTAGCTTTTCCCTCTTGTACCAGAAAAGCTTTTTCGACTCTACAACATACTATAGAAATCTTTCTTTGACAATCATTTATCAGACATTCTGATAGCAGCTTTGAGGTCTAATAGCGAGCAGACATTCGGTAATGTGCAAAACAGTGAGGGCGAGATGTGCTTATAATGTGATCAGAATCTTCTCTGGTGGCTACTGAAGTTTTTGATATTGTAGTTTTTGGTACTGTTGAATATCCCCCCGAATATTAGACACTGCTATATGTAAATATGAACCCATTACGAAAACACGCCTATTCAAATACACTGAAAATTTTACCATCATAAATTGGCAATTTTTTCGGATAAAAAATTCTGATATTTTTCATATTTCTGCTCAAAACATAGATTGTGGGTACTCGTTAGAACCGCCTCGTCGAGGCGGTTCTAACGAGTACCCACAATCTATGTTTTTGAGCAGAAATAACAAAAATAATGTATACCCCTGGAAACCCCAGTTTTACTATATAAAAGTGGGGTTTAAGGGGTCAAAATTATATAGGCATGTTTTCGTGATGCAGGGTACAGCATTTCCTACAAGACTGCTTGTGCGCCAAGTGAAGACTCACATCCGCTTGTGCATACATACATTCTGTTCTGAAATGGGGGTACTTTAAAGGGAAGGTATTTGCTCTTCCTGGAAGCAAACTAGAGGGAGCTTGATTGTAAGAAAGCAAAAATGGCAGAAAAACTAGAACGTGTATTGAGTCTCCTTAAAAAGCATGTACGCATGCAAACAGATCATCCCTTTATCTACGTGACGGAAGTAAATCAGTCGGACCACAGCAAAACATACTGTATGCCATGTGCAAATAATGAAGACAGATCAGGTTATTGCGGCCCGTCCACATGTGACGCATCATTTCAGCAAGGTGTTTAAATTTCCACTTCCTAGAAATAACGTAATATCATTTCGATAGCTCAAAGCGTTTAAAAACTTTAAAGTAAAATAGGCAAAATCAATCCAACTGACTACAGTTTAATCACGTATACATATCTTATTTAACAGTGCTGCACTTTTGTTTGGCTTTAAACTGAATATGTGCGAGATTGAAAAAAGTAACTCCTGGGAATATTTCTTGGAGAAGTGGTGAGTAACGCAAACTTTACGCATCTGTGCCTTCTTTATACACATTTGCGTAACGTAAACATTACCAAAACACGCCTATTCAAATATATAGAAAATTTTACCTCCAAAAACTGAAACTTTTCGGATAAAATACTCTTAATATTTTTCATATTTCTGCTCAAAATATAGATTGTGAGTACTCGTTAGAACCGCCTCGCCGAGGCGGTTCTAACGAGTACCCACAATCCATGTTTTTGAGCAGAAATAAAAAAAAATATAATATGTACCCCTGTAAACCCCAGTTTTACTGTATAAAAGTGGGGTTTAAGGGGGTCAAAATTACATGTATATAGGCACGTTTTCGTGATAATTACACATATTCACTTCACCACTGACACTTAAAAGTGAAAGAAAACAGGCGAGAAAAGGGAAAGAAAACAAATTGAATAAATGCAAGAGATTAGGTAGTGTCCGTTCTTAACATGCAAAGTGATTTGGTATCCATGAATCAGAGTGCATGCAATTTGGAGGCGTGTTTAGCATGCCATGGACACCACATTTAAAGCAAAAATAACAATCATGTCATGCTTCGAATTACAAAGAAGTGGTAGAAATTCGTCTGTGACAACTAGAAATTAACTTGAAGCGCTTAGAAAGATTGTAGCAGATGTCATTAGATGTTTTCTTTATTATTTTTTAAGAGAAAAATAAGACTTGGCATTTCATGTGAATCGTCTGCATGGCAGACGATTCACATGAAATATCAAGCCTTATTTTCTCTGAATAATGAAAATAAATATTTCGAAAGGGTTAATCTTCCTATAGAGACGCGCAGAGAGGAACTAAATAAAACTCGCAAACTGAGCAGTTAAGCCAAATGTGGATCCAAGATTTAACAGTGACCAGTACTTATCCCAAAATATGAAAAAGTCCTTTTGCCTGGCAATTAATGTGTCTAAACACTACTGTTTGAGTGGCAGAGGCGGATCAGACGTCGCTTTCTGCGGCGTCTGGTTGTACACTGCTCAGACTTGTCTGTCCGAATACTAAAGAGTGTCTTTGGTGGTACGAGGGTCCTGCAAAAAGTTTTGTCACAGGGTTCGGATTACTTCAGTGCTACGTTTTATCAAACATATTTTTATTACAAACCTTCAAAGTATTCCCCCTTTACTGAAACATTTTTTTTATCCAGTCGCGAAAAGCAGATAAATAATCTTTTTTTGGTATCTGTTGGAGACACTGATAAATAGAGCTGCCAAGAGAACTTCTAGACGTATACTTATTTCCAGAAAGCATTTTCTTAAGCCTTGGAAATGAAAAAGAAGTCACAGGGATTCAGGTCAGGTGAATAAGGTGGATGGTTTAAAACTTTCACCTTTTCAGAAGCCAGAAAAGACTTAACAACCTCACACTTATGAGATGAGGCGTTGACATGTAAAAGATGGACTCCTGACCATCCTTTGCTTGGTCGTTTCTTATTGTAAAACTCTTTTACTTTCTCCAGTGCAGGATTCTTGTAGAATCGGACAGTGACTGTATGACCAGATGGACAAGGCACTTGAACGACTGGCCCACTTGAATCAAAGAAAATTGCGTACAACATCTTTTTCGAACTTATGGTTCTCTTTGCAATACATGGGCGTTTTTGATCTTTTCGCTTCCATTGCTTATTATCAGCCCTTCTTTGTGGCTCAAACATTTGCACCCAGGTTTCATCACCTCTTAGCAAGTTAGAAATAACAGACTATTACAGCCTTTGTATGTTTTCAAAAGTTCCCGGGCACATTTAAGGCATTGTGTCTTTTGTTCCTCAGTGAGCAAATGAGGTACCCGCCTAGCGCAAACCTTTCTCAGATCCAAACGCTTTTTTCAGAGTTGTTTGCACACTGCCTTCTGATATGCCAGTACAACTAGCTATATCTTTGACAGACAATCGCGCATCCTATTCGACCACAATCTTTACAGCAGCGATGTTAGCCTTGGTAACAGAATTTTAAACCTTCCAGGACGGGTATCATCTCCAACAGAAAATTTCCCAGATTTAAAAGCTTTAACCCACCTAAAAACTGTGCGCATTGAAATGTTCTGAGGTCCATATATACCACACAATTCATGAAATAACTGCTTTGAATCTATATTAAGCCTAATGCGGCATTTAATATAGCTACGAATTTCAGTCTTCTGGTCCATGTTCCAATGTAACAAGTAAATTGGTTAGTGTATATGACTTCATCTATTTCAATTTAAAATAACCCGGTCAGCTGGAAAGCAATTTGCATGAAATAACGGGTATCGTTAGCTATTCAACACACCGTTCAAGTGCAGTGAAGCATTTTAAAATATACCTGGGATAAAACTAAGGAAGCCTATTAGTGACAGAACTTTATGCACGACCCGCATATGGTAGTAGTTCAGCCAAATGTAGATTCAACATTAAATAGAGTACAATATGGAACCCTTTCCAATGATTGGACGAGATCGATTTACTATGTTAACCTTTCTCTTGCTGAACACGACATACCCTGTCTTTTCTAACAAAAATCAAAAACATATGTTCTATGAGGATATAAGAATAAAACAAGGTCTTATATATCATTCTGTCCATTAAAGATTCTTTACAACAGCAAATTCTTTATAATGGCAACATTTTTGGGAACAATTGATGCCGTTGTAACGAAGGTTCACTGTGCCGCTTGGTTTGGTTTGTGTTGAGGTTTTACGACCCAGTCAACCCAGTAGGGTCATGTCGAGCGCGGTCAGTCTACCTAACCACACTTTTACTGGGCAGGCTTAGTCCTCTAAGTGGTTAACCAGTAGTGTGCACATTCTTTCACCTGAAAGTCTCTCTATCGCTTGGAGTCATTGGTAGAATATGTTCTGTGATTCTGGAAAATTCCTGGAATCTTCTTAACTATTTTACCAAATAGTTGGGTGGATTTTATGTTTAGATACGTCCCTTTCAACAGTGTTTCACTGATATCGAGACGAAAAACGGTTGACAATGAAAGGATCTGTAAAATGAAGCGACGTATAGTCAAGGGCTGAAATTCATCTCTAGTGAAATTCGAACTATGTTCCTTGTGATACGTCTGTACCGCTTACCCCTCGACCACGCGTAGGCTTCTTACATTCATCGTAATGATCACTGAGCTATTCCAGAGGGTGATGCCTTTGTAAACAGTGTAGATCCATATCAGTTGGCTTCTGAAGAAGCCAACTGATCTGGATCTGCACTGTTTGCTATTAAGTATATGAATTTATATCAACAGTCTGAATCAAGTAATCTGATTGGCTAAAAATTAGAAATAGGTGTAGCATCTTAATTTATTCAGCAGAACAAGGGTTAAGTTTGTGAGTGATTCGCCGGATTTTATACATCTATAAAATTCACAAAAATAATAACTCATTCCTTATAATTCCAACTTTGCTATCAAAATGTTAAAATATTGCCGAAAATGTCACTCTTTTGAGACGGCGGAAGGAAAATAGATCCGGCGGATTCATGCTCTGGACTTTATTGAAGTGTAAAAATTTTTCTTCAACCAATGAAATTGCGTGAAATGTGTATAAAATGAAGAGTTAGAATTATTCCGTTTTGATGAGTCTATGGATGTGTGCCAAACAGAGGAGCCTGATCAGACGTCGCGTACTGCGGGGTGTGATTTAAATTTGTGTTATATATATATATATATATATATATATATATATATATATATATATATATATATATATATATATATATATATATATATATATATATATATATATATATATATATATATATATAAGTTGGGAAAAGGAGCATAACATCTAACAAAAAATCTTTTTGGTAGCACTAGATCCAGAAAGGATGCTGAAATGATAGGCGTTAAAATATATGTTGAGAGTTAATCATTAACAGTGCAAATAATTTGTTTACCTGAGGCCTTTCGGCTTTCGCCTTCTTCAGAGGTTTCCTATTTTAAACATTGTATATATATATATATATATATATATATATATATATATATATATATATATATATATATATATATATATATATATATATATATATATATATATATATATATATATATATATATATATACTTATTTATTTATTTATTTATTTCAAGAGGGTTACACATTAAACAAAATGCCAGTCTACCATGCGGCCCTCATAAAATACAACATATCACAACATATATACATATATACGTTTCGGATGACCTTTGTGTTCTGTTACATATTTCCGCGGTTGGCTTACGTAGATTAAATATATTTGCAGGAGTTTGGTCATTTATCGCTGTATAAGTGAATACGGCCTTATTGTACTTTAATTTATTATTTACTGGCGTCCAGCTTAGGCTTTGAAACATGTCTGCTGAGGGTGTCATGAACTCAGCTTTCAAGATAATGCGGACCGCACAATTTGGGAGTTCATCACTAAAACATACCTATATAATTTTGACCCCCTAAAACCCCACTTTTATATAGTAAAACTGGGGTTTACAGGGGTATAAATTATTTTTTTTTATTTCTGCTCAAAACCATATATTGTGGGTACTCGTTAGAACCGCCTCGCCGAGGCGGTTCTAACGGGTACCCACAATCTATGTTTTTGAGCAAAATAATGAAAAATATTAGAATTTTTATCTGAAAACTTTCAGTTTTTGGTGGTAAATTTACCAACATATTTGAATAGGCGTGTTTGCGTAATGTTATTTAGTTGTTCAATATTCATATAAGATATTATTCCCTAGTCATTTGAACCGTAGTCTATGAGGAGAAGGATGTAGCTTTTCTGGTACATAAGCGGCTAATTGTTTCAAGAGCAAAATTCGAGAAGAAATCTCAGCACAGAGATAATCGACATGGATAGTATAGATTCTCGTTTATAATAATTCCTATTTTTTTTTTTTTAATGAATTTACATTCATTATTTGGCAGTCGTCAATTCGATTGTATAAATTCTCGATATTTTGAAGTTTCTTCCTTGTAGCAGCAGCCATGAGAGTGCATTTATCATATTTATAGGCAATTTATACGTTTGCTGCATGCACCAGTATTGATGTCTAATTATTTCAGACTGGAGTTTAGACTCAGCACCGGCTTTGTTTTTATCTGATACTTTGACGGTGCTGTCTTCAGACTGGAGTTTAGACTCAGCACCGGCTTTGTTTTTATCTGATACTTTGACGGTGCTGTCATCTGCAAAGAAGCCTACTGAGCAATGTTTGATAGATAAAGGCAGATCATTGATAAAGAGTAAAAATAATGTTGGTCCCAAAATTGATGATCCGTAACTGTCTCAGAAAAATGTGTTCATTTTGCTTTTCTTATTAGCGTTTTTGTTAAATTTCGGTATTGTTGGTATTCATTCCAGTTTTGTTTTCTTTTATTGAAATCACGTTGTCATCGTGCGTATCCTATTTCTGCCGTAAACCAACTGGGTAACTTGTTAAAATTGTTTTCGCAGGCCATTTCATTCGAAAACGCAAATACGCAAAAAAGACTTTAATTAGAAGTGACGCTGAACTTTTGTCTACCTGTATAAATCTGGGTCGAGTTGTTCAAAGTATCGTTAGCTTAACAAGCTCGTGAGTGGTCAAAATGTTAACTGTTCAAGTAAGTACGATATCTAATTCACATGTATTTTTGCTGAAAAAATGTGAGTACTCACATTTTGTCAGCAAAAATTTAGCGTTTATGCCATATTTAATGATCAAAGTTTTAATGATACGTTAACTAACGACATCGCTAGTTTTGAACAACTGGGCCCAGAATATTAACGTTTTTAGGAAGTTTCCTTTCGCTGCAGTCATTAATATAAATGTCAAAACAAAAAATCTGCCAGCAAGCTTCAGCAAAATGGTAATTTTCGCCTATTTAGTCTTTTAAGCGTTTCATTCATAAAAAATAAGATTTATATATTCTTTAAAGTGTCAAGGTTGAATTTGACATTTTTCTTTTTTTTTTTTTCTGTGCAAAAGATGGTAAACAAGACAAATATTGCGTGGTTATATATACGCATATTAGGAGTTTTATGGTTCTGCATGCTGAGTAAAAAGTCAACACACGACATTCTCAAATATTTTGCTTATTTTTCCCCGAAAATATGCTTTGACATTT